>BMAU01000906.1:0-66415 GCA_019973935.1 Trichonephila clavipes | reverse complement strand
AAGAGGTCGTAAATAAAGTCCGATGGAGCCTGACATCTAACTTGATATGTGGAGTAGAACCCTTTCTTCTACTTCACACTTATTTTCTGATTACTGGGAAAAATTTCCGATAACGCCTTACTTCAAATGTGAAAAATCTGTTGCTGCACCTTGCCCAAGATAATTCCAAGTACATCAAACCAACTTTGTCCCCGTCCCCTGAGATGACCTCTTAAATGAGCACAAGCCAAATTAGCCAGTATCTTATAGAATGCTATGTTATTCTCAATGCATTCTAAAAATTCTACCATATTCTCGTAAAAAGGCTAATATACGAAAAACACACAAATCTTTCAAACACCGTAATTTTTAAACACTTTTTTTCAATCTTTGTTTGGATTATGGATAATATTGTCTTACACAAGGGAAAAAGTATTGTGAGAAAATTTTTATAAATAAGGAAGTTATTAAATATTTTATTAAAATTGTGAGTATTTTTTGAAAAAATCGTGAAAAAAAAGTTTTCGACTTTTTTTTAATGACTGATTCTAAAAAGAAAAAGATGAACATTTTTGGGGTAGAATACTAATTCATTAACGCGAAAGGAAATTGAAATCATTTTCATAAAAACTTATCGCTACTTGGACTATAATTTTAAAAATTCTAAAAAATAGAAATCTCTTTATTTTGTAGAAAAATTATACCCCTATCGGTGGCGAAATATAAATGATCTTTCCGATTTTGTAATTATTTTTTGTCTGCGTTTGATAGCAAAAATTAGATGGCTTTTTAAAAACGTGGGGAAAATCAGAACTTCATACATTCCTACCTTATGTTCATTGCGTAACGTGGAACGAAAAGTTTCCCTACCGTGCCAAAAGATGTTAACTATAAAAAAAGGAAATAGAGAATACTGAATGAAGTGATAAAAAGCATTAAATGGTAACTTAAAAAAAAGATGCGTGGTCGTCCGCGATAGAAGCGAAACTTCTTTTGAGACGTTGGCCTTAACTGTAGGAATAGATGTAATTATATTAAAGAGGTGGGAAACTTATTTCAATCAAATAAAATTCGAGCTTCATTTATTGTAATAAAACAATATATTTTTATTAATTTCCTGCAACATCATTTTCGTAGAAAGACACAAAGGTTTGTGGTTACTGAAGTAGGATATAAAAATCGTCAATTGTAGTCGATGAAGAAAACTGCATCAATCGTGGTTCCGTATCTTGTTGTTCCTTATCTAGCATAAATATATTCATTGTCAAATTCAGTGTCTTTTTCAAGAATTCAATGGGTGCTTTTGCTTCTTCTGAAGCGAAATTAACACTAAAGTAAATTGCTGGAAGAGAGCTCCTCAGTATGCTCATCAAATAGTAAGCTTATTTGTACATTCTCTTCTCCAGGACCTATACGAAGGTAGTTCTTTTCATTCCATGCCAATGTCTGTTGTTCGGCAGTAAGACTCTATTCAATAATTATATTTTCACTGATTTCATCTTGAGGAACTTGGTGGAAATTGAAGAAATTATCACAAATTATAACATCCTACATTTTGTAGAATGGAGTAGCTACTAAATATTGCAACGATGCTTTGATGGTTCTTCTAGGGACCAAACCCATCAGATAACTTGTCCTGTGAATTTTTCGCCGTTTAATGTGAACATTGACATAGTAGTGATCATCATTTTGTGGCATTCATTTGACCATTGTACTGACGGATACTGGAACATGTATTGAACATTTACCCCAATATTCCAAGTTAACAGCGTACATGTCTCAAACGCCTAATTTGCATAAAAGGTATTCTCGTGGCGAAAATAGTCTTTCTGATGCCACATCCAAAGTAGGAAAATGTGCTGGAATTTCTAGGTATACAAAACCATTATATTTTCGAAAAATATGTTGCTCAGCTATATATATACAGGCGTTCTCAAATAATCTCTAAACCACAATCTATCACAAATGGAACACCCATGACCGAATCTTTTGAAAATCCTTGTGAGCCTTTTTATGGAAATCATAGTTTTTGTAAAGTAAGATACAATTTATTATTGGTTCACATGCATCAGTTTCACCACGCACTACAATTTTTAAGGGCTCTGTACTTGTTGATGGCACAGGGTACTTCACAAAGTCCGTATTAATCTGTGCTGCCATTAGAAGTCTAAATAGCATCTCCATCACCGAGTCATTCAACTCGGCATTAATTTACAATGCTTTTTCTGTGTTCGATATTCTCTCATACGCTCTGATGGAGATTTGGCAGTCATACTTGAAAATTTGTAATATTTCTCCTTTTTGCGTGATTTTTTCAAAAGAACTTGCTAGTAGTTTTTCTTTCACGAAATTCTTTTCCTATTTGTGCATTTTATTTAGGTATACTGAAAAGAATTTAGTAACGAGATTAAGCTCATTTTGGACCTTGGGCGCAGATCTACTGGCACCTTGGCACTGGAGGATCGAAATTTTCACCCAGAAAATGTGGTTAAATTTATCTTATCTGGGCCCCGGGCCCAAGTACTCAATGCATAAACCAGCAATGGTGAGTAGTACTTATTATAAGTGCCGTTGGTAGTAAAGAGTTAAATGAAATACCAAATTCACACCCAAAATATGTCAAATTTTTTGTAACAAAAAATATTTTTCAAATTTGATCTAAACTGCTCCCCGGGCAGGGGTCCAGTTTGTCCGGCCGTAGAACCCCTCCACCACACACATACAGGGTAGCTTATATAGGGACAATTAACTAGGAAGGTGAAAGAGGACTTCTGGGGCTTATTGTCGTATCTTTCTAGGAATTGAAACAGCTTTCGAACACTTGGTGACCAGGAATGCACATTTAGCTTTTTGATGCTAAGGACCAAGCCTTTCTAATTTTGTTTATTTGCAGCAGGGATTCTCATTCACTGTGCTGCCAAATTCTTGAAGATACGCCAATTTTTTTAAAAATCCTTAATTATAATCTGACGTAATATTATTTCAACTTGCTGATTGAGTTCGTAAAGAATTTGTGATAAAGAGATATGTCTGTACATGAATACTCTGAATGAAGAGGAAGAACTAATTTCGCTCTCTGTATATACTAATAATCGAGGTTTAATTTCTCAAAGCAGTCAATTAATCTATTTTCGATTAAAATTAATGAGTCTTAATTACCCAATAATATCAAAAAAGGTTCATAAATATTGTTAGTTTCTTACACTTTATATTTGTATGAATTCTGGAAAACAATACATCATAGAGATAATCTAATAAAAATTCAGCATATTTATTAGATTCAAGTATTATTTTTGAGAAATTCGTGAACAATTTTGCTTTGAATTGATATATATGTATGGCTGCTCTTATTTTGATCCAACTGCACTCTTCCAACTATCGGCCTATAACGCCCATCCCCCCTCTTTTACGAAGAAATCCAAATAGTATATCTATCGTTCTTATATTTCGAAATCATTTGTTCTAGGTATTGTAATAGACTTTTGACAGAACAGTTTTCTTCTAGAATCACAACGGTTTTACTTAATCAGGCAAGTCATTTCTTTGAAACGGTATTTAAAAACATGTGAAGTAAAAAAATTATGCTTTTTTTCATTTTTAAAGCTGTCGTTTTTATACTTGCCGTATAAACTAAGGCTATCTTGATTCTCAGGCTGCGACAGACAACCCCCCAAAAAACTACTTTACATGACCAAACCAGGAACGATTCTCCACGATTTGACCATCACTTCACCATTAAAGCTTTGTCATATAGTGCTTTATCTTACCATGTGTATTTTTAATGAAATGTTGTGAATATAACGTAAGTAATACCATTGGATATAAAGAGAAAGTAGGATATTTATATTATTGTATGACTTATATTATGAGTCATTATTGAATTTTTTTAGTTTTAAAAAGATAATTGGGTATAATAACTGATGCATTTATGCCAATATCACTAATTATGTGGAAATTAAGATATTTTATTCGATAGAGAAATTAGTGTTTAAATAAATATATATTTTTAATATATCAAATCCTTATCTTAAAAGTTTTATTACTCATATTCGAAAACTGCATATTTTATAGTAATGTCTCGTTATTGTTATAAACCCCAACTGTTCATCATATAAAATAAATATCCTTTTCATTTTCCCTGGCTAAGACCATCCTATTTGAAAGAGATAACATATTGATTAACATATTTCAGTGAATTGCTAAATAATCTTAATACGGTTATTGCTTTTGAAGAAATGTGACTTTATTAATTCTGTTCATCAGGTTAATGCTATTCAATCTCAAGAAAATATTTTGAAAATTTGTAACATAGGAAAATTTTGGCAAGCTGAAAAATAATCAGTGGCGTTAAAGGCGTGCTATCTTTAAAAAAATGGTACTATTTCACTGAAAAATTTACTTTAATATTCAGAAGAGATATTTAATGTTAAAGCAGATATTAAAGACTTCACAACGAAGTATTAAATATTTCAAATAATTAGATAATATCTCAATAAAAGAGTATAAAATTTTTAATGTAAATTACGGTTATGCGTGCATAATATAAAATTCGGATGCTCCTATTGCAAATGTATATTTCTTTCAAATAAAGAGATCAATTTCGATTCAGGAAAGGGAGGCCACATATTTGAGACTTCTGGATAGAAGAGATTTAAAAATGCCCACGAATATATTGCTAGGAAAGTCATTTCAACGCAATATTTAATTTGTTGATATCGAAAACTTTCGAATCAAGATTTACAGTTAATTGTAAATTATCCTGTTTGCAAAGCACAACAGAAAGCGTATTTGTAATTACATGAGTTGTGGAATGTCTCGCATTCGTTTCATTCAATTTTGTGTAAAGTGTAACAAAACCTGTGTATTTTCATATTTTAAATTCATATTCCCTACATTCGGGAATGAATGCTTAATAATAATTATTCAAAAAAGTTGAAGAAATTTTAACGGTGAAGGATAACAAAAAGAATGTCAATGTTGATTTTATATTTCACTGTTTTATTTTTAAATATTCAATTATCGATTGGTATATTATTCAATATGCATGTGTGTGTACTTTCTTATACTTCACTTTTTTATTCTATATAGATTTTATACATATGGTTAATAGATCACATAACTACTACTTAAAGAAATTTTTTATTTATTTACATTATTCGTTTAAATCATTTTCATGAAGATTTTAGCATTCGAAACATGTTAAATGTAAAATATTTTTTACCTCATATTTATTTGAAACGCATAAAAAAATAATGTAAATATTGGTTTGAATAATATCATTACAAATCGAAATGATTCAAAACTTGAAAAGTAATCAATACATCGCCTCATTGATATATTTTGTGAAAAGTTTTTTTTAATTTTTTGTCATATTTATAGGTAAAGTATTTTTTTTCTAATGTATAATCTAGAATCTATTTTTGCTGTATTAATGTATCTAAAACTGTTTGTGTCATTTCTATATATTTTTACATTCTGCATTTGTATATATTTTTGTATACATTTAACCTTTTTGTGATTCATTGATTGCAGCAAAATGTTGCTTAATTTACATGTTTTTTTTTATTTATATGCCCTCTAATGCTTTACTTTTCGTATTTTCTTTGCAAGTAAATGTTTCCTTTTATTTTACTTGAAATTGGAAAAAATTTATATTGAGCAAGTTTTTTACTTAGATTTTTCTTACATTGTTATGAACCTTTCACGAGTGATATGTCCTTTTTTCCTGGAAAATATTTGACATCCTTCAAACGTAATTAATCAAATAACTTTCAAAATATTCTAAATGGGAAAATATTCTAACGGAAGCATGAGAATTATAAAAAATATTCAATAGTAAATTACTCGTGCTGTCCAAATATTAATATATTTAATTTCCTTATTTCCTTTAAATGTCCTGTATTGTGTCTAAATGGCTGTCCATTGAAAAGAATGTCACAAACTATTTTAAATTACCCAAGATCTTATCCATTATTTTCCCCAGTAATGACAGCCGTTACAAATGGTGGAAATATCTACGACATGAGTAAACATTTATATTCGTGACAGAAACCGACAAAACATTTTTCGTGACATCATCAAAACGTTGTCGGGGCCTGGTCCTTCAAGATGCCCTTGGTATAACGCGCACCCAAAGTTTCGATCTTATTTTTAAAGTTAATAAGTGCGCGTTATACGCCGGATTTACGGTAGATAAATGACACAATTCCTTATTCGATAAACATTGTTTTCCTACGCGATATTGTTCATCAAAAAATAATTAAAGAATTTGTTTGTTGGTTTAAAAGAATAAGTTAACCAATTGACATTTAATTATCAGTATTACATGATTATAAACTCGTGGAAAGAAGTTTCATGTTTTGATGCAAGCTTCAATGTTTGATTTCTTTTCTTGCCAATAGATTAGAATATAGCAAAAAATATTTGTGTTTTAAACCCTAAAATTTTTCCGTCACATTTAAGTATCCCAGCATCTTTTCAAATAGTCCAAAGAAAACATTTTTTAATATAAGAAAACATAAGGGGAATTCCAATATAAGAAATGGTGAATTCTGAATATATATATAGTGAAATACGTTTTAACGCGAAGAAGATTAGAAGAAACATATACAACGGTCCCGACAAACGTATTTTCATGCATTTTTTTCCTCTAATGCTAAAAGAAAATCGTTTAACACGAAAAGATTTCCCTTCAAAGAATGAATAAAATATGGAAAACACCAAAGCCAAATTGGACTGTCCTATTGGATCATCAGAAGAATACATTGAAGTAGAAGATGATAATGTGTGTATAGCCCAAATTATGGCAGACAAAGTCATTCTGGAGTTTGATCTGAGCTCAAAAAATATCATTAATTCAGATTCTGACAATGAAAACGAAACGGATGATGCAGATCCTGTTCCCCACATCATTCGAAATAGGGGAAGGTCATGAAAATTTGCACAATAATATTAAACGCAATTTTCCAATGGTGAAATGAATAACAAAATGGAATATATCAAAACAATTTGATAAAAGAACAATGCAAAGAAAAATATCAGATAATTTTCAAGAAAACTCAATAAATATTTTGCTTTTCAGAAAATTTCAAAATTTTGTATTAATTTTCTTCAAGTTCTGCGAATGTTTTTGTTTCATAGATCTTACTAAACTTATGCATATCTTTGTAAATAAAATAAACAAAAATAAACTTAATTTTGCTGATATATGTTTTTTCCTCGTGATATCCTTTAATACGAATAAATATTTCAATCTCTTTCAGTTTCATGTTACAATTTTGACAGCATGCATATATATTTAACACTTTCTTGCATGCTGAAATTTCATCATAACACACATACACACACATTGAGTGGACAAAAAATATATACTCAAAACAGATGTACTGTAAATAGTTTGTGTTTGACAAGCTTTTTCACCAATATTGAAAAAACGAACGTAGCTGCCATACTAAAAATCAAACGTCACAATCATTATAGCGTTGGAACTTATCATTCCTTTGTTTTTTGTGGTTGAAAGAAACATGCGAGATTTCTTGAAAGATTTTTTATACTTCATCTGAGATACTTTTGGCTAATAAAAAAGTGATGAGGGAAAAAGGTTTCTACTTTGTATTTCTTTGTTGTGCTGAACTCACATGTAAATTTGCATGACGAGATGGATATATATCCCTCATACATTTTTTTTTAATTACTTTATAATATATATTTATACCAAATTTTTCCTTTCTAGAGCAGGGAATTCCTCACCATGATTTTTTTTTTAAAAAAAAAAAAAAAAAAATCATGCAAAACAGGGTTAACACAAGAAACATTAGGCATCATCACATTGAATGTACATACACACACTTTAGATTTGTATTTAAAACGATTTTTAGAAATAGGTAAATATTAATAAACTCACATTCGCAGAATTTATTTTAACACATATTCAACTGATTTATGTGAATAAGTTTTAATAACTTACTTTATTTTTCTTTAAATGCTATATGAGAATATACACATAAAAATTACAGTGTAATTAAAAAAACATCAGAATAATTTCACACAACAAAAATAAACAAAACAAAGTCATTAATTTTTGCTCCCGTAATTACACATTTAAGAAAACAACGATATTCTTTTTGAAAAGGAAAAACATGTCTATCTTGCAATACTGTGAGTATACTATAACATAAAACTAAACCAAAAGACATTTTGAAAATTTATATGAAAGGCTTTCTATCAGCTACAAAGCATTAGTCATTATTAAAGGTATAATATAAGAAATGCTACATTTTACAGTGGACATTTCTTATTGGTTTTAAAAGTAAGATGGCTAACAGAAATGTTCCAGAGAAAGCAATAGAGTGTACTTTCATGAACATGAAATTTTTAATTCCTATGAATACATAAATATTCTCTAAGACACCAGTTTCCCTCAGAAAACACCTAATAGTACATTTTTTATAAAGTTTTTCCCTTGTATGATTTTGTAAATGTCTTTTAAATTAACAATTTGAGAAAAACCCCCTTGTAGCACCATCACAAAAAAAATAAGGTTTTTCCCTTTGTATGAATAAGTAGATGCATTTTTAATTACTAGCTTGAGAAAAACCCTTGTTGCACACATCAGAATCATAAGGTTTTTCCTTGTGTATGAACCAATAAATGTGTTTTTTAAACTGATTATTTTGAGAAAAAAATCGTTGCACATTTCACAAACACAAGGCTTTTCCCTTTGTATGAATCCGTAAATGTATTTTTAAATTACTAGCTTGGAGAAAACCCTTTTTGCACATTTCACAAACATAAGGCTTTTCTTTTGTATGAAAACCAATAAATGTTTCTTTAAAAAATATTATTTTGAATGAAAAAAACCTTATTGAGAAAACCCTTTTACAAATAAAACATAAGACTTTTCATTTGTATGAGTAACAAATGTGTTTTTAAAATTATAAGCTATAGAAAAGCCCTTGTTGCATTTTACAAACATAAGGCTTTTCCTTTTGATTAAGTAAATGTTTTAAATCACTATTTCTAGAAAACCCTTGTTGCACACTTCACAAACATAAGGCTTTTCATTTGTATGAGTAAATAAATGTGTTTTAAAATTACCAGCATCAGAAAATCCGTTGTTGCAACTTCACAAACATAAAGTCTTTTTCCTTTGTATGAGTAAGTAAATGCTTTTAAACTGGCGATGCGAGAAAATCCATTGCTGCACACTTCACAAACTTAATGCTTTTCCTTGCACAAATTCCTAAATGTGCTTTTTAAACTATATTTTTCAGAAAAACCATTGCTGCACTCATCACAAAAAATAAGGCTTTTCCTTTGCATGAATAAGTAAATGTCTTTTAAATTACTAGCTTGAGAAAATCCCTTGTGACATTTCAAAGAAAAGGCTTTTTCCTTGTATGAGTAAGTAAATGTTTTTTAAAATTACCAGCATCAGAAAATCCCTTTTGTTGCACACTTCACAAACATAAGGCTTTTTCTTTGAATTAAGTAAATGTTCTCTTTATACCAGCCTTGAGAAAACCCTTGTTGCAAACTTCACAAACATAACGTTTTCCCTTGGTACAAATTTAAATTACCAGCTTGAGAAAATTCCTTGTTGCGTATTTCCTCACAAAACAAAATGCCTTATAATATCAAGAACATGTGAATGATGTTTTGAGTTCTCTTGAATGACATTTTTCTAACTTAAAAATGTGCAAGCTTTTTTTTCTCAGATGTGACAACAAAATCTATAGTTAAAATGTACAATGAGAAGGAGTTCTGCACTCTTGTTCGGAATATGTTATGTTAAAGAAAAATGTATCTGTAAAAGAAAAAAAAATGTATTCAATAATAATGTAGAACATGTAAAAAAGCAGAATTTTATTCTTCATAATAACATATGAATTTAAAAATATTCAGCTTGTTATTACAGCTTAAACAATTAGAAAAGAAATTTTTTTTCTAAAGTCTGAAGAAGTTGGTAAGCTTTTAAATATCATTCTTATTAATTCAATGAAAACTTGAAGCATAAAAATATTAAATATTCCGTTATTAAAAATATGTTTATGTTATACTTTTATCCGATTAACGAGAGTTAATATATAGGAAACTGAAGGAACATAATGGCAAAATATGGAATACTGTGGAGAAGTCTAATGGGTTACATACTGTGTTATAGTATTCAAAAAATTAAGCATATATAAAATTGAAAAAGAAAAGAAAACAATGTGCAAACATTTTTTGATGCATTATTAAATTTTGAAATTACTTTCAAAATATCTATACTGTAAAACATTATTTTGTAATAGGTAAGTTCTGATAAATAACTTTTCAGTTCCTACAATGCTTGTCACACCTCTATGCATTTATTTATCTTAGTGGAATATTCAATTGTTAATAAAAATACTTTAAAAAGCACTCTGTGAGCTGAAATTTTCTATACACTATTGTTTTAGGTAAAATATGATAATCAAATTGTAATTAATTTAAAAATTGACAAACTAATTATTTAAAGATTTACAGATACAGCTACTTTGTTTTCATTTTTGGTGACAAATCAAAACTTAAATAGATTTTTTCCCCTCACATTTTAAAGGATTCAGTTGAGCTGAAATTTTATATACACGATGGTTATGGATGAGAATATGATACTTTAATGATAATTAAATACCACTTAATGTTGTGATTCTGTCATATGTATAAATATATTTATATTACTTGTAGTAGTTAAAATAAAAAAAAAAATTGTACATCTAAGTAAGAATTAACTAAAAAAATTTTATTTTTCATATTACCCTGTTTTTCTCCCTTGTAACCATGATCTAACATAGAAGATATAATATTTATACTAAAATATAAAAACTGCTGCTCTATATCAGTGACTCTCAAAATGATCCGTATTGAACCCTTTGGGTCTCTGATAGTCTGCAAGGAATCCATATCTTTTTGGGAAAAAATGGGGTCTAGAATCATTTTAATTTTAACCAGTTCATAAATTTAATTTATAATGAATGGATTATCCCGTTTACAGATGTTTTTCTATTTATCTATAAAAGTGTTTATTATATTATAAATACATATTTATCTATCTATTAACATTAAAGAGTAAACAAATGTTCGAGTGAAAAATGCCGGATTTGTTTGTCAAACAATTTATAGAAGAATCTGTTTTGACCATTTTAGATCCGAATTTACAATTAGTTATAAATATAGTAACTAAAAATGCAAAATTAATGATTGTAATGCCCCGTTGTAATATCAATTTCAAAGAACATCTCAACATTTCTGTTGTTTTTAAAAAACCGTTTTCCTTCTTCCAAACCACAATCAGAAGAAAAAATAATAAACCATTTAATTGATATATTGTTTATTTCACCACAAATTTTTGTTATATTGTTCAAAAAAAATATTTCGCTACTTTTGTAATTTTTTCAAAATGAGTAAATTTTGACGTTTTTCATGTACAACATTCAATCTCTCTGTTCCTCATTCTCATGATTAATCATGCCTAAGTCCTCAATTTTTTAGTGCATATTTTTTGCTCTATAAACCACGTGATTTAAATATGAATTGTACATAAATTTTCGAATTTTGAAATTTGGTTTAAAAATTTATAAACTTCAGTATTTTCAAAATAAATACATGAAATTTCTTTTCCCTTGTGCCAAAACTTTTATCTATGTTTTGGAAGAAAATTGAAACTCTTGGTACAATAGCCACATTAGCAAAGCATGTATTAGCAATATATACACGTGCATCATCCAGTGATATAATTTAGTTGGTAAAAATCTGAATGGTAGATGGAAAGAATCTCTTAAATTAGTCATCAAAGCAATAAACTGAATCTAAAGGCCGAAATGTATTGAACACATGGCTATTAGCATAAGAAGTAGAAGAAAAATTATGAACTTTAATTATTAAATAAATCACTAAATACTGCCTTTCTTAAAAGGCCTATATTTATTAGCTAAGTTTTTTTTTTGTTGTTGTTCTTTGACAACTGAGAGTTTTAGATAAAGTTAAAGATCAAATTTTTCGAAAAAATTTCACCACAAAAACTAGATTTTACCAATTGAACAGATTTATTTACTAAATTTATTGATTAACATGCAGATCCATTTGAACGACAATCTAAATGCGTGATTCGGCCATGGAGAGTGTCATTTACCATTTTTTGCCAGAATGATATGCTAAAAGAGTATAACAATGGAAGTCATGAATTTTTTGAGTGTCTCAATTTTTCAACGACAATTTTCCAGGAACATGACACATTTCAAACTTCATTTATTTTTTAAATGCCCTTGATTCAGTTTTCGATAGGAAAATGTTTTGACCATGGTAATATTGCCACACGCATAATTTGCTACAAGTCCGATAGCCGAGTTGGCAGAGCGTTGGACTGAACTTCCCCAGGTCTCGGGTTCGAATCCCGGCCCCGGCAGATTTATCCAAAGACTGGAATTTTGTTTCCGTTTTTAATGTATTGTTTAGGTTCTAGATGAATCCAGATCATTCTTTAGAGTGCATACTGGTTATTTCTCGAATATTCCGAAGTGTATAAAAGCAGAGTTCATCGCCAGTTGGGCATGTTCTCAGTCCAGTGTTGTATCGAGCTCCAAGCGTTAGAATAAATCTAATTGTTTGTTTAATTGAACTGTGTACTTCTTTGAACTCCGTGACAAGTTTGGTGGAGGCGCGGGGTACACACGTCAAACGTGGATAATAGTGACAACCTTCGCAGGAGCCTCCGGTTAAGAGGATTATCCCCCCCCGAATTCGGACTGTTAAAAAAGAAAAATAGTAGGAAGAGGACAAAAAATGCCGACCGAGCAAGAAACCAAGCCTGCTGTAGTAACACCTTCGTTACAGCAATGGAGGAGCCCATCGACCTTCCGGAGGGAGCGCCTGGGAAGACCCTCTCAAATGGCTTAAAGAGTACGATCGAGTAGCCAACTTTAACAAGTGGGATGACATGATGTGCCTGGCTAACGTTTTTATTTCTTTCTTGACGGAACTGCGAAGACAGTGGTATGTCAACAACGAAGACGCCTTAGATTCCTGGGAAGCGTTTAAAAATGGACTAAGTGGACTTTTCGGTGACCGTCAAAAATATACCAGAAGGGCAGAAGAACAACTAAAAATGCCGAGCCCAGCGTTCAGGCGAGAGTACACAGTCCTACACAAAGTGTATTAGGACTTTGCCAAGAGGTAAATCCTCTGATGAAAGAAGACGAAAAAAGTGTCACACCTACCTGAAAGGTGTGCTGAGGATATTTATCAGGCCCTGTTGACGAGAGAAATCAACGACACAGCAAGTTTTATCAAATGGTGCAACTATATCGAAGATATGAAGCAGAAGAGAGTTGGTCGACCGAGATTTGAAAGGCTTCCAAACGTCGTACCGGTTGCATCCCTGACGGATGAGACTGATTTGGTCTCTCTTATTCGCACAATCGTACGAGAAGAAGTCCATCGACTAGTTAACCAGACGCAAGAATCTTTGGACCTGATCCCCAATCCTTAGAAGAGATCGTTCAAGACGAAGTTGAAAGGGTTTTGGCCCCAGTGTCAACAAAACCTACAGAAACTAGACCACGACCAACATACGCCGCTGTAACCAGGAAATACAGAGCTCCTGTTCAGAAATTCCCACCTGAACCAAGAAAAACAGATGTGTGGAGAACGGCTGACAACAGACCTGTTTGTTTCCACTGCGGACGTCCTGGACATGTAATGCGCTACTGCCGAGAGAGAAAGGCTGTCTTTGACAACCCTCGAAACCGCCGACGGAACTTCGACGACGTTGGCACAAGAAGAAGAAATACGCCGACCAAACTCTTCTCGCCGTTTTACGCCAAGTCCTCGAGAGGCCGATCCCCAATACGTCGTTACAGATCCCCGTCGCCATATCGCCGATCCAGTCAGTCGCCAGGCCGTAGGAGCGAGGAAAACTAAGGAGAGCGACCTTCCAAGGAGGTGAGGCCGCGTGTACTGGAAATCCTCCGTCGACCGCCAAGATGACTGGTAACCAACTAGACGTAATAATAGATAAGAAGCCGATACGTGCTCTAGTAGATTCTGGGGCATCGTTTTCTGTCATATCCGATAAGTATCGCCGATTTTTAAAGAAAGTTCTGTTTGCTGATGCCAAGAGCGTTATGCTGAAAGTTGCGGATGGAAATTTTGTTCAGCCGATAGGGAAATGTGTTTTACGTGTCCGTATAAACAATCGAGAACTGCCTTTGAATTTATTGTTTTATCACATTTGTAGCCATGACGTCATCCTAGATGGGACTTTTTAGAGGCGTCTCAAGCCGTTATAGACTGTGGACAAATGAACTTGTTCTAGAAGACATCTGTCGAGACTCCACAGCGCCTGACGCCTGAATTTGTATGCCACCAGGGACTATACACTTAAGCCGCATTCTTTAACTAGAATAACAGTATCAGGATATCAAACCCGAGGAGACATAAATGGGTTCTAGACGGCAGCAAACATTTGCTCTTCGAGAAAAATATTGCTACACCGTCCATGGTATCCACATATCGTAACGGAAAAAAGTGATGTCTGAGTTACCAACCTGCAGTTCCGAAACCAAATCATCCCTAGAGGAATGTGCATAGGCCAAGCTGAACCACTAAATGAAGGGCATCTATGTGTTATTTCCGACACATCGGGTTGCTTGATGACCAGCAAGAAACTTCGGAGTCACAGATGAATTGTTCGTTAATGATGTCACCCGAGTTAAGTGACGAACAGAGAAACAAGCTATCCGAACTACCCGAAATTTTCTGCTTTTCACGAAGACCGACAAGTCGACAGCCGCGAAGACGAATGTGAAACACAGGATTTTTACTGGTGATCATGCTCCAATCAACCAACGAGCCTACAGAGTCTCGCCGACTGAAAGACGCATCATTCATGAAGAGGTTCAGAAAATGCTTGATGAAGGTATCGTCCAACCCCTCTGAAAGTCCTTGGTCATCACCCATTGTGCTCGTAAGAAAAAAAAAGACGGTAGTTGGCGTTTTTGCGTCGATTATCGCAAGCTGAATAGCGTCACGAAAAAGACGTTTATCCTCTGCCTCGTATTGACGATACGCTCGACTGTCTGAAAGGTGCCATGTTCTTTTTCTTCCATGGATCTCCGATCTGGTTATTGGCAAATAGAAATAGACGAAGCGATCGTGAAAAAGACGGCATTTATTACCCCCGAAGGCTTATACGAGTTTAAAGTCATGCCGTTTGGTCTCTGTAATGCACCTGCGACCTTCGAGAGAATGATGGACAATTTGCTACGCCATTTTAAATGGACTATGTGTCTTTGTTACCTAGATGACATAATAGTGTTCTCAGAAACTTTTGAAGACCATCTTATACGATTAAGACTTGTTCTAAAATGTCTTCAGGAAGCTGGTCTTAAATTAAATTCAAAGAAGTGTCTTTTTGCTGCCCAAGAAGTAAAGATTCTGGGCCACCTTGTATCTAGTAATGGCGTTCGTCCCGATCCGGACAAAATAAAAGCCGTAAGAAATTTTCCCACTCCAAAGAATATACATGACATACGAAGTTTTCTTGGCCTTTGTTCATACTTTAGAAGATTTATTAAAGGTTTCTGTTATCTCGCCGAACCTTTGCAGTCGTTGCTGAAAAGTGGCGTGGAGTTTCATTGGGGTCCTGAAGAGGTGGAAGCATTTAACTGTCTTAAGAAAGCACTTACTGGATCCAGTATTGGGGATGTACGACGAAAGAGCTTCTACAGAAATCCATACTGATGCAAAAGCGGGTACGGTATCGGAGCTGTCCTAGTACAAATTCAGAATAATGTCGAGAAAGTTATAGCATACGCTTCTAGAACTCTGACAAAAGCCGAAAAGAATTATTCCACCACAGAAAGGGAATGTCTTGCCATCGTATGGGCTACCAACAAATTTCGGCCGTACATATTCGGAAAACACTTTACTGTTGTAACTGACCATCATTCCTTGTGCTGGCTCATGAATTTAAAGGGATCCTTCAGGAAGGCTTGCCAGATGGGCCCTCCGACTTCAAGAGCATGATTTTGACGTAAAATATAAACCGGTAAGAAGCATAGTGACGCCGACGCTCTTCGAGAAATCCAGTGGAAGAGGAAACGGAAACATCAGACAAATTTTTAGCAGTCACGACGAGTATGAACCTTGCGATGGAACAGAAAAGGATCAAGACCTTGTGAAATTAAAACTTTTGAGCAACTCATCCAAAACGAAGAATTCAGATTTATCGACGGTATCCTTGCAGGAAGAATTTTGATCCAGATGGAAAGTTGTGGTTGCCAGTCATTCCTAAACATCTACGAGCAGACATACTAAGGCACTTTCATGACGCCCCCACCGCAGGACACCTTGGTTTCGCGAAAACTTATGACAGGATACGCAAGAGATTTTACTGGCCGGGAATGTACCGAAATGTCGTTCGGTATGTCATGCATTGTCGGGAGTGCCAAAGAGAAAGTCCGTTCCTCAACGACCACCTGACGTTTAGTTCCCATCCCCTCCAGCTATAGCTCCTTTCCATCGCATTGGAATTGATCTCCTTGGGAGATTTCCAAAGTCTGCTCATGGAAACAAATGGATAATAGTCTGCACGGATTACTCAACACGATATGCAATAACAAAAAGCCTTGCCGACAGCCGAAGTCGACGAAATAGCGAAGTTCTTACTTGAAGAAATTGTCCTCAGGCATGGAGCTCCTCGAGTAATTATCACAGATCGTGGAGCCGTCTTTCGATCCAGACTTGTTTCTCTCGTCGACTTGTGTAACATTGATCATCGTTTCACAACGGCGTATCATCCCCAAACAAATGGACTGACGGAGCGCTTCAATAAGACCTTGGCCGACATGTTGTCAATGTATGTGGATGTAGAGCAGAAAATTGGGATGAAATTCTACCATTTGTAACCTTCGCTTATAATACCGCTAAACAAGAGACCACAGGTTTTACGCCGTTCTATTTACTTCATGGTCGTGAAGCGGAAACGACACTAGATACAATGCTACCATTCTGTCCTAACGATTTTGATGACAATAACATCACCAAGATAGCAGCCAGAGCCGAAGAATCACGACAGCTAGCCCGAGTGCACACTCTGAGAGCTCAAGACAAAGATCGTCGACGTTACGATTCCAAACACCAAATGGTATCTTACGCTCCCGGAGATCTCGTATGGGTTTATACTCCAGTGAGAAAAGTCGGTCTCTCCGAAAACTCTTTAAGAAGGTATTTCGACCGTATCAGGTGCTACGCCGTTTATCAGCCGTGACTTACGAAGTAGAGATTTTGATCCCTTCTCACGAAAAAGAAAAAACTAAGAGAAGTTGTCCATGTACTGCGTATGAAACCGTACCATGATCCCGCCGAGCAAATCGAAACCGAGGATATTCCTCCCAAAGAATCATACAAAGGGACCCATCACTCGTTCCAGATAAAGACCCTTGAACAAAATGACAGCGGGGCGCTGTCTTCTTTTTCGAGGGGAGCAATGCCACACGCATAATTTGACAAGTCCCGATAGCCGAGGTTGGCAGAGCGTTGGACTGAACTTCCTCAGGTCTCGGGTTCGAATCCCGCCCGGCTCCTGGCAGATTTATCCAAAGACTGGAATTTTGTTTCCGTTTTTAATGTATTGATTTTGAAAAAAATGTCCTATTTACAAGAGGAACTTATCGGAATAGACTCTAATGACGATCTTAAATTAAAGCATAGAAATGAATATCAGCAATTTTAGCTATAAAAGACATACTTGTCTTTTATCCCAAATGATAGAAAAGTATGATACAGCTTTTAAATGCTCTTTCTTGTGAAAAGCAATTTCAGAATGGTTGTGAATCTCCAAAAGAAAAAAAAATGCTGGACACTACAAACAAAAGTGATTTAGGATTAAACGTAACATAATCAAAGTTAAATGTGAAAAAATTGTTGTAATGCATCAGATTCTTTCATTAAAAATGTCACAAATAGTACAAATGGTGAAAATTTATATAAAAAGAATACATAGAAAGGATCTAATTTATACAAAAAGTATATGAATAAATTTTCAAAACTGTTGTGTTTATTTTCTACAAAGCTTTTTTAATAACCTAAAAATAAAATTAAATGTAGCAAGTGATATAAAATAAAAGTTTAAGTCATTTCTCACTTAGGTTAACAAAAAAAAAATATTATTTTAGTTACTTTTTATTAAATAGTTGCAATTAATATAAATATGTATATATATGACAGAATCACAATATTAAGTGACAAAATAGAAAGCAATTTTCCTTGCAACTTTGGACAAGAATTTCTGTTTGTTACTTTTCATGAATTAAATGGTATAGTAAAAAGAAATCACACATTCTCAGAAATTGGGCCATCTCAGGTGGGAACCAAACCCTCGACCTTTAAATTAAAAGTCCAATGCACTATCCATTGTGCTACAGGGATACAACGAATGATTTTTTTTTCATATATGCTGTTGCACTATCATTCTTGTTTAGTACTATATATTCAATTTAATTTAATCATTGAATCAATATTTGAAAAATCTGTATTAAACATCAAGTGTCATTAACTACAAATTCAAAAAATTGTATTTGAACTTGAATGAATGAATGGAAACTATTTTATTTGCGGTTGAAAATTTTAACAAGATATATATATTTAAATAAACAAGATATATATATTTAACAAGATATATATATTAAGTTCACACTTTCCTTGTATATATATATTTAAATAAATATATACAAGGAAAGTGTGAACTACCAGAAAATACGGCATATAATGTGCACCTATACTTTCAAGCAGCATTTTTTTAATTTTTAGGTATAGTCACTGTATAACATGCACCCCCTTTTAAACGAAAAAACTTAAAATGTACATGTGCAATTTCCTTATGTTTCGAAGTCATTTATTGGGTGAATCATTCCACACTCTCTTTTGAAAAAATATATACTTCTAGAACTATACCCTTAAGCGCAAGAAGGGGGGGCTAAATTGGCACCATTGTTCGTTTTTTCCCACGCTTTTCTATATACATTAATTCCTTTTCCCCCTATTATGTGATGTACGAGGCAGACGATTAATTCTGATATAAATTAGAAGAATTCTGAGACTTATTACGCTCGCTGTCTGTAGTATATTCAATACTATGAATAATATTGAATACGCCTCAAACAGCGAGCAGTAAAGATGGGTCCTGGTAAACGAATGAAACACAGTACGGGTTTCAAGATCAAAGTGATTCAATTTGTTCAAGAAAATGGAAATCGTACTGCAGCAAGGATGTTTGATATTGGTGAAAACTCCATAAGGAAGTGAAAAAAAATTAAATGACAATAATTAACATGCCAAAGAAGAAATGTGCTTTACATAAAAGAGTAACGAAATTACCTATTCTAGAAGAAAGTGTTACGAAATGGGGTCCAGGAAAATCGCCAGAACGGATTAATTGTAACCAGAAACAGTGTACGTTGATTCGTTCTAAAATGGTCAAAAAAGAATGCAAATGAAAGTAAAAATTTTAAAGCAACTTTCAGTTGGTTTAGCCGATTTATGGCACATAATAATTTAGTTCTGCGAGAAAAAACAAAAGTTGCGCAAATGCTTCTTAAAGACATGGACAACAAATTGAAAAGTTTCCAGAAGTATGTCATCGGGTTACGAAAACAAAAGAAATATTTACTGCCACATATTGAAAACATGGATGAAACTCCAGTAACTTTTGACATGATAGGAAATAAAACTATAGATATGAAAAGAACAAAAACAATTCACATAAAAACAACAGGACATGAGAAATCTCATCTTACAGTAGTGTCATATTTACAAGAGGAACTTATCATAATAGACTCTAATAACAATATGAAATTACAGCTTAGAAATGGATATCAGCAATTTTAGCTATAACAGACATACCTGTCGTTTATCCCAAATAATAGAAAAGCACGATAAAGCTTTTAATTGTTCTTTCTTGTGAAAAGGAAATTCACATTGGTTGTAGAATCTCCAAAAGAAAAAAATGCTGGACACTACAAACAAATATGATTTAGGGTTAAACTTAATATAATCAATGTTAAATGTGAAAAAATTGTTAAAATGCATCAGATTCTTTCGTTAAAAATATCAAAAACAGTACAATAGTGAAAACTTATATAAAAAGAATGCATAGAAAGGATCTACTTTGTACAAAAAGTATATGAACAAATTTTCAAAACTGTTGTGTTTATTTTCTACAAAGCCTTTTTAATAACCTAAAAGATAAAATTAATTGTAACAAGTGATATAAAATAAAAGTTTAAGTCATTTTCTACTTAGGTTAACAAAGAAAAATATTATTTTAGTTACTTTTTATTAAATAGTTGCAATTAATATGAATATGTATATACATATGACAGAATCACAATATTAAGTGTCAAAATAGAAAGCAATTTTCCTTGCAACTTTGGACTATTATTTTTTTGTTACTATTCATGAATAAAATAGTATAGTAAAAAGAAATCATATTCTCAGAAAATGGGCCATCCAAGGTGGGATTCAAACCCATGACCTTTGGATTAAAAGTCCAATGCACTATCCATTGTGCTACAGGGATACAACGAATGATTTTGCTTTCATATATGCTGTTGGACTATTATTTTTGTTTATTACTATACATTCGTTTTAATTTAATCATTGAATCAATATTTGAAAAAACTGTATTAAACATTAACTGTCATTAACTACAAGTTAAAAAAATGTATTTGAACTTGAATGAATGAATGGAAAGTATTTTATTTGCGGTTGAAAATGTGAACAAGATATATGTATTTAAATAAATATATACAATTAGAGTTTGAAGTACCATAAAATCTGGCATATAATCTGCACCTATACTTTCAAGCAGCATTTTTTAATTTTTAGGTATAGTCGCTGTATAACATGCAACCCCTTTTTTCACAAAAAACTTAAAATGTAAATGTGCAATTTCCTTATGTTTTGAAGTGATTATTTATTGGATGAATCATTCCAGACTCTATTTTGAAAAAATAATATGATTCTAGAATTACACAACCCTTAAGCGCAAGAAGGGGGGCTAAATTGGCACCATGGTTGGATTTTTCCCACGCTTTTCTATAAACATTGATTCCTTTTTCTCCTTTCATGTGATGTACGACGCGGACGATTAATTTTGCAATAAATTAGAACAAGTCTGAGACTTATTATGCTCGCTGTCTGTAGTATATTCAATACTATGAATAATATTGAAAACACTTCTAACAGCGAGCAGTAAAGAAGGGTTCTGGTAAACGAATGAAGCACAGTACCGGTTTCAAGGTCAAAATGATTCAATTTGTTACAGAAAATGGAAATTGTACTGCAGCAAAGATGTTTGATATTGGTGAGACCTCCATAGGGAGTGAAAAAAAATTAAATGACAATAATTAACATGCCAAAGAAGAAATCTGCTTTAAGTAAAAGAGTAACGAAATTGCCTATTCTAGAAGAAAGTGTTACGAACTGGGTCCTAGAAAATCACCAGAACTCATTAATTGTAACAAGAAACTGTTACGTTTATTCGCCTTAAAATGGTCAAAAAAGAATTTAAAAGAAAGTAAAAATTTTAAAGCAACTTCCAGTTGGTTTAGCCGATTTATGGCACATAATAATTTAGTTCTGCGAGAAAAATCAAAAGTTTCACAAATGCTTCTTAAAGACATGGACAGCAAATTGAAAAGTTTCCAAAAGTATGTCATCGTGTTACGAAAACAAAAGAAATATTTACTGCCACATATTGAAAACATGGATGAAACTCCAGTAACGTTTGACATGATAGGAAATAAAACTATAGTTATGAAAGGAAAAAAAACAATTCACATAAAAACAACAGGACACGAGAAATCTCATTTTACAGTAGTGCTCTCCTGCTTAGTGGACGGCACAAAATCAAAACCCATGGTTATTTTTAAAAGAAAAACGGTGCTAAAATCCAATTTCCTGAAAGGCATTTTTATTCATGTAACCAAAAAGGGTGGATGAATGAAAGTAGTGTGAAATTGTGGATAAAAAATGTTCGGCAAAAGTGTCCAGGGGCCTTACGGAATCCACAAAGTCTATTAATTTGGGATATGTTCAGATCCCATCTAAGAGATAATACGAAAAAATTGCTGAGTGCAACACAGATATAGCAGTTATTCCTGGTATATTAACATCATTAGTTCAGCCATTAGATGTGTGTACTGTCTCTGATGCCATTTCTAAAAACACAGTTTTTAAACATTTCAACAACACACACATCCTCCCCAGAAACCTATGGTATCCAAGGATTTTTAATCTCTGATGCTATATGAAAAACACAAATTTTTCAATTTGACAGCATTTGGCAAAAATTTTGGCACCAAAAAAAGAAGTAGGCCCTACAAGGAATTTACCAATGCACAATAACTTCTTTTAAGTCTTCTGATTTTTTTTTATTTTATAAAGATTCTTAAATTGCCAGTAAACAATACTTTTTCATGAGCTTTTGGAAATTCTTTTCTAATAAAACTATCTACAGGAAATTGGGCACTTATGTATTAAGCATGAATCACATCCAGCATGAATCATACCATGAAATTATATCTGCAAAAGAAAAGAAAGATTCTGACATGTTTTATTTGAAAAAAAACCCAATTGGTAACATATTAGTGAAAAGCGGCATGATTCGTATGGTGCAAATTTGACTATGGTGACATTATAGAAATAAGGAACAAAAAAAAAGGTAAATAGCCAGAATTTGTAAATATACAGGGTTCCTTTATAATAAACATTTGTATAAAAGGTCACCAAGATAGATTGCCATCGTCACCAAGGTAGTTTGCAAAAATATTTTCAGTTCAAAATGCTAGGAAACTGAGTCCTCCATATCTTCTGAAAGTGGGAGATAAAAATCATAGGTAGGAATTTTTCCTGATCCTGAAAAAAGCATTTCAGTCAGATTAAGTTCATTGTATTGTTAATATTTGTGATATGAAAAATATTTATAAAAGAAGACAGTATTTTATTCCAAAAACTTTCTAAATATTAATTAATAAAAAGAAAAGTTAACTGTGTAAGTCCTAAAAATATAAACTAAACATAAACAGAAGAAAAACTAATGTATTTAATTGTACATATGTAGAAAAAAAATTAACTGTACTTGAGAATTAACACTGTTAAAAAAGTGCTTCTCAAACTTTCAATACTAGCGCCCCCCTTTTCGATCACAATTTTTTTCGCGCCCCCCTTATACATTAATAATGTACTGAATGCAATAATAATGCACTTTGACGCTAAAGTTACAATAGGCGATCTTAATTATAAACCATACAAATTATTAACATAAGTATTAAATTTTGTATACTACTTTTAATCAAAATAAATAAATAAAATAATAGGATAATTATTATGTTATTTTTTCTTTCTCTAATTTTTAAATTGAACATATTACAAAATGCGGTAGCTGCTTAGAAGACAAAAAATAGATATCTGCTAAATATAGAAAAAGAACTCAGAGGGTCAATTTCTAATAATAAACATTCCTTATAAAAACTTTGCTTTCCAAGACAAGCTCATGGACGTCATTAATACTTATTAAACTTGTTCTTAATTTAGTATTAATTAATTAGTTATAAAATATTCTGTGCAGCACTGATACATTAAAAGTATACCGGCTGAAGTGCCCGCTCTTTGCTCGAGTTCATTTATAAGAAAATAAAACATTATTGATATAATAGCTGAATTGTAGGGAAGCAAAGCCAAGTGCTCGACAATGTTTACAAAAATGTAAAATGATTTTTTTAAAATCGTTGCTCAAATTATAATTAGTTTTAAGCGAATTGTAATTTTAAGCCTCACAGAATTAGCATTTATAATTGATGTTAAACAGTAGCGCAAACAGGAATTTTTCAAGGGGGTCCGGGGTCGAAAGTTCACCAATCTTGTATCAGGTTCCTTTTGATTTTGTCGATTTTCGGGAACAAAACACAGTAAAAAACTAATTCCTGAATAAATAATTAGCATTAACTAATAAAATTAATCATTAATAACAAATACTTAACTAAATTTTGCGTACTATAAACTTAGAATTATAATCAATCGGAAAAAATCAAGGGCTTTGGGGGGTCCGGACCCCCCCTTGTGTGCGCCACTGATGTTAAATAATGATCAATAATATAAAATATCGATGAAGAATAATTGTATTATTTTTAATATTTAAAGTGAAAAGACTTCAACATGTTTTAACCCGAGAGCAGGCGCGCACTCGATACGGTCGGGGTTATTGAGTCACCCCAATCCTTTTTTTTTATAATTATTTTATTGTACACGATACAAATCATGATTCCAGTGAATAATTTAGCTAAGAGAAAGTTTACTTACCTACTTTCAAGGACTTTTCAATTTTTCTTTGGTAATAAATAAGCAGTTTTGCCAGAATTAACGATTTCGTAATCTGTGTGTCCCGCGCGACCACTTCCGGGTAAAAAGTATATTCATTATGATAATATGTATGTTACTGCTAAAAAATTGTATGAAACGTTTTTCGTTATGCTTTATACATTGAGAATATTTATAAAAATATGTCTTGGCCAAGTAATCCTTCATGTGCTTGTGGGTGTGTGTGTGTGCTCTCCGTGGTTTTCCAAATATCATAAAACTCTTTTGCATGAAAAAAAGCGCAACAGAGAACACGTAAGAGAGGGGTCATAGCTAACTGTACCAATAACTTAGAAGGTCAAACAGATTACAGCTATAATGTGCAGTATTTCAAAAATAATGACAGCGATGAATTTTTTATGTTCCTAAAGTTTTTCGATTCTGGGTCCGGGATCTGGTTTTTCTCTGAAAGAGTAGTAAGTTAGGTTAAAAAAAAAGCGTAATAAAAAAATCTCTCATCACGGGATGACAGCAAATCAAATAAAAGTTTTTTTATTTGGTTATAGGATCAAAGATAGCTAATTAGGTATTGAAGAAGTTTTTATTTTTGATGGCTTAATATCGCCTATAAATAATATCAGAGTAAAAGTGCATTTTTTATTATGTCTGAAAGTATTTTGTTTTAATTCATTCCAGTAAACTAATTAGTTTTTAAATCTTTTATTTTCGATATGCTCACGCCCCCCTCGTAAGGTCATCGCGCCCCCCCAGGGGGGCGTGCCCCACAGTTTGAGAAGCACTGCTGTTAACCAAATAATAATGACAATAATAATAAAAAGATTTTGCCAAATACTGTTATTTGTATATATAGCCAACAGTGAAAACTGTTTTCAGTCATGAATAAAAGAATATTTTTATTTGTACATGCAACACCTTTAGCAAAACTAATAGTCAGTACAATACTTTAGTGTGAAATAAATTTATAATACAGTACTGGATGTATAAAAAATAACCATACATTAATAAAAAGAAAGGTACTTCACAGTAAGAAATTTGAATTCTTAATAATACTTATGATGGTGAATAACAAAATCAATGATAAAAATGAAAAATAGAAAAATGATACAAATTAAAAAATCTTGTCCAGATATTAGTGCATTTTCAATAACATCTTAAAAATTTAAAATCAAAAAGTTAAGGAAAAATCTAAGATTCAAAGACTACACCTCAGAGATTCTAGAAAGTTCTATATAACAGATAGAGCATTTTTATTGAATTAGATAATCTCTTAAAAATACTGCCTTTACTTTTTAATGAGGAAAAATAAGCAGAATTTGACAAAATCATCCAAAAAAATCAAAACTAAAATTATCTTTATACTAGAGGACATAAAAGGACTAGCACAAAAAAAATTCCAGAATATTAATCATAGAAGTACACTACAACAAAGTATGTCAAGCACTGAAACGTTAGTAGCCGAAAGAAAGTTTCATTTTGAACTATGCTATGTTTTAGCAAAGTCGATGTAAGAACACTTATAGCTTATGACACACACATAGCAACTCCATTTCATATTGTGTAAGAGAAAACCTTGATAGAAAAGGCTTATTAACCCTCCAACCGAACAGCACGGATTTTTCTGCCGTACTAGAGAGGCTTCGAAAACGGACCACACGGAATTTTTCGTAAGGCCGGGGACTCACCAAAAATAAACCAAAATTATTTTTTCCTCCTCAAGTAATGTGTTCCTATTAAGGATTTATTATTTTTTTCTTCTGATTGTGGTATGGAAGAAGGGAAAACGGTTTTAAAAACAACAGAAATGTTCGAGATGTTCTTTGAAGTTGATATTACAACGGGGCATTACAATAATTAATTTTGACATTTTTAGTTGCTATATTTATAACTAATTGTAAACTCGGAATTTAAACGGTCAAAACAGATTCTTCTGATTGTTTCTCATCCTTTGGTGTGTTTTCACTCGAACATTTGTTTACTCTTTAATGTTAATACAGATAGATAAATATGTATTTATAATATAATAAATACTTCATAGATAAATAGAAAACATCTGTAAACGGGAGACTCCATTCATTGAAAATTAAATTTATGAACTGGTTAAAATTAAAATGACTCTAGACCCCATTTTTTCCCAAAAGATGTGGATTCCTTGCAGGCTATCATAGACCCAAGGGGGTCAGTACGGATCCTTTTGACAGTCACTGATATAGAGCAGCAGATTTTTATATTTTAGTATAAATATTATATCTCTTTATGTTAGATCATGGTTACAAGGAGAAACAAGTAATATGAAAAAAAAATTTTAGTTAATTCTTACTTAGATCTACAAATTTTTTTTTATTTTAACTACTACAAGTAATATTAATATATTTATACATATGACAGAATCACAACAGTAAGTGGTAATTAATTATCATTAAAGTATCATATTGTCATCCATAACAATCGTGTATATAAAATTTCAGCTCAACTGAATCCTTTAAAATGTGAGGGAAAAAAATCTATTTAAGTTTTTACTCAAATCACCAAAAATGAAAACAAAGTGGCTGTATCTGTAAATCTTTAAATAATTAGTTTGTCAGTTTTTTAAATTAATTATAATTAGATTATCATATTTTTACCTAAAACAATAGTGTATAGAAAATTTCAGCTCAGATGAGTGCTTTAAAATGTATTTTATTAACAATTGAAAATTCCACTAAGATAAATAAATACATAGAGAGTGTGAGCTAATTGTAGGAACTGACAAAGTTATTTATCAGAACTTACCTATGCACAAATAATGTTCTACAGTATAGATATTTTTTGAAAAGTAATTTGAAAATTTAATATTGCATCAAAAAATGTTTGCACAGTGTTTATCTTTTCTTTTTCAATTTTATATATGCTTAATTTTTGAATACTATAACACAGTATGTAACCCATTAGACTTCTCCACCTAAAAGGTATTCATATTTTGCCATTATGTTCCTTCAGTTTCCTATATACTGCTCTCGTTAATAGTATTGTCATGATAAAGTATTACATAAAAATATTTTTAATAACGGAGATATTTAATATTTATATTAGAGATTTTTTCATTCATTTAATAAGAATGATATTTAAAAGCTTACCAACTTCTTCAGACTTTAGAAAAAAATTTTCTTTTCTAATTGTTTTAAGCTGTAATAACAAGCTGAATACCCGTATTTTTAACTCATATGTTATAATGAAGGAAAAAATTCTGCTTTTTTTTTACATGTTCTACATTATTATTGAATACATTTTTTTTCTTTTACAGAAGGATTTAAACATAAAATATTCCGAACAAGAGTGCAAGACTCATTCTCTTCATTGCAGACTAAATATAGATTTTTGTTGTCACATCTGAGAAAAAACCTTGCACATTTTAAGTTAGAAAAATGTCATTCACTCAAGAGAACTCAAGACATCATTCACATGTTCTTTATATTATAAGGCCTTTTGTTTGTGAAATACGCAACAAGGAATTTTCTCAAGCTGGTAATTTAAAGAGACATTTACTTATTCATTCAAAGAAAAAGCCTTATGTTTGTGAAGTGTGCAACAAGGGATTTTATGATGCTGGTAATTTTAAAAAACACTTACTTACTCATACAAAGGGAAAGCCTTTTCTTTGTGAAATGTGCAACAAGGGATTTTCTCAAGTTAGTAATTTAAAAACACATTTACTTATTCATGCAAAGGAAAAGCCTTATTTTTGTGATATGTTCAACAACGGTTTTTCTGAAAAACATAGTTTAAAAGCCCAAGTAGGAATTTGTAGCAAGGCAAAGCATTATGTTTGTGAAGTTTGCAACAACGGATTTTCTCAAGCTGGTAATTTAAAGACACATTTATTTACTCATACAAATGAAAAGCCTTATGTTTGTGAAGTGTGCAACAAGGGATTTTCTGATGCTGGTAATTTTAAAAAACATTTACTTACTCATACTAAGGAAAAGCCTTTTGTTTGTGAAGTGAGCAACAAGGGTTTTTCTCAAGCTGGTAATTTAAAAACACATTGACTTATTCATTCAATGAAAAAGCCTAATATTTTTGAAAGATGCTACAAGGGTTTTTCTAGAAATAGTGATTTAAAGGTACATTTACGTTTTCATACCAAGGAAACGCCTTATGTTTGTAAAATGTGCAACAAGGGCTTTTCTACAGCTTGTAATTTAAAAGTGCATTTACTTACTCTTACAAAGGAAAAACCTTATGTTTGTAAAATGTGCAATAAGGTTTTTTTCTCAAAATAATAGTTTAAAGAAACATTTATTGGTCCATACAAAGGAAATCCTTATGTTTGTGATGTGTGCAACAAGGGTTTTTCTCAAGCTAGTAATTTAAAAATACATCTACGGATTCATACAAAGGAAAAGCCTTGTGTTTGTGAAATGTGCAACGATTTATTTTATCAAGCTGGTCATTTAAAAACACATTTTTTACTCATACAATGGAAAAGCCTTTTGTTTGTGAAGTGTGCAACAAGGGATTTTCTCAAGCTAGTTATTTAAAAACACATTTACTTATTCATGCAAAGCAAAAGCCTCATTCTTGTGATGGGTGCTACAAGAGTTTTTCTCAAATTGTTAATTTAAAAAGACATTTACAAAATTATACAAAGGAAAAAACTTTATAAATGTGCTATTAAGTGTTTTCTGAAACTGGTCACATAGAGCATATTTATATATTCATAGGAATTAAAAATTTCATGTTCATGAAATACACTGCATTGCTTTCTCTGGAGACATTTCTGTTAGCCATCTTACTTTTAAAACCAATAAGAAATGTCCACTGTGAAATGTAGCATTTCTTATATTATACCTTTAATAATGACTAATGCTTTTGTACCTGATAGAAAATCCTACATATAGGTTTTTCAAAATGTCTTTTTGGTTTAGTTTTATGTTATAGTATACTCACAGTATTGTAAGAAAGACATGTTTTCTTTTTCAAAAGAATATCGTTGTTTTCTTAAAGTAATGTAATTACGGAACAAAAATTAATATGACTTTGTTTTGTTTATTTTATTGTGTGAAATTATTCTGATGTTCTTTAATTACACTGTAATTTTATGTGTAATATTCTCATATAGCATTTAAAGAAAAGTAAAAGTAAGTTATTAAAACTTATTCACATAAATCACTTGAATATATGTTAAAATAAATTCTGCGAATGTGAGTTTATTGATATTTACCTATTTCTAAAAATCATTTTTAAATACAAATCTAAAGTGTGTTTATGTACTTTCAATGTGATGATGCTTAATGTTTCTTGTGTTAACCCTGTTTTGCATGATTTTTTTCTTTTTTTAAAAAAAAAATCATGGTGAGAGAATTCCTGCTCTAGAAAAGGAAAAATTTAGTATAAATATATATTATAAAGTAATTAAAAAATGTATGAGGGATATATATCCATCGTCATGCAAATTTACATGTGAAGTTCAGCACAACAAAGAAATACAAAATAGAAACCTTTTTCCACTCATCACTTTTATTAGCCAAAAGTATCTCAGATGAAGTATAAAAAAATGTTTCAAGAAATCGCGCATGTTTCTTTCAACCACAAAAAACAATGGAATGATAAGTTCCAACGCTTTATAATGATTGTGACGTTTGATATTTAGTATGGCAGCTACGTTCGTTTTTTCTCAATTTTGGTGAAAAAAAACTTGTCAACAACAAACTATTTACAGTACCTCTGTTTTGAGTATAAATTTTTGTCCACTCAATGTTATGATGGAAATTTCCATCATGCAAGAAAGTGTTAAATATATATGCTGTCAAAATTGCTTAACATGAAACTGATGAGATTGAAATATTTATTCGTATTGAAGGATATCACGGGGAAAAAAACATATATCAACAAAATTAAGTTTATTATTGTTTTTTTTATTTACAAAGATATGCATATGATTAGTAAAGATCTATGAAACAAAAACATTCGCAAGAACTTGAAGAAATTTAAACCAAAATTATTATTTTATTCATTCTTTGAAGGGAAATCTTTTCTTGTTAAACGATTTTCTTTTAGCATTGAGAGAGGAAAAATGCATGAAAATACGTTTGTCGGGACCGTTGTGTATTTGTTTCTTCTAATCTTTTTCGGGTTAAAACGTATTTCACTATATATATGTTCAGGAATTCACTAGTTCTTATATTAAAATGTTTTCTTTGGACTATGTGAAAGATGCTGTGATACTTAAATGTGACAGAAGATTTTTTAGAGGTTTAAAACACAAATATTTTTGCTATAGTCTAATCTATTGGCAAAGAAAGAAATCAAACATTGAAGCTTGCATCAAAACATGAAACTTCTTTCCACGAGTTTATAATCATGTAATACTGATAATTAAATGTCAATTGGTTAACTTATTCTTTTTTAAACCAACAAACAAATTAATTAATTATTTTTTATGAACAATATCGTAGGAAAACAATGTTTATTGAATAAGGAATTGTTTCATTTATCTACCGTAAAATCCGGCGTATAACGCGCACTTGTAACACAAAAAATAAGATCGAAATTTATGGGTGCGCGTTATACCAAGGGCATCTTGAAGGACCGGGCCCCGACAACGTTTTGATGATGTCACGAAAGGAGGGACTGTTTTGCTACTCGCAGTTTCTGTCACGAATATAAAGCTTACGACATTTATTTCTTTTCATGTCGTAGACTAATATTTCCACATTTATATTGAATATTTTTTATAATTCTCATTTTGTAACGGTTCTCTTACGTCATTACTGGGTAAACCAAAATAATGAATAAGATCTTGGGGTAATTTAAAATAGTTTAAGTGACATAAAATAACACAGTTACAATGGACAGACATTTAGACACAATACAGGTTAAACATTTAAAGGAAATAAGGGGAAGTTAAATATATTACATAGGCCAGGAATGGACAGCGAGACGAGTAACATTTACTCGTTCAAATCCCAACTCTCTCTGGCGGTAATACAGGGCTTCTCGGCCGGTAATGCTTCCGTTACAAGTACCGCCATCTAAATTCCCATTTAGAATATTTTCAGATGAAAGTTATGTATTAATTACTTTTGAAGGATGTCAAATATTTTCCAGAAAAAAGGGGGAAATATCACTCGTGAAAGGTTCATAACAATGTGAGAAACATCTAAGTAAAAACTTAATCAATGTAAAATTTTTCCAATATCAGATAAAATAAAGGAAACATTTACTTGCAAAGAAAATAGAAAAAGTAAAGCATTAGAGGCATATAAATAAAAAAAACATGTAAATTTAGCAACATTTTGCTGCAATCAATGAATCATAATAAAGGTTAAATATATGCAAAAATATATACAAATACAGAATGTAAAAATATATAGAAATGACACAAACAGTTTTAGATACCACAGTAATACAGCAAAAATAGATCCTAGATTATACATTAGAAAAGAATATTTTAACTATAAATATGACAAAAAATTAAAAAAAAACTTTTCACAGAATATATCAAAAAGGCAATGTATTTATTACTTTCAAGTTTTGAATCATTTAGATTTGTAATGATATTATTCTAACCAATTTTTACATTATTTTTTATGCGTTTCAAATAAATATGAGGTAAAAATATTTTACATTTAACATGATTCGAATGCTAAAATCGTCATGAAAATGATTTAAACGAATAATGTAAATAAATAAAAAATTTCTTTAAGTATTTATGCGAACTATTAACCATGTGCATAAAATCTATATAGAATAAAAAAGTGAAGTATAAGGAAGTACACACATGCATATTGAGTAATATACCAATCGATAATTGAATATTTAAATAAATAAAACAGTGAAATATATATAAAAAGCAACATTGATCTAATTGGCCTTAAATGTCTTTACTTTTCGATTATCCTTCACCGTTAAAATTTCTTCATTGCGCTTTTTTGAATAATTATTTAAGCATTCATTCCCGAATGTAAGGAATATGATTTTAAAATATGAAAATACACAGGTTTGTTACACTTTACACAAGGTTAATGAAACGAATGCGAGACATTCCACAACTCATGTAATTACAAATACGCTTCTGTTGTGCTTGCAAACAGGATAATTCGCAATTAACTTTTAAGAAATCTTGATTCGAATGTTTTCGATATCAACAAATTAAATATTGCGCTGAAATGACTTTCATAGCAATATATTCGTGGACATTTTTAAATCTCTTCTATCCAGAAGTCTCAAATGTTTTGTCCTGCATTCCTGAATCGAAATTGATCTCTTTTTTGAAAGAAATATACATTTACAATCGTAGCATCCGAATTTTATATTATGCACGCTTAACCCGTAATTTACATTAAAATTTTATACTCTTTTATTGAAATATTCTCTAATTTATTTGAAATATTTAATACTCCGTTGTGAATTATTTTATATCTACTTTAACATTAAATATCTCTCCTGAATAATTTGAAAGTAAGTTTTTCAGTGAAATAGTACCATATTTTTATCCAATTGCAAAGATAGCACGCTTTTAACGCGCAGTTATTTTTCAGCTTGCAAAATTTTTCCTATGTTACAAATTTCAATCTATTTTTCTTGAGATTGAATAGTCATAACATGATGAAAAGAATTAATAAGTCAGATTTCTTCAAAAACAATAACCGTATTAAAATTATTTAGCAATTCACTGAAATATGTTATCTCTTTCAAATAGGATGGACAGCCGGGAAAATGAAAGGATATTTATTTTATTTGATGAACAGTTGGGGTACATAACAATAACGAGATATTACTATAAAGTGTGCGGAGTTTTCGAATATGTTATTAATAAAACTTTTTAAGATAAGGATTTGATATATTAAAAATATATATATATTTAAACACTAATTTCTCATATCGAATAAAATATCTTAATTTCCAAATAATTTGTGATATTGGCATAAATGCATCAGTTTATTATACCCAATTATCTTTAAAACTAAAATAAATTCAATAATGACTCAAGAATAAAGTCATACAATAATATAAAAATATCCTACTTTCTGTTTATATCCAATGGTATTACTTATGTTATATTCACTACATTTCATAAAAAAAAACATGTGGTAAGATAAGGCACTATATGACAAGCTTTAATGGTGAAGTGATGGTCAAATCCGTGGAGAATCGTTCCTAATTTGGTCATGTAACTAGTTTTTTTGGGGAGGGGGCGGGTTGTCTTTCGCAGCCTGAGAATCAAGATAGCCTTGGTTATACGGCAAGTATAAAAACGACAGCTAAAAAATGAGCATAATTTTTTTTTACTTCTACATGTTTTTAAATACCGTTTATTTCAAAGAACTGACTTGCCTGATTAAGTAAAACCGTTGTGATTCTAGATGAAAACTGTTCTGTCAAAAGTCTGTTACAATACCTAGAACAAATGATTTCGAAATATAAGAACGATAGATATACTATTTGGATTTCTTCGTAAAAAAGGGGGTGTGCGTTATACGGTGAATATACCTAAAAATTAAAAAGTTAAGCTTGAAAGTATAGGTGCGCGTTATACGCCGGAATAGGTCGGTAGTAGGAAGAGTGCAAATCGATCAAAATAATACTTGAATCTAATGAATATGCTGAATTTTATTAGATTATATCTATGTTATGTTGTTTCCAAATTCATACAAATATAAAGTGTAGAAAACTGTAACAATATTTGTGAAGCTTTTTTGGGTATTGTGGATAATTGGACTCTTAATTTTAATCGAAAAAAAATTAATTGACAATATTGAAATTAAACCTCGATTATTAGTATATACAGAGGGCGAAATTAGTTCTTTCTCTTCAAAATTATTCATGTACAGACATTCCATTATCAGAAATGCTTTACGAACTCAATCAAATTTTTTATACTTAAATTAGGGAAATAACATTATGTCAGATTATAACTAAGGATTTTTTAAAAAATTGGCGTATCACTTCAAGAATTTGGCGATACAGTGATTGAGAATCCCTGCTGTAAATAAACGAAATTAGAAAGGCTTGGCCCTTAGCATCCAAAAGGCTAAATGTGCATTCCTGGTCACCAAGTGTTCGAAAGCTGTTTCCCATCCTAAGAAAAGATACGACAATAAGCCCCAGAAGTCATCTTTCACCTTTCCAGTTAATTGTCCTTATATAAGCTACCCCGTATGTGTATGGTGGAGGGGGTCTACGGCCGGACAAACTGGACCCCTGCCCGGGGAGCAAGTTAGATCAAATTTGAAAAATATTTTTTGTTACAAAAAATTTGACATATTTTTGTGTGTGAATTTGGCATTTCATGTAACCCTTTACTACCAACGACACTTATAATAAGTACTACTGACCATTGCTGGTTTATGCATTGAGTACTTGGGCCTGGGGCCCAGATAAGATAAATTTAACCACATTTTCTGGTTGCAAATTTCGATCCTCCAGTGCCAAGGTGCCAGTAGATCTGCGCCCAGGGTCCAAAATGAGCTTAATCGTTACTAAATTCTTTTCAGTATGCCTAAATAAAATGCCCAAATAAGAAAAGAATTTCGTGAAAGGAAAACTACTAGCAAGTTCTTTTGAAAAAATCACACAAAAAAAGAAAAGAAATATTACAAATTTATCAAGACTGCCAAGTCACCATCAGAGCGTATGAGAGAATATCGAACACGGAAAAAGCATTGTAAAATAATGCCGAGTTGAATAACCGATGATGCATATGCTATTGAGACTTCTAATGACAGCACATATTAATATGGACTTTGTGAAGGACCCTGTGCCATCAACAAGTACAGAGCCCTTAACAATTGTAGTGCGTGGTGGAACTGATGCATGTGAACCAATAATAAATTGTATCTTATTTTACAAAAACTATGATTTCCATAAAAAGGCTCACAAGGATTTTTAAAAGATTCGGTCATGGGTGTTCCTTTTGTGATAGATTGTGGTTTAGAGATGATTTGAGAACGTCGGTATATATATAGCTGAGCAACCTATTTTTCGAAAATATAATGGTTTTGTATACCTAGAAATTCCAGCACATTTTCCTACTTTGGATGTGGTATCAGAAAGACTATTTTCGCCACGAATACCTTTTATGCAAATTAGGCGTTTGAGTCATGTACGCTGTTAGCTTGGAATATTGGGGTAAATGTTCAATACATGTTTCAGTATCCGTCAGTACAATGGTCAAATGAATGCCACAAAATGATGATGACTACTATGTCAATGTTCACATTAAACGGCGAAAAATTCACAGGACAAGTTATCTGATGGGTTTTGTCCCTAGAAGAACCATCAAAGCATGGTTGCAATATTTAGTAGCTACTCCATTCTCTAGAATGTAGGATGTTATAATCTATGGCAATTTCTTCAATTTCCACCAAGTTCCTCAAGATGAAATCGGTGAAAATATAATTATTGAATAGATTCTTACTGCCCAGCAACAGACATTGGTATGGAATGAAAATAACTATCTTCGTATAGCTCCTGGAGAAGAGAATGTACAAAGAAGCTTACTATTTGATGAACATGCTGAGGAGCTCTCTTCCAGCAATTTACTTTAATGTTAATTTTGCTTCAGAACAAGCAAAAGCACTCATTCAATTCTTGAAAAAGACACTGAATTTGACAATGAATATATTTATGCTAGATAAGGAACAACAAGATACGGAACCAGGATTGATGCAGTTTTCTTGATCGACTATGATCGAGGATTTTCATATCCTACTTCAGTTACCACAAACCTTTTGTGTCTTTCTTGGAAATTGATGTTGCAGGAAATTAATAAAAATATATTATTTTCTTACAATAAATGAAGCTCGAATTTTATTTGATTGAAATAAGTTTCCCCAGCACTTTAATATAATTACATCTAATCCTACATTTAAGGCCAACGTCTCCAAAAAAGTTTCACTTCTATCGCGTGACGATCCACGTATCTTTGTTTTAAAGTTAGCATTTAATGCTTTTTATCACTTCATGGAATATTTTCTATTTCCTTTTATTTAAAGTTAACTTCTTTTGGCACGGTAGGGTAAACTTTTCGTTCCACGTCACGTAATGAACGTAAGGTAGGAATGTATGAAGTTCTGATTTCGCCACGTTTTTAAAAAAGCCATCTAATTTTTGCTATCAAACGCAGAAAAAAAATCATTACAAAATCGGAAGGATCATTTATTTCGCCACCGATAGGGTATAATTTTTCTACAAAATAATGAGATTTCTATTTTTTAGATTTTTTTAAAATTAGTCAGCAGCGATAAGTTTTTATGAAAATGATTTCAATTTCCTTTCGCGTTAATGAATTGGTATTCTACCCTAAAAATGTTCATCTTTTCCTCTTTTTAGAATCAGTCATTAAAAAAAAAAAAGTCGTAAACTTTTTTACGTTTTATCAAAAATACTCACAATTTTAATTAAATATTTAATAACTTCCTTGTTTATAAAAATTTTCTCACAATACTTTTTTCCGTGTGTAGGACAATATTATCCGTAATCCGTACAAAGATTGAAAAAAAGTGTTAAAAAATTACGGTTTTTGAAAGATTTGTGTGTTTTTCGTCTATTAGCCTTTTTACGACAATATGGTAGAATTTTTAGAAGGCATTGAGAATAACATATTCTATAAGATACTGGCTAACTTGGCTTGGAAGGTCATCTTAAGTCATCTCAGGGGACGGGAACAAAATTGGTTTGATGTTCTTGGGCAAGGTGGAAGCAACAGATTTTGCACAATTGAAGCAGGCGTTAACGGAAATTTTTTCCCAGTAATAAGAAATGTGACATAGAAGCAAGGTTCTACTCCACATATCAAGTTAGATGTCAGGCTCCATCGGACTTTATTTATGACCTCTTAAAAATTCACAAAATATTTAAACTAAATATATCTAAAGAAAGACACTCATTGAGCTCCACCCCTCGAGCCCCAGATCATGGAGTATATTGAAATCAGAAATCCAACCACTAGAACTCATCTTTTCCAAATGGTCACGAAATAGGTAATTGAGTTGAGAAATCTAGGGTCCCTCCCCCGTGATCAATAATATCGGAAGAGAAGATTGGGATGCCCGTAGCAGATTTCCAAACAGACGTAGAAATGAAAACTGGCGAGATGTAGGTGTAGGTATTAGGCTGAATGATAAAACAAGAACAGGAGCTGTAATGATAAAAATGATCATGAGTTCGATAATCGCAGCAGTCAGAATGAGTTTGTAAATAGGGGGTTCGAGTAATAATTGGACCACAGGAAATAATAGAAATTTACACTTTTAAGCGATCGATATGAAGGGGGTAATTGATCGCTAGTTGAAGTAAACCCTCCTCGTAAAATCATGACGAAATGTCGCCTTCGTATATCTGCCTTAAAAATGACTTCCGCAGATCTTCCGTATGAGCCCATATTATTAAATTAAACACTTATTATGGCACTTTCAAATACATACTGGTGCCGAGAAATCGTTTATTTCTGAAGAGTCTTACAATAAATATTTGTCATACAGGCTGCGAAACAAAGTCAAATACCGAGGTTGTGAGTGCACAGGGTGCCAGGTGGAGAAATTTGGGTATGATAAAATTACAAATCAGGATAAGGGAATTCACAAAAACTGGGAACTGCATCATTTTAGACCAGATGCAATATCAATGCATCTTGGGGATCGATTTTATGAAGTCTTCAAAAATTACATTTGATTTTGATGAAATATTTTTAGTTATTCCGGATTCACAGATCAAACAGTTACCAAAAACAGATGAACAAGTAGAGAGACAGAGTACAGGAGAGAGACAACATGACGGAATGAGTGGGAATGGCGGTGACTTCGGCGAGCATCGAAACAAAATGGTGTTAATAAATTAAAATTAAATGTATCGTAGTTAGTTTCTTTTTATATTGTTTTGTGTTGTGTGTTGCTGTCTTTAAAGTAATAAATCTTTAGCCACTAAAGAATTAGTGACTTTATTGTGCCTGGTATCTGTTGAAAATTCATTTAAAACAAAGAACCATAGAAACCACAATTAATAAGTTAAATGGCGCAGTCGGTAGGATGAAGATTTCATCGAAATACCAGGTAAGAGGGATGAATCCACACTCACAAATTAAAGGTATTATTGTTTGTATGAAAATGTAAAGAGTGCATTATCATTTTTTGGATTTTCGTTTGGAATAGATGATATGTTAAGTTACAGTCTAACTTAAATTCGTACGTTGATTCATTATAGAGTCCCTGAAATAGAAAACATTGTTCGGAAAACATTAGAAATCATTAATACTCATTAAATGATTACCACGAGAAATATTTTAGTTTTCTGTCCGAAAAAACACATTATTCGGTGTGTGATTCATTATAATCCTTAAATGGTCACTGTGAAGAATATTTAGGTTTCTGTCATAGTAAACATTTTTCTTTTGATTTAAATTGAGAATTAATTAATGATATCATCTATTAATTATTATAGAAGTATTATTTGTGTTTCATCAGAAACATTATAAAATATTAGATATATATTATTTCTACTGAACACCAGTTCAGATATTTATTGGGTTTCACATCAGAAACATTATGAACTATTAGATATATGTATTTCTTTTCAACATCAGTTCAGATATTTATGTTATTGAAATTGTTTAATTTTATACAGTCAACAGATGGTGCTCTGCGCATTCCGTTGTAGTATTCCTTAGCGTAAATAAACCGTTCATGTTCAAACTCGTTCGTGTGTTGTCGTCTATTGTGCTGTCAAGATACTATTTGTTTTCAGACCATTTCAATTATTAAGAAATAAGTAACTACTTCCAGGTGCAGCAAGAGATGGCGTTTCCAAATCGAGTTAAGTAACAACAAGTCAGGTAAGAAAATATGGAACCATTTCTTATTCCACCAGAAATATTGCTGGATTAAATCAAATGTCATTATTTATCTCTGAATGGATTATCTGCACGACTGGTAGATGCCAAGTAAGTAGTCACGTGATTCCGGCTGCAATATCCACACGTGTTTATTCATAACGTTAGTTTTCCTATAGTTTTAGTTTTTTGATGACATTTTTGTGTCTTAATTTTATCTAATTAGAAATATATGATATCATTGCGTTTTTTGCATTATTCTAGTATATATGTTTGTTAGGAAATATTTTTAACATTTTTATTATATAATTTTTGTTTTATTCTAATTTAACTCATTATATATTCGTTTGCTTCGTTAGTGTTATCTGGTTAGTGTTAGCTGGATATTTATTTTTATTTCTTGATACACTTCGATATAGCTCTTAGTTATTTTAGTTATTAATTAATTTTGTAATTCTTTAATTCATATTTTTTCACAAGAATGGCTAACAGTATAGGTTCAAAACCGCTTCCTTTGAAAAAAAATCAACTTGCACCAAATATTGTATTATAGTTGGAAATTTTCCAGTGCCACTGGAAATTGAAGTGTTGCTGTGAATATGTCAAAAGGATTAAAACTATTCGACGATAAATTCGTGAGCAACATATCATTTACTGAGCCTGATTGCTTAGTGAATGATTATTTTTTTTATTCAAGGCCATGTAAAAGCAGAAATGAAGAAGAGAGTGAAGTGCAAGCCATCTGTTCAAAGCAGAACAACTTGTCAGATAAGTTATAAATTATTTTGTTTTATAGGTATTTTTTAAAAAAATATTATGATTGCATTACTATTTACTCATTTATGCTTTAATGTAACTCATTGCTATAAAATACAAAATAGGATTTTATGTAATAACATTGAAATTTATCATTTAATTATAAGTTTATTCCAAAGTATTAAAAGTAATGGCAACTATTCAAATTTAGCAGCTTTTTAAACATCCGTAAAAGAAATGTGAATGGGCTAATTTATTTTTTTAATAGCTACATTATCAGCGATTAGTTTATAATTTGATTCTTATTTTTTAGAGTAGCATTGAATATTTTATTTAATTGTCGATCAGTTTTTTGACGAAAATGAATTTTATTTTTACAATATATTGCATATAAATTCTTTGCAAAATTATGAAGCATTTGAAGATGTTTGAAATTATTCTAATAAAATAACATTAGCCACCTTTGACTGTCTGATTTACTTACTAATTATCCTTTAAGAGTGTTTCGAAATTCTTTTAGAAATGACTTAAGATAATAAAAGAAAATAATATTTCACTATTAAGTTAAAAAAATTACTTATATTACTTACTTAATTTGTACAGTGAATAATTTGTCTAAAGCAAAAAAGTGTGATTTTTCTGAAAATAACACGCAATAAACAAGCATGGATATGCGACACTTGGATCACAAACTAAAATTAATGCGAGTATGAACTGTACTAAAAATGTACATTACGTTTTTAATAGCACATTCAATGTTTTTTTTCTTCATATAAAGTGTCATTTACATGTTGATCGAATTTTTTAAAATTATACAATATTAAGGGAATGTTTCATCAGAAAAGGTGCAGTAATTTTCAGAAATGCAATTTAATTATCCTCAGTTTTAAATGTATTTTTCTTCTCATTGACTTACATATGATTTATCTATAAATAGATGGTTCCAAAATGCTTGTAAAAAAGTTTATTTGTTTGAACCATTGTTTATCTCGAATTAAAGAGTTAAAAAAATATGAAAGTTACTGATTAATAAATATTTATGCTTTGACGAAATGAGTTTTATTTTTACAGCAGAATGAAATGCAAATTAGATTGAAGGAATACAATACATATATATAAATGAATAGTCGCATAAAATATCCATTCACAATTAAATTAAAAATTTATCTGATGTAGACAAAATAAATATTTTTATACACAATTTAAATCATGAATAACACTATTTAAAAATATGTGAATTTAAAACAAAAAATGAAAAAATTGTTGTGTTAGACATTCTACTAACTTTTCAGGTTATAAAAGTACTTGAATATATTTCAGCCACAGAATTGAAAAATAAGAATTTTCAAAACCAGAAAAAATGTACAACCAAACCTAACAAAAAATTTCCAGTAATTGAGTTGTTTTGGTTTTATAAATCGGCATAAGTCACTTTGTTTTTAAAACTAAATTGTACCTTTTTCAAAAAAACAAATGTTTGGATACAGTAACAGTAAAAATAATTTTTTTAATGCTTTATCAAAATATATTAAGTTGATTTTCAAAGCAAAAAGTCAGTTTTACCAGTTTATTTCACTACTTAAAAAATTAAGAATTTAAGTTTTTCAAACTGATAAAATGCCCAATTTTTAAAATTTTTTAGTCGTTTTAAGTGATTAGTGTTTCGTAGATCATTGCGCTTTAAAGTTATTACGGATTTGAAAATCTATATACTTGTTGGTTTTTATTACTTATTTAATAAAAATTGGCATTGAAATCAATTTTAGAATTTTGCAACTATGAGAACTCAACACATAATCGAGCAGAAATAATTTGAGTAATGGAAATTGAAATTAATAAATCCAAATAAACAACTCAGTTATAGTAACACATAGCAATTTATTTACATCTAGATATGCATTATAAATGCGAAAGTTTGTGAGCATGTTTGGCTTCTTTCACGTTAAAACAACTGAATGGATTTGTATGAAACTTTACAGTAATCTGCAAAGCCATCTGCAAGCAATTCTTGCGTGCGCTGCAAAAAAGCCCACGACAGCATATATCTATCTTTTGTCTGTGAAGAAACCCTTTTTGTTTTGACTACGCAAGGCGCTCGCTTATAATTAATTCCTGTGATCGGCATAATGCCTAATTTTTTATTACAGAATAAAACTAAGTTTTGAAGGGAGAGGTTGTTATAAATCTCTCTATTTGAATGGGGTTTTTTTTATGATTTTATTATGCACATTTGGTAGTAAGAAATTGATCTTTTTTTCAAAATAAATACTTTTATCGCTTCTAAAACTTAACCCTCCAACCGGACAGCACGGATTTTTCTGCCCTACTAGAAGGGCTTCGAAAACGGACCACACTGAATTTTTCGTAAGGCCGGAGACTCACCAAAAATGAACCAAACTCATTTTTTCCTCCTCAAGTAATGTGTTCAAAAACGGTAAAGTCGTGTTTTTCCGAATTCTTTTCCCCCCTTTAAAGGTTTAGTATATTGAAAGATAATTAGAGACGGTCGGGGAGACACAATGGGCATTGAGGGGAAGTTTTATGGCTCACGGGGAGACCGGTTCTTCCCCTGCAGCAATCGTAAAAACTGGGAAGAATTTCTTTAAACCCTAAAGTGTACGGAAATAATTGCAAGTCAACGAGTTGAGAATTCTCATTTTTTTCTTTACCTTAAAATTCTCAAATGGAATTAAGTTTTTATAATGTATGTCTAAGTTTTTAAAAAATATCTGTAGTATTTAAATTCAAATTATATATTAAAACATTGAGGATAATTTACTGTTTCATTTTTCTTATTTTAATCAATACTTTCAGGGATTTTTTTTAAAAAATGATTATTTTGTTATGTGTCAAAAAAATTAAAAAAAAAGGTTTAAAATTTAAAATCTTTTAAAATTTCGGACACTTCTAAACATGAATAATTTTTAAGCTTCTATATTACATTATTTGCAAAAAATTTTTATGCATTGTTAAAAAAAAACCCTATTTAAATCTTTAAGTTTTTCATAATTTTAAAGCCAGGTATTCAGGGCATCTTACATAGAATCCCTTGTTTTGTATTGTTCAGATAACAAAGTATATTTAAATTTTGAATGTCTGAACATTAATTTCATTCAAAGAGAACTTTAACTACAAGCATATATTTTTGAACTTGAATCTTCAAATAAAGAGTATTTAAAAGCATCTGGACAAATTTACAGTTAACATTTGCGCATATAAATAAATATAAAGATCCTTTTTAAATTCAAGTTAAAAATATATATATTTATGCATAATCCCTCATCATTCATGTTCCATTAGTGGTTGACTGAAAAAAGGTTATTAAAATTTGGACATTTTTATAATCTTAACCATGCAAAAACTAGGAATTTTGTATTAGCTCCATTGAAATTCTGCATTGGAATTTCGAAAAAGATAAACTATACGTGTCTCACATACTCAGTTGAAAAACATATATATTTACCATAAATACTAATAATTCTTTGGATATTTCAAATTATCATTAGATTAATTTTTTAATATATATATATATATATATATATATTTGACTTCTAATATTTTTTCAAGCATTCCTTAAATTTCATATACTTTAATTAAGTGAGGGGATATTTAAGTCGCACTCTCTCTCTTCTCTACTCAACTACTTGAGGGCTTTTGGCGACGGACCTGTGGCCGGGGTACCAGTTGGTCAAGGTATCGAATCATGGTTGGCATGTCTCGAGTTCGAGCCCAGTGCCACAAAAGACCCGCCGTGTAGGGCAGAGATGCACGTTAAATCTATCGAGAGCTGAAATGTCCTCTCGTTGGTGTGGTGTGGTAGTTAGGAGAGGGGGATGCCAGCTCAGGTGTCGCCCTCGTCATTTGATCATGCTTAAATTTAAGAGGTCCATCCCTAAAAGCCCTCGTGTAGCTGAACAGTGCGACGTTGATATTCACTCACTTGGCGACGGACCTCTTAATTTTAAACCATGGTCAAGTGACGAGGATGATGCTTGAGCATCGTTTCCTTACACGGCGGATCTTCAGTGGTGCTGAGGTCGAACTCATGATACGCCAGCTACGAGTCCGTTACTTTGACCATTAGGCTACCGCGGCATCACAATGTGGTTGAAAACTGCATGTTATGAGTAAAAATATGCTGAAGCATTTGATGAACTTATAATAGATTTTTGCATAGAAGATAGATGTGTGATATGCTAAAATGACAATATGTAAAAGTTAAGAGAATATCGATGACAATTTTTGAAAAATTCAATTTAAGTTTCAGTTTGAAACTTATTCGTTTTTCGCATTTAATATTAAATAGTCGCGATAACAAATTAATAGTTTAACGCATTCATAGATTATAAAAAATAAAGGTATAAATGACATTGTTCGGAATAATCAATTTTTATAGTTTTGAATTCAGACTTCTTTCCAGGAGTGTAGACTATTAAAAGGCTGATGTAGAAGTTAGAAAACTAATATTTAAAATATATGGAAAACAATATCTGCAATTCCCATGATCTTGACGAGCAGAAGACGGCATTTTTACTTAGTAGGGCAGAGTAAGTATAAGGTAGGAGTTTGTGGAGTAAACAACCAGGGCTCTGCAGTTTTGGCAGGTAATGACCTCCCATTTGTTGCTTTCAGTAATTAATATAAAAATAACAAATACAAAAATAAGTCATGTAAAATTTTATATATTTCAATAACAATGAATTGTGAACTTAATTTCCAATTAATTGTCACGAGTTGGCAGTAACTACGGTACTCTATCGACCGCACCCTTATATATATATATATATATATATATATATAAATATATATATATATATATATATAAAGAAGTACAGTTGATAGAGTACCAATAATTTTTAACGCAATATTATATTTCGTTCTCGTAAACTTTCTCTTTTTTAAAACATGTATTGCCAAAATACTCTCCTTTTGGATATTTATAAAATTTTAAAAATATAATGGTTATCTTACCCAACATTTTAAATCAGGGGCGGCAACTGTGTAGCTAAGACGTGCCAAACCAATCTGTCAGTATCATTCAGCGTGCCACATAGTAGGAAATTTTTGAAATCCGTCGATTCTTACGGTAATATATGCAGATTTAAAGAATAGAGGTAAATAATTTAGATTTACAGTTTTATTTTATATTAATTATGGATCAATAAAATACATCTATTAACATAAAAATAAACAATATAAAATGTTACTATTTCTTCAACAAAGATAAAAAAATTAAAAATGTATGTTTCCAACATATTTATTTAATTAAGAAATCGACAAAGTGAAATATAAATTATTCCCTTCATTAGAGTTAAATAAAAATTGTAATGCGAATTAACTCTTTCACCACTCTTCTTTCATATCGCAAAACCAGGGGTATAATGCGTGACACGATTCTGAGCATTCAGTTGTTAAACAATTTCTTTCTGGAGTCGAAATATTTTTCATATTGGAAAGATTTTACTTTGATATGCCGAATCATAAGTGGAAAGCAGAGTACATGAAATTTTCTTTTTTCAACAATTAAATCCTAGCAATAACATTCACATATTTACAAAATAGCTGTAAATTTATCCTTAGAATTATCTTTCAGATTATTTTGTAGTTCCATAAATGTCCATAACTCAGAAGATGTTTGTCAAATAAGGTCTATTATCAACTTCCATCCACTCAAGAATTGACAAATTTGTAGACTAGTGCTGAGTGCCACTAAGAATTGTACCATGTGCCACAGGTCCATAGATTGCCGACACGTTTTAAATGTTCTTATTAACTAAACATCTCCTATTCAAACACAATTTATATGATAAAAAAGGGTTTTCATTCATTTTATATGGAATTGTATTGATTCAACCATAAAGTAATTTTGTGTATCAAAAAAAATTACATTGTTTCGAGGATCCTTAGAGCAAAATGAAAGGAATTTGACATAATTATAGTTTCTCTAAAGGGGGAAACGTTCACTTTCTCAAAATACACTGCATATAAAGTTGTTTTAGGTGCATTGCAAAAGTTATATTCACTATTATTCCTAAAATAAATTTTGATATTTTGGTTTTTTTCGTTAAGTTTTGAAGTTATTTCTTCAGATATACTTCTCATTACATTTCTTTCAAACTTACTATTTTCTTTTGCGGCCACGGTAGCCTGATGGTCATGGTTATGAACTCGTGTCAGTGTTCGAGCCCTGGTACGACAAAAGTTTAGCGTTGAAGAGGAGCTGATGCACGTTAAACACGTCGAGTTCAAAAGTCCTCACGTTGGTGTGATGTGGAAGTTTGGAAGGAGTTATCAGCTCAGGTATCGTCCTCCGCCCACGACCGCGGTTCAAAATTACGTAGTCGCTTGTCAGTAGCCTCCGTCTTGACTTAGAATGCAATATAAACCCTTTACGTGTGCACTTGAGTTAATTCGAGTACGCTAAACAGTTCCAAATATGCACATTAGATGTAATTCAAACGAGGTCGCATTTTTATGCTGTAATTTTCTCACTCAAATATCAGCGCGAGCGCCGTCTGCACTCGTGATATTTGACTGTTGTTTCTTATATTTACGATTTAGTCGTGAAACATCAAAAACTTGGATAAAATATTTGTATAAAAAATTAAGGGAAAAGAAATACTTAGATTTTTAGAAGCAAATTAATAGAAAATATGTTAGGAATATTTACAAGATATTTCCACGACTCTATCTTGAACAGGAAAAACGTCTCAGGGATTAGAATACACTCTCATCTTCAAAATTAAAAAAATCTGAGAAAAACACATTTAAAATTTGGAAAGGCATAAAAAAATTCAATGCCTGTAAAGCTTTAATTTTTTAATATGTTACTATCCAACTTATGTTCTACATGAAAATTCTACTTGACATAAATATGACTGAAAATATCTTTTCTAATTCAAAATTTTCTTCGACATAATATTGATAACAATTGTTAATTTGATCAATTATTCCGTTTTATCAGAACCTTATATATTCTCAAGAGTTTAAACTGCAAAATATTTATACAGAAAATAGTAGTGATACAAACGTAATCCAGAAATCACCACGATTGTAAATAATAATAGTTTTTTTCTCAGTTACCCATCGTGGCAGGTAAGCAAGTTTAAGTTTTTGTTGCATGACTAAAATACTGTAATGTAGTACTACAATATATTTTTTATAATGTAGTTTGTGGTACGTCAGGGAAATATTTAGTTCCTTCTGCAACATTTGCATTCTGTAGTCTAATTGTAATATCACCTGAAAGCTGGATTTTAGATTTACCATTTTTAGTCATATTCCATCCCTTTCAAGTATTATTTATCACAGTAGCATGCGTACATTTTGGTCATGGCATTTTCAAAAAAGGAAAAAAAAAATAATGAAAACAAAGTAAAGAGCTTTTAAATTATATAAACTATGTGTCAAAAAATAAATTGGTCTTTAAATCAATCTTAATTAAGTAAATGTGAGAAAACTCAAAAACTTAAAAACATAAGCAAACAGACAGGATTTTAGAAATTAAAATTGCAGTTAATAGACATTTCACACGAAAATAATGGATTGTGTTAAAAAAAAATTTTTAATTAATTCAATCTAGGAATGCAAAAATGCTTTAAATGAAACGGAATTTAAAATCAAAACTCAGAAAATTAAAATTTCTTAATACCTAATTGGTTTTTAGATCAGAAATTGAGCAAGTTTTCCAAATATATGAAATATATATATATTTATATATATATATATATATATATATATATATATATATATATATATATATATATATATATATATATATATATATATATATATATATATATAATACTTATTAAATATATATTTGAATATAATCAATCGAAAAAAAGCCAGTGCTTTGGGGGTCTGGACCCAAGAATCCCTTCCCTTGTGAGCGCCACTGATTGAATGTGAATTATGTGTGCAAATGCTGACGTAGAGAAGGGGATTTTCTCTCAGTGCAAGTTGTTATGTTGATTTATAGCGAAAAAAATCAATCAACAGAAAAATATAAAGATAAAGATATAAAATTGCATAAATTAAAAGTATTGAAATTACTTTTTATGTGTTATTGTTAATTAAAAATATAAAAAATTGCAGAAATCCAAGTTATATTTTACAAATTTATTCAGCATATATAATGCTACTACATTTATTATAATTTTGTTAAATAAAAAAATAATCACTTTTACTTTTTACCTCATAATTAAAAAAATAAAAAAATAACAGGAAAATATTCTTGAGTTTTCTTCGTCTGATATTCAATAATGATTACAGAGAGCTTCTGTATGGTTAAAATTGTAACACCGAAATAAAAATGTTCCTTTTAAAAAAATTTTAAAAATCTTAAAAATAACAGGAGAAAAAAAAATAAATTTTCTTTTGCTTATACATATATTAAAAATATTTTTCAACTTTGAATGAGTCATTTCTTTAAAACTTTATTTTTTACCTTTTATTTGCTTGTTTGCAATAAATTGGGAAAAGTTTCTGTTGGCCGTGAAGTGGAGAAAATGTCCATTTCACAATCCTCGTTCTAGGTTACAGCTGTGAATGAGAAACCTCCCCTTTCGAACAACACAGAAACCGAAAAGCAATAAAATCATCCTCTGCAAAACCATTTGAGGACCTCCCGCAGTTTTAAGGGGGGAAAGCATAAAACTGCGGTGCGCTTTCGAAGCAGTTCGCGAAATTCATCCAAAACATTTTCGCTACAACTAGCTTTGAAAAAGTAGACCGCTCTCGAAGTGAAATTCAATTAGCGGGTCATCCATTCAGAGGGTTAAGCACACCGAATAGCTCCATTCCAGCAGAAATGCATGTGCCAGTGTTATTTTCATTCCAAAGAAAAGAAGGTTTGTTTTATCAGTTCACTTGTGTAGGTAGAACTAACCCTTTGAGTGGATGACCAGCTAATTGAATTTCACTTCGAAAGCGGTCTACTTTTTCAAAGCTAGAGGTAGCAAAAATTTTCTGTTGAATTTCGCGAACTGCTTCGAAAGCGCACCACAGTTTTATGCCTTCCCCACTGAAAACTGCGGGAGGTCCTCAAATGGATTTGCAGGGGATGATTTTATTGCTTTTCGGTTTCTGTGTTGTTCGAAAGGGGAGGTTTCTCATTCACAACTGTGGCCTAGGGAGAGGATTGTGAAATGGACATTTTCTCCACTTCACAGACAACAGAAACTTCTCCCAATTTATTGCAAACAAGCAAATAAAATATAAAAAATAAAGTTTTATAGAAATGACTCATTCAAAGTTGAAAAACATTTTTAATATATGTATAAGCAAAAGAAAAAATTTTTTTTCTCCTGTTATTTTTAAGAGCTTTAAAAATTTTTTAAAAGGAACATTTTTATTTCGGTGTTACAATTTTAACCATACAGAATCTCTCTGAAATCATTGTTGAATATCAGACGAAGAAAACTCAAGAATATTTTCCTGTTATTTTTTTATTTTTTTAATTATGAGGAAAAAAGTAAAAGTGATTATTTTTTTATTTAGCAAAATTATAATAAATGCAGTAGCATTATATATGCTGAATAAATTTTAAAATAAAACTTGGATTTCTGCAATTTTTTATATTTTTAATTAACAATAACACAAAATCATTTCAATACTTTTAATTTATGCAAATTTATATCTTTATCTTTACATTTTTCTGTTGAATGATTTTTTTCGCTATAAATCAACATAACAACTTGCACTGAGAGAAAATCCCCTTCTTTACGTCAGCATTTGCACACATAATACACATTCAATCAGTGGCGCTCACAAGGGAAGGGATTCTTGGGTCCAGACCCCCCAAAGCACTAGCTTTTTTTTCGATTGATTATATTCCTATATATATTTAATAAGTATTATATATATACAGGGTGTTTCAGCTAAGATGTTGCAAACTTCTAGGAGAGGTAGGGGACAACAAGACGACTCGAAGTATATAGGCAATGCTGGGTCGGAAATGCTTTCCTAAGGCTCCACGCGCCGACAAAATTTAGGGTGCAAAACTTCAACTGGTCTTAAAAACGGGGGAAATTGTCGAAACGCTTTGGGTTTTGGTCAAAATTATTGTTATTATTTATTATTTCATTAAAAAAATTCTGAGCAATATTGCTGCTAAAACATCGCTAGAGGGCGCCTTAGACTTTGGAACGCTAGGGAAAAAAATTTCAATATTTTTAAAGTTTTTTTGATGGTTTTTCATAAGTTGAAATTTTAACTTGAATTTTGATACCAGATTTGGTATCCTCCGGGGAAAATTGATGTAAAAAATCGAACATTGTTCAGGGCACTTAAAGCACAAACGGTGCTAAAAAACGAGCAAAATGTAGGATTTCGGTGCGGTTTGCGCGAAAAGCATTCCCTTGCTGACTAATTTGTTCAAAACAAATTTTGACATTGTTGTCAAATTTAAAATCAGAGGTGCTTCAGACAAGTAAAAAGCATTTCCGACCGACCTTTCCTATGTGATTCCGAGTTATCTAGGTGTACTCTTCCACCAACGAGGTAGAGTACACCTAGACGACTCGGAATAACATAAGAAAGGTGGTCCGGAAATGCCTTCCTGAAGCAGTAAGACCATCGAAAGCCTGATACGTAGCCCAGGAATTGCAAGTGTCGTGGCAGTGAATAAAGCGAGCAGGGTTCTCGGCGAAAATTTTAGCGAGAGAGTGTTAAAGGCAGAATATGTAAATTTCATCGTCGAGAGGTGAATTAGCCGCCAGAGGGACAGAACGATAAGAAGGAGTCCGCTGGAAGGAAGCTTTATTTCCATCGCACACAGACTGGCTGTACGATGGCAGAGTACACGAACGCAGAGAAAGTAGATATGATTCTGGCGTACGGGGCCACAGATTGTAATGGTCGAGCCACCCAGAGGTTGTACGCCGAAAGGCATCCTGTCAGGCGGACTCCTGCTCATACCATGTTTGCTCGCCCTACACCAGCAATTATGTGAAACCGGTTCATTCCAGAAGGCAGCACGTAATCGAGATCGGACGGCACGTACCGAATTGAATGAGGAAATTGTACTAGATATGGTAGAGACCACTCCCATTTTAAGTACACGAGGTATCGCTAATGAAATCAGGATTTCATACAGTAGCGTTTGGAGGATTCTGGATGATAGTGCCCTGCATCCATTTCACTACCAGCGCGTCCAGTCACTAAAAGAATGTGACTTTGCACCTCGTCAGGTCTTTTCACAGTGGTACTTGCAGCAACGAATTGCAAATCCCTTTTTTGCAGCCTCCGTGTTGTTCACAGATGAGGCGTCTTTTTCGAGAGAGGGTATTTTCAACACCATAATAAACCACTCGTGGGCAGCAGCGAACCCACATGTAACACGTACTCGGGCTGCACAGGATCGTTTCCTGGTTAACGTATGGGCGGGCATTCTAGGGGATCATCTAATAGGACCCTACATTCTGCCTGATCACCTGACTGTTCCACGCTACCTGATATTCTTGGAACAAGTTTTGCCAGAGTTATTGGACAGCGCACACGTTACCGCTGCGACTCGTACTTCCATGTGGTTCCAGCAAGATGGAGCGCCCGCACATTTCAGTATTTCTGTTCGGAATCACTTGGATGCAACATGTGGTGAACGATAGATTGGCCGTGGAGGTCCAATGCATTGGCCTCCCCGATCGCCAGACCATTCCTGTCTGGATTATTTCTCCTGGGGGCAAATGAAATCCTTGGTGTTCGAAACACCCGTAAACAGCGCCGAGGAACTTGTAGCACGCATCAGTGCAGCAGCCGGGGAAATACGAAACACTTCAGAAATGTTATCGAATGTTCGACGCTCCATGAAGCGAAGATGTGAAGCCTGCATCACATTCGGCGGGCGTCAGTTCGAACACCTCCTTTGACAGCAGTTTTTTCTTCTTTTCTTTACTTTTTCTTTTATGATTATGCATAGCAGTTAGTAAACAGCTTTTTTCCTCCTATTTTGAGTCTTTCCTTGTGTTTTACTTCTTGTGATTTGGTACTTGTGTTTTTTATCCTCTTTTACTAAAATTTTTTGCTATAAAATTACTTTTGCAACACACGAATCTTATTTAGGAGGAAAAATTACTAGTAATTATTCGGCTTACACCCAACCACAAAATTATCCAAATGAGTTTCCAAGTTGCAATGTCTGAAAGCGCCCTCTGGTTTTGATTAATGGCTACCAAGTCAAAATTTATTTTGAACAAATTAGTCAGTAACGGAATGCTTTTCGCGCAAACCGCACCAAAATCCAACATTTTGCTCGTTTTTTAGAAACGTTTGTGCTTTAAGTGCCCTGAACAATGTTCGATTTTTTACATCAATTTTCCCCGGAGGATACCAAATCTGGTATCAAAATTCAAGTTTAAGTTTCAACTTATGAAAGCCATCAAAAAACTTAAAAAAATATTGAAATTTTTTTTTCCCTAGCGTTCCAAAGTCTAAGGCGCCCTCTAGCGATGTTTTAGCAGCAACATTGCTCAGAATTTTTTTAATGAAATAATAAATAATAACAATAATTTTGACCAAAACCCAAAGCGTTTCGACAATTTCCCCCGTTTTTAAGACCAGTTGAAGTTTTGCACCCTAAATTTTGTCGGCGCGTGGAGCCTTAGGAAAGCATTTCCGCCCCAGCATTGCCTATATACTTCGAGTCGTCTTGTTGTCCCCTACCTCTCCTAGAAGTTTGTAACATCTTAGCTGAAACACCCTGTATATATATATATATATATATATATATATTTCATATATTTGGAAAACTTGCTCAATTTCTGATCTAAAAACCAATTAGGTATTAAGAAATTTTAATTTTCTGAGTTTTGATTTTAAATTCCGTTTCATTTTAAAGCATTTTTGAATTCCTAGATTGAATTAATTAAAAATATTTTTTTAACACAATCCATTATTTCGTGTGAAATGTCTATTAACTGCAATTTTAATTTCTAAAATCCTTTCTGTTTGCTTATGTTTTTAAGTTTTTGAGTTTTCTCACATTTACTTAATTAAGATTGATTTAAAGACCAATTTATTTTTTGACACATAGTTTATATAATTTAAAAGCTCTTTACTTTGTTTTCATTATTTTTTTTTCCTTTTGAAAAATGCCATGACCAAAATGTACGCATGCTACTGTGACAAATAATACTTGAAAGGGATGGAATATGACTAAAAAAATGGTAAATCTAAAATCCAGCTTTCAGGTGATATTACAATTAGACTACAGGATGCAAATGTTGCAGAAGGAACTAAATATTTCCCTGACGTACCACAAACTACATTATAATAAATATATTGTAGTACTACATTACAGTATTTTAAAGTCATGCAACAAAAACTTAAACTTGCTTACCTGCCACGATGGGTAACTGAGAAAAAAACTATTATTATTTACAATCTTGGTGATTTCTGGATTACGTTTGTATCACTACTATTTTCTGTATAAATATTTTGCAGTTTAAACTCTTGAGAATATATAAGGTTCTGATAAAACGGAATAATTGATCAAATTAACAATTGTTATCAATATTATGTCGAAGAAAATTTTGAATTAGAAAAGATATTTTCAGTCATATTTATGTCAAGTAGAATTTTCATGTAGAACATAAGTTGGATAGTAACATATTAAAAAATTAAAGCTTTACAGGCATTGGAATTTTTTTTATGCCTTTCCAAATTTTAAATGTGTTTTTCTCAGATTTTTAATTTTGAAGATGAGAGTGTATTCTAATTCCTTAGGCGTTCTTCCTGTTCAAGATAGAGTCGTGAAATATCTTGTAAATATTCCCTAACATATGTTCTATAAAAGTTCATATGGATTTAGGTCTGAGAGCTCTAGTTATTTTTTTAAAATATCTTAATTTTAATATTTTTAAAAAATTGTGTTTTTTTCAGGTTTAGCCATAAAAATAATTATTAAAATTCAACAAAGAGATATATTTTAAATTTTACACTTTTTGTTTCCATTAATCTAAGAAATATAAATTACTTGCAATAATTACATATTTTTAATAATTTAGCATTTTTTAAAAGTTTTAAAAAGTTCAGAAATGTTCAATGCTTCAAAATTGTGAAATAATGGCTTGTCAAACTAACCTATTATTTTCAGAATCAATATAATGGTATTATCTGAATATAAAACAAAAATTAATTTTACTGTGACACAACTTTTTACGACTTCTATTTGTTATGACCCGCATGTGCAGAGGGCGCTAGTAGTCCTCTTTGTTTACATTTAGTCAGTATGCTTGTAATACAGCCACGGAGCGGACGTACCTACCGTCCTCAATAAACAAACATTTTTAAAGTATACAGTCCACGCCTTTTGCTTGAGCAGTCAAGTTATACATAACTCAAAGTCTGCTCATAATCCGTTATAGACATTTCTAGAATAACCACACCATTTGTGGTTAAAATCAGAGCTATCGACCTCACCCAGTTTTGTGGTCGGTGTCGAGCCCGAGCCTAAAATCAAAATGTCTCCAAAAGAACTATCAGAACTCACCGTGTTTAACAGAAGGAAAGCACATCTGCTCGTTCAGATCACACGCATTAGAAACTCCTTTGAAAATGTGGATTCACCATTGAATCAAGTTGAAATAAGAACTAAACTCGCATCGCTTTCTGAAGTGAAAGCAAAAATAGAAAAACTTCGGACCGAAAGCTACAGGGTTCTTTCGGATGAAGAGCTCATGGATTTCGAGGCCAGTTTGGACACGATGGAAGTGGACGCAGATAATTTAGAGGTAAGTCTCAATACCTTACTTGAATCTTCTAATGTGGATACCTCTGAATTATCTGTGAAAAATGATTTTGCTAATTACAATGTGAAACTGCCATCCATTAATTTACCGGAATTTTCGGGACAATATATTAATTGGTTGCAATTTAAATCCCAATTTGTATCATTAACTCATGATAACGCTTGTTTATCAGACTCGCAAAAACTATATTATTTGCAATCTGCCCTGAAAGGCCATGCAAAACAATTGCCAACAGTAAACGATTCTTACTCATCTTTATTTGAAGCTTTAGAAGGTAGATACGAAAAAAAGATTAATTGTAAATAGTCATATTGCTGAACTTTTAAATCCTAACAAAATAAAATTTGAATCTGCTTTTCATCTCAGAAGTTTAATAGATTCAATTCAGAGTCATCTTAGAGGCTTAAAACAACTAGAATTAGAACCTAATGCTTTGTGTGAATCAATGTTAATTTTTGTTATAACTCAACGTCTAGATGATGAATCGCGTAAACAATATGAAATGGAATTACATTCTAATGATTTGCCTAAAAGTGGATAAATTTTTAGACTTTTTAATAAAAAAGGAGTATAACCTTAGAAAAACGTACAAAGAAATTCTTCGTTGAAAAACAAGAACGAATATTCTCCAAATTCAGATCATTTGTCGTGAAAAGCGATGAAAAAACCTGTCCGTTATGTCCTTTAGAACACACCCAATTTTAAGTGTAAAATGTTTCACGAGATGTCTGTTCAAGAAAGAAGCAACAAAGTGAGATCCTTAAACCTATGCTTTAATTGTCTAGGCCATCACCTTATTAAGAACTGTTTAAAACTGAACAGGAAATGTAGGGTTTGTAATGCGAACCACAATTCTCTTCTTTGCAAAACAAGTGTGCCCCGACCGATATCAGAACCACACCAAAACAGAAACCTCCCTCTCCACAGAGTTCATCAGGGGTCATTTATGACCCGAGTCCCGCCACTGTAATAAACCCTCAAACCGCGACGTGTCTTTACAATGAGGTTGGGGAGAAATCCATTTTGCTTTCGACCGCCAAGGTCAAAAAGTTCAGAGTGCGACAGGGTTGGCTTGTAATGAACGCGATCTCGATTCAGGGAGCCAAAATGCCTTTGTAGCTTGAAGCGTCAAATTTCCTCGGGTTGGAAAAAATACTCTATGAAATCAACTATTGTAGGCTTGAATGGAGCTTGCATTTCAGGGAGGAAAAGAATTTCCGCTGAAATTTCGAACGGAAGTTCATTTAAAAGAAAACTTAACTTTCTCATAGTCCCTAAAATTACAGGATGCGTTCCTACACAGCCATTGGATTTAACAAAAATAAAATTGCCTCAAAATATAACATATGCAGATGCGGAATTTAATATTCCCAAACCAATTGATATTCTCCTGGGAGGTGAAATATTTTATGAATTATTAAAAAGTAAACAAATAAAATTACATGACAATTCAATAATATTGCAGGACTCCGTATTTGGTTACATTGTAACAGGTTCCATTCAAAACGAACCATCGAACTATATATTATTTTTGCAATTTCATCCAAGATCAGGTTGATAGAAATTTAACAAAATTTTGGGATTTAGAAGCAATAAGGAATTAAAGCAGAGTCTAGCTGTGACCCAGACGACCAAACCATGCAACATTTTAAATCTTCAGTACGTTTCAATAGTGGTCGTTATGAAGTTGGGTTTCCTTGGAAGGGCCATACACAAGAGTTAAATGACAATTTTTCCGTAGCAGAAAAACGTGTTAAATCCTTAACAAGAAGATTCATTCGTGATCCAACTCTGTACATACAATATTCCGAAATTTTGAAAGAATATGAATCTCAAGGAATAATTGAAAGGGTTCTAGAAACTGAAAAACCAACTGATAGAGCAGTATTCTATTTACCGCACCAAGCGGTCTTTCGCCAAGAAAGCCTAACTACAAAAATGCGCATTGTTTTCGATGCAAGTTCCCATGAAGATGGACAACCATCTCTTAATGACTGTATATGGTCAGGTGAGAATTTAAACCCAAACATATTCCACACCTGATAATTTCTTTTCGCTTGAACACGATTGCTATCACCGCAGATATAGAACGTGCATTCTTGCAAATCTCATTACGTGACGAGGACAGAGATGCAGTTAGATTTTGTTTCAGACATTAGATCAAATCCACACAATCCCTACAAGTTTCAAGTGTATAGATTTAAGCGTGTGATGTTTGGAGTCAACGTAAGCCCCTTCTTGCTCTTCGCAACAATTAAGCATCACATCGAGAATTACCGTGAGCAGCAACTGAAATGCTTGACACTTGTCTCTATGTTGATGACGTAATCAGTGGTGCTGATGACATCTCCCAAGCCTTAAAAGTATCAAAAGATGCTGAAACAATCATGAAGAATGCCAGCCTGAAATTACGCAAATGGAATTCAAATGATCAAATATTGATGAGAACTTGGGAAAAGGAAGGCCTTGAGACACATCCTCGTCACCCGGATGACGGTTCTAAAATCCCTTCGTCAAAGGTTTTAGGGATACCATGGGATGTTGTCCACGACTATTTTACAATTGATGTTAAAGGACTTCTGCAATTGGACACATCAAAACCCATCACAAAAAGAATTGTGCTTCAATCAGCTGGGAAAATATACGATCCAGTTGGGTTCTTGTCACCCTACACAATTAGGCTCAAATGCCTATTACAAGAACTTTGGCTACGGAAGTTATCCTAGGATGACGAGCTACCGCCAAATATTCATACAGTAATGGTCACAATGGTGGTTAGAACTTCCATTTTTATCAGAGTTGAAGATTCCGCGAAAGATCCTCGATTCCAGTGGAGATTCAAGTGAAGTCCAAATCCATACCTTTTCCGATGCCAGTCAAAAAGCATATGGAGCAGCCGCCTTCTTGAGAGTCAATCACAAGGACAGAGTCAGCGTTGATCTTGTAACATCCAAGAGCCGTGTTGCACCTCTGAAAAGGTTATCCCTGCCTAGATTGGAACTGATGGGAGCTCTGCTTGCTGCACGCTTAGCGAAGGAAGTCAAGAAAATCCTAGATCAGAAGTGTTCAACCAGAGCCTTTTTCTGGACGGACTCTCAGGTCACCTTACATTGGATCAAAGGTCCAAGCCATAGATGGAAACCCTTTGTTGCGAACCGGGTTCGCGAAATCCAATCCCTCACCGATCCTAACTCGTGGTTCCACTGTTCCGGCAAGGACAACCCAGCAGATCTACTTACTAGAGGAATCAGCATAGACGCTCTTACAACCAACTCCAAGTGGTGGAATGGATCCTCGTTTCTACGTCAAATTGACTTCCAGACCAAAGGACTAGATGAAGCGATCCCAGAAAGGGTGTATTTAACGGAAATGAGAAAGAACTCAAATCAAAAGAGGACATTTCCTTGACATTGACAGTGACTAAAAACAATTTCCTTGAAAAAACATTATTGATATTTCAAACAACTATGTAAAATTAATTCGTGTTGTAAGTTTTCTTTACAGATTCATACACAACTGCAGAACCAGAATTACAAAGATAAAGGGACCCCTTACTTCACAGGCGGTAAGTCATGCTGAGAACTGGCTGATCCACTCATTGCATGAAAGGGAGTTCTATGAAGAAATGCGCAAATTGTTGGCAGGTGAGCCTATTCCTATGAAAAGCAAATTAACTCCACTTAATGTTTTTCTTGATGAGAGCAACATCATTAGAGTAGGAGGCAGACTTGCCAATTCAAATTTAAATAAGAAGGCTAAATTTCCCATGATTTTACCTAGTAGAAACGTTTTAACTGATATTATATTGAGCCATTATCATAAAAAAATATTTGCATGCAGGACCCCCCACTCACTTTTATATCTTGTTCGTCAAAAATTCTTGTTACTCAATGGCAGAAATAACTGTCGTAGAATTATTCATGAATGTGTGAATTGCTTTAAGAACAAGCCCATCACTATGAATCAAATTATGGCTAACCTACCGAGAGATCGTGTAACACCGAATTATCCCTTTAATGTCACGGGCGTTGATTTTGCAGGCCCATTCTTCATTAAGTTTAAAAATCAAAGAAAAGGGGCATTAAATAAAATTTATGTAGTAGTCTATGTATGTTTATGTACAAAAGCAATTCATTTAGATTTTGTGACAGATCTCACATCCCAAGCATTCATTGCAAGTTTAAAACGTTTTTTTTTTGGTAGAGAGGAAAGTGTGCAAAAATCACCACCGACAACGCTAAAACATTTGTTGGCGCAAATGCCGAAATTAAAAAATTGTTCAAAATGATTAAATTACCTGATCACACATTAGCAGAATTTTTGACAAATGAATCGATAGAGTGGAACTTTATCCCACCCAGGTCGGAAGCAGGAGTAACGGCATTTAAATTTCACTTAAAAAGAGTCGTGGGGAACGCACATTTAACTCTCGAAGAGTTCATCACAATACTTTGTGAAATTGAGGCTGTGCTAAATTCCCGACCACTCACTCCTTTGACGTCAAATTTCGATGATTTCGAAACACTGACCCCTGGTCACTTCTTAGTAGGTAGACCCCTAACATCCATAGTTGAACCGCAAATAACTAATATAAACGAGAATCAGTTGTCGAGATGGGAAAGAGTAAAAAAAATTACCCAACATATATATAAGCTTTGGAAACGCGATTATTTGAATAATTTACAAGAACGTCACAAGTGGAAATTTAACAAAAATAATGTTTCTGTAGGAACCTTAGTTTTAATCAAAGATGAAAATCTTAGTACGAAATGGAGTACCGGAAGAATAACTGAAATTTTTCCTGGCACCGATGGTAAGGTCCGAGTTGTGAACCTGCGTATGCCAAACGGAAATATATTAAAAAGGACAATCAGAAATCTTTGTATATTACCTGTATGAATTTTGTTATTAGCAATTATTGTATGTGTATAAATTAACTTCAATCGTATTTAAGTATCATAAAATGTATTGTGTATTTTTCATTTAAGTACTGTAAATATTGTGTATTTGCATTTAATATTATGTGCAAGCCCTTTTGCTTTGTAAATATTGTGTATTTTGTATGTAAGTATCGTGAATTGCATTATGTATTTGTATTGAAATTTCATTTCAATGGCGGGGACTCTGTTACGACCCGCATGTGCAGAGGGCGCTAGTAGTCCTCTTTGTTTACATTTCATCAGTATGCTTGTAATACATCCACGGAGCGGACGTACCTACCGTCCTCAATAAACAAACATTTTTAAAGTATACAGTCCACGCCTTTTGCTTGAGCAGTCAAGTTATACATAACTCAAAGTCTGCTCATAATCCGTTATAGACATTTCTAGAATAACCACACCATTTGTGGTTAAAATCAAAGCTATCGACCTCACCCACTATTCATTCTGTAAAAAGAATGAAAGATAAATATATAACATAGTGGCAGTCAAAAACACATTCATAATATGTAAAAATCCTGTCCCTCTACTAATTTCAATGCATTTTCCAAACTATAGCTAAAAACAATTATATGTTTATTAGGTCAGAAATTATTTATATTTAGAAATATTTTCCTTATTCAGAACATAATGAATAATGGCAAGATAATTTGTAAAATCCTAAAAGATTTTAATAGAGAAAAGAGCCAGACATAATTTTAGATAGTTAGAAATTTCATTATATAACACACAAATATGCATGTTTTAAAACAAATAAGTTGGCTATGAAAATAAAATTTACTAAAAATTTCCTGAATAAAATAAATCAGATTTCATCCTCAAATACATATAATTGTAAGAAAAGGTTTTATTCAATTTATACAATTAATTACAAAACCCCTTTTATAAAAAATAATTTTAACAGGTATAAATAGCAAAAAATATCAAAGAAGTACGAGAAAGACACATACATGTCGTTTACAGAAATGTCACAGTGTGATATTTTTCAAAACACGGCACTGCACACAGTCCAACATTACAGTCTTTACATTGAAAACGAGTTTCTTTTCGCGCGAATGCGTTTTCCATTATCATTTATCTTAAGGTTGCATACCACGCATTTTCGCGAAGTTTTTTTTTTGATCAGTCACTTTCTACATGTGAAGGGAAGTGCCTTCCAATTAAGCGGACTACATTTTCAGAAATTGTAGGGGAAACAAAGTTTCGAGAACTAGAATCACTACCTCCTTCTTCTATCAATCGTTCTATCAGTTTCATTCGAAAACCAATATGATTTAAAATCCCCATTTTTTTAAAGATAACGAAGAATTTCCACACAATTTGATTGAACAAATGTCGATAAATCTTCTTGTTATTTTCGCTGGATTTTGGCAACAGGATAGTAAGATAGACACTGATCTGATCTATCAACACCATGCAGTTTTCAACCACATTGTGAGGCAGCGGTAGCCTCATGGTCAAAGTAAAGGACTCGTAGCTGGCGTGTCATGAGTTCGACCCCAGCACCACTGAAGATCCGCCGTGTAAGGAAACGATGCTCAAGCGTCATCCTCGTCACTTGACCATGGTTTAAAATTAAGAGGTCCGTCGCCAAGAGAGTGAATATTAACGTTGCACTGTTCAGCTACACGAGGGCTTTTAGTGCTGGACGTCGTAATTTTGAAGCATGGTCAAATGACGAGGGCGACGCTTGAGCTGGCACTCCCCTTTCCTAACTACCACACCACACCAACGAGAGGACATTTCAGCTCTCGATAGATTTAACGTGCATCGCTGCCCTGCACGGCGGGTCTTTTGTGGCACTGGGCTCGAACTCGAGACATGCCAACCATGATTCGATACCTTGACCACCTGGTACCCCGGCCACAGGTCCATCGCCAAAAGCCCTCAAGTAGTTGAGTAGATAAGAGAGAGAGTGCGACTTAAAATATCCCTTCACATAAAGTATATGAAATTTAAGGAATACTTGAAAAATATTAGAACTCAAATATATATATATATATATATATATATATATATATATATATATATATATTAAAAAATTAATCTAATGATAATTTTAAATATCCAAAGAATTATTAGTATTTATGGTAAATATATATGTTTTTCAACTGAGTATGTGAGACACGTATAAATATCTTTTTCGAAATTCCAATGCAGAATTTCAGTGGAGCTAATACAAAAAATTCCTAGTTTTGCATGGTTAAGATCATAAAAAAGTCCAAATTTTAATAACCTTTTCTTCAGTCAACCACTAATGAAACATGAATGATGAGGGATTATGAATAAATATATATTTTTTTAACTTGAATTTAAAAAGGATCTTTATATTTATTTATATGCGCAAATGTTAACTGTAAATTTGTCCATATGCTTTTAAATACTCTTTATTTGAAGATTCAAGTTCAAAAATATATGCTTTGTAGTTAAAGTTCTCTTTGAATGAAATTAATGTTCAGACATTCAAATTTCAAATATAATTTTGTTATCTGAACAATACAAAACAAAAAAAAGGGATTCTATGTAAGATGCCCTGAATACCTGGCTTTAAAATTATGAAAACTTAAAGATTTAAATAGGGTTTTTTTTTTTTTTAAATGCATAAAAATTTTTGCAAATAATGTAATATAGAAGCTTAAAAAATTATTCATGTTTAGAAGTGTCCGAAATTTTAAAAGATTTTAAATTTTGAACCTTTTTTTTTTATTTTTGACACATAACAAAATAATCATTTTTTAAAAAATCCCCTGAAAGTATTGATTAAAATAAGAAAAATGAAACAGTAAATTATCCTCAATGTTTTAATATATAATTTGAATTTAAATACTACAGATATTTTTTTAAAACTTAGACATACATTATAAAAACTTAATTCCATTTGAGAATTTTAAGGTAAAGAAAATGAGAATTCTCAACTCGTTGACTTGCAATTATTTCCGTACACTTTTAGGGGTTTTGCCGAAATTCTTCCCAGTTTTTACGATTGCTGCAGGGGAAAAACCGGTCTCCCAAGTGAGCCATAAAAACTTCCCCTCAATGCCCATTGTCTCCCCGACTGATGCTCCTAATTATCTTTCAATATACTAAACCTTTAAAGGGGGGAAAAGAATTCGGAAAAACACGACTTTACCGTTTTTGAACACACATTGAGGAGGAAAAAAATGAGTTTGGTTCATTTTTGGTGAGTCTCCGGCCTTACGAAAAATTCAGTGTGGTCCGTTTTCGAAGCCCTTCTAGTAGGGCAGAAAAATCCGTGCTGTCCGGTTGGAGGGTTAAATTCGTTCAATAAAGTACATCTTTCACACTTGTGACTGAGATTTGAAAGCCATCTAAATTTTTACACGATATGAGAACTTTTTTTACTGGTAACAAACAGAACAAAGCAGAAAAGGAAGTATTGACATCAATTTTATAGCTTAAATTACACTACCTGAAAGTTTTCGGTCAGCATTAAATAAAATATCAATTAATGCATTCCCCTTTTGGTTTAACACTTTCTTAAGTAACTTTTTATATCAGTGGAGAAATTTCGACTAAACATTTACTTTTTCTGAGGAACTTCATCCGCGTCAGATTTCATAATGGTTGATTTTTCGAATTGGATTCCTCTTACGCCAAGTGTTTTCTCGCCAAATTGATAAAAGGGCCAAATCTCGTAACCCTTCTGAATTTGTTTTCCATTGAAGAGGCAATCGGGTATTTTTTTTAAATGAAATTTTGCGCATGTGCAGCAGATTTCTTGCAACAGTTTTAACGATTACGCGGCAACAGAGAAATTTTAAAAAGTGAAAATACTCAAAAAAGAATGTTTAAGATTTGTTTCTTAGTCATAGCCAATATTTAAAAACTGTTAGCGTTCGATTAACATGTGTTCATAGATAATAATCAATAAAAACATGATTAATAGCATTGGGTTAGTTGCATAACTTAAAAGGTGAATAAGTAGTAACACAATATTAGTGGCATAGCGAACACCCCGCATCACGGGGGGGAGGGTCCTAAGGGGTCCAAAGCGCGACTGCCACCAAGTACCTACCCTTTGTAAAATCCATAACCTGACTTTGCGGACGGGGGGAGGGGGCAAATGTGTTCTTCGTTACATCTCTGCACAATATCAAATACCATATCACATTCGATTCTGTCATTTAATATCAAAGAACCGAAATAGCGTTAATTTTCATGAATAGGCTACAAAAATTAGAAAGACGGATAAAAGAGAGTTAATATACTTTACTTTGAAACAGTCATACATTTCTCTTAATTTGTAAAAAGTGAAAATTTGCTGATATTTATTACCATTAAAATGAAATAGTATAATTTTACCACTAGTCAGAGAAAGTTTATGAAATTTGAAATTCCTTTTTCTTTATTGTTTCATGTAATAATTATTACTTGCTGAATTTCACATGATGAATCTCTGATAAAATCAAGATTTGATCCGAGTCACCAAATAATAAGAATACTTTTCTGAACATAAAACCCTTTAAAAAAAAGCTGTATTTTTTTTCAATATCAAATAGAAATTAATGCGCTAATTAAGTAGAATTATTCCTCATAATGCAGTTTTCTAAATATAAAAGAAAGTTGAAAAATGAAAATTACTAATTTTAAGGCATTAGATAAATGTATTAAGAAAAGGAATATATATTTTGTCTTGAATGAATGGCCTGATTTGAAAATACCAAATTATGTTAATATTTAATTGCTGGACTTATTGCAAAAATTTATTTTGTACACACACACTTGTATTTTCTTTAAAAAAATTAGACATATGCAATGTTTTTATTTAAATTGTTATGTTTGCACTAGAACTGATATGTGTGAGTAATGGATGTCTAGTGATAACAAACAGTGGGCTTCCAATCGCGCCCACTGAAATTAAGTCATGAATACTAATAATAATTTTATTCAAAATTTAAATGACATTTCTCCGAAGATACGGGTTTGTGTTAAAGGGCCCTGGCGCACACACGCGTCTACGGAGGAGAAATGTAATAAATTCCTCTAGTATCTTTTTAACACTAACTCTTTTTACTAATATTTAAAATAACTTTAATTCTTTAGTTTTAAATTTAACATTGTAATCTTAATCGTGATCGACTAGTCCGAAATCCCTGTCTCTCCCATTCTATCCAATCAGAACTACTATTACGTAATAACCACTGCCAATATAAAAACAAAGATCTTGTGTAATCGCTCTTCTTTTTTGTCTACCTGCCTTCATCATGTATTCAGCCTGCTGCAACGTGTTCTATATTTATCTTTGTTTGTGTTATGATGTTTGCTTCTTGTATGTGTAATGCCGTTCCTACTGGATCTTTATATTTCTACCGGATGTGAATAAAAAGGAATTGCGATTTACATGAGTGCCTCTTCGATATACCGCACTCCACGTAACACAGAAAATCGCACCACCGGCCACGCCCTATCTTTGGCTCGCTACAGAAAATAAAATCCACTCACCACGCCTTACAATTATTATTACAAATCTTCCAGAAATATTAGAAAAATATTTCATATATATATATACATTACTGAAAAAAACATTAAAAAAACCGATCTGATAAAAACATTTTGATATTTTATTCCAATTTTAACCTTTTTCATTCCACTAAGAAAATTTTAGACTTTAAGAAGTAGCGTAATGCGAAATTGAATGTCTCTTCCTCTTCAGTTTCGAACCTGGGAACTACCGTTTTATAAAGCAGAGGGTTAAACAACCGCGCTGTCAGTTCCTTCGGGGAAGAGCAGTAAAAATACCTTTAAAATAAAGGAAGATTTTTTTTCAATTTCTATTTTCGTTATTTGTTCGTAAGTAAAAAAAAATTGGGCTTCATTTTTAAGTTAATGCTTTCAAACTTCATATATCCCATTGCAAACATTGGTAATTTTAAAACAAAAAACTTTTTAAAAAGTAATGTTTACATATTTATCGCAAAAGAGGGGAAAAAACGAAAAACACATTTTTTTAAAACCGTAATTTTTAAGATATTTTATCAATCTTTGTACAGATTATGTATAATATTGTTCTACACACGGAAAAAAAAGTTTCGTGAGATTATTTTTATAAATAAAGAAGTCATTAAGTATTTAAATAAAATTTTGAGTATTTTTTGAAAAATCGTAAAAAAAACAAACAGTTTTTGACATTAAGGGACTGATTCTGAAACAGAAAAGCATAAACTTTTTTTAATGTAAAATATTTTTTTCATTAGCGCTAAAGAACATGCAAGCGGAACGATTTTGAAATCCTATTCATAAAAACGTATCGATTTTGACTAATTTTAAGAAAATCGTAAAAAACAGAAAATATAATTATTTTTTAAAATAAATTATATCGTATTGTGGCGAAATAAATGATTTGTTCGAATCTGTAATTATTTTTTGTCTGAGTCTCATGAAAAAAATAAGATCGCGTTTTAAAAACGTCTGAAAAAAAAGAAGTTCCGAATTTTAGAACTTGTCCTCTGGTGGAGAAACATGATACTAATTATGTGTTTTAAGGTTTTTAATTAATAACTATTTAACTAATTGGAATATCAGAATATAAATGATCAAAACGGATTCCTCGGATCATTCCCGAAATTTTGTTACCTTCGACGAGCTTCTGTGTCGTGCGGTTCGTGAGAAAATAGGGAAGCGTAGATAGAACGATAGATACGTTTGTTTACCTACAAATTTTAATAGTGTAGATTAGAAAACCGCAATTCTTGATATCTGTGCAATACATTCCTGTGTATAAAAATCTATACTCTGGTGAAAAAATTTGTTGTTGGTTCTTATGCTAT
>BMAU01000902.1:0-248687 GCA_019973935.1 Trichonephila clavipes | reverse complement strand
TTCCCTTTAAGTCAGATGCTTCCTCAACTGCGGGCCGTCGCGCCGCCCCGCGGGGCGCGATAAACGTACAAGGGGGGCGCGTATTAAACGTACAAGGGGGCGCGAGCATATCGAAAATAAAAGATTTAAAAAATTTATTTATACTGGAATGAAGTAAAACAAAATACTTTCTGACGAAATAAAAATACACATTTACACCGATATAATTTATATATCTGCGATATTACGTCATAAAATTCGCTTCTACTTCTATTACGGTTTTCTTTAAACAAAATGAGAAAAAACAAACCAGACCCATAATAGAAAAATTTTTTAGGAAGATAAAAATTCATTACTGTTATATTATTATATCAGCTGTAGGCAGCAGAATATGGTGCTGCGGTTTGACCTTCGAACTTACGATTGGGTTGAGCGTCCCTGCTCTTATGTATTTTTTTTTCATTTAGGGAAGTTGCAAACAAACTATTTCTGCTGCGATTTTTTTTCTTGTAAAAATATTTTTATGATTTATGGAAGAAACACAAGAGAGGAAGGATTGAAGGATTATTTGCCAAGATTTATTTGTATGAGTTATTCCAAACATATAAAAAGGCATGATGGGAAAAACGTTTTTATTAATTTTTTTTGAACATCCATATTGTAATTAATACACTTTTATTCTGGAGCTGTCGCCGAGCACAAAGTGCACGAAATGGTAATTCTGACAAAACTGTTTAATTGTTACCAATGGCTCCGACACTATCCTCCTGTTTGACAGTCATAACGTGTGAACTCAAAATATATTTGTCACATATCTCCCTCTTTTGGAGTGACAAACGTTTTTACAATCATGAGGTACTTTGTTTTTTGACTGAGTTCCCGGTTTGATAACTTTTTTCCGAAATATTTTCTGTGTTCTTGAAAGTAGGTGAGTATATGTTTTTTCTCTTAATTAAATTATTCACTAAAGATGCGAGATTTTTGATTTATTACTATAAAAATAATTATTAAAAAAGATGAGGGTGGCTCAATAACCCCACTCGACCATTAGTATCGGTGCGTGCCTGCTCAGGTTTTAAAACATGTTGAAGTCTTTTCACTTTAAGTATTAAAAAAAAATAATACAATTATTTCTCATCGGAATTTTATATATTGTTTCATTATTCAACATCAATTCTAAATGCTATTAATTCTGTGAGGCATCAAAATTACAGTTCGCTTAAAACTAATTATAATTTTGAGCAATGATTTAAAATCATTTTACATTTTATGTAAACATTTGTTGCGCACTTGGCTTTACTCTCCTTAAATTCAGCGATTATATCAATAAGTTTTATTTTCTTATAAAAATGAACTCATGCAAATAGCGAATTTTGCCAGCCCGTATACTTTTTTAATTTACCAGTGCTGCGCAAGGATATTTTTATAACTAATTAATTAATCTTCACCAAATTAGAACAGAGTTTAATAAATTGTTAGCGACTTCCATGGGCTTGTCTTACAGGCAATTTTTAAGAATTGCTTATATGATTGAAATTGACCGCTAGGTTCTTTCTAAAAAAAAGCTGATATCTATAATTTTTTATCATTTACAAGCGGCCACCACATTTTATGATATGTTCCAATTTAAAAATTAGAGAGAAAGGAAAAATAAGGTAATAATTATCCACATATTGCAAGCCATATGCCGCCGCTGCCATACCTTATACTAACACCTTATATATATATATGCTATTTTCTGTACTTTCTGCATTGATATTTATATTCTTCTATGATTAATGTTTTAGTTTACAAATTTGTTTTATAAATCATGTCTTCTTACTCTATCTTCAACTTCCGAAATGAGACATACGCAACCTGCCTTATTGTTTCCAGTATTAAAAAAAAATTGTGGTTCATTTGTCTGTTTATTGTAAATTTTGATTTTTCTTTTCTGAATCATCAATCATAAATCCTTTTTTCTGAATCATCATGATTAATTCAATATAAAAAACGTATTTTTAGCTTTTTTTTTCTCTTTCTTATAGATTAAAATACATAGATTTCTTATAGATTTTATAAGTATATTCCTTATCCATTGCACTATTCACTCAATATTGCACTATTCATGGAAAAGGTGCCATAGCCTCCAGGAGGTTGGACTCTACCTGTTGGTCCGCGGAAGGTGCATTTTATTTCCTTCTACCACCCATAGGAAACCAATGGAGGGCGTTCCCTGTCCGTCAACTGGGGACGCCCCCTCTAGGGGTTACAGGCTTCCCTGAAGGAAGTATATTCTTATTAGAAGTGCTATTGCTCATTGATTCATAAATTGTTACTCGTTCTAAAATATATCTACTAATTTCTTGCCGTATGTATGTAGTGTAGTTATAATGAGTGATACCCTGCCAGAATTGTTGAAAACCTTTGGCTAACTTCATGCGAGTGATTATTTATTTACTTTTTTTTTTCTTTTTTATTTATTTATCCTAAAAATTGTAGCATTATAAAAATAATGTATATTCCATCAGAAAAATAAGCATACAATCAGAAAAAAATAATTTTTTTTTACTTTCTATTTTAAACAGTTAAATGTTATGATTTCAATGTAGTCTTTTCTTCTATAAATTAATCTTTTTTAATAGTAACTGTTTCAAGTTCCATTATTTTCTTTTGTGATGCATACATAAATATTAAGCTTGTCATCGAATCTGTTGTAGCACTTATTTTTGTAAATGAAATTTCTTTTAAAAAATTTAAAAAATTATAAACGCATAGCAAATATGTATATTTAATTATAAAATGAAATACATTTTAAACAAGCACTCGATAATTCAACTGAAATTTTTTTCTTGGACCTCAAAATAAATCTAAAACGGGAGAGTATTGTTATTATTATATATATATATATATATATATATATATATATATATATATATATATATATATAGTTGGACATATATATACAGTCGGATCAGCGCACACAAGAATTTTCAAGGGGTTGGTCCAGGGTCGAAAGTCCACCCTTTTGGTATCCTGCTCCAATATGCCGCCGAACATGTTCTTTTGATTTTGTCGATTTTGAACAAAAACAATAAAAAATTAATTATTGAATAAAAAATTAGCATTAATCAATAAAATTAATGTTTAATAACAAACACATAATCAAATTTTACGTAATATATACATAGAATTATAACCAATCGAAAAATCAAGGGTTATGGGGGAGTAAGCATATTACACCCTGAGATGTGTGCACCACTGAGTCAGGACGTCTGCGTATGCAAATATCAGGAACGAAACTCGAAAAAACGTGAGCGTTACATGGAAAATTCGCTATGTAGGCGTTCATCTTTCAATATGCTTTATAAACCATAAAACAAATTTTAAGTTCCTAAACCCCATATATTTAAAAAAAGTAATTACTCACTCCTTTTGTGTAAATTAGTATCTATTTATTTTATAAGATCTTACCCATCGGAAGAAAATAGGAAAGAAAAGAGAAAAAGAATGTTGAGGAATATACACTGTATATACAAAGAAAATAATTTTTATTTTAAAATTAATGAGCTTTAAAGCGTTTTAATTTAAAGCATACAAGCTTTTAAGCATACATTATTTTATAACAAGCCCGAAGACGGCAACTTACATCACCACATCCTGCGGCTTAAATTTAATTATGCATAAAACATGTTAATTTTGTTTGAGTTTTTTTTTTGAAAAAATACTTTGTTTCATAATACGTTTCATATCTTTGAAATGCACCAAAAATCCCCTTCAGGCGCAATTTTGAACGTGTCTTTTCTTAAATGTTTCTAGTCATCCATTGCTACGTTTAGAAATTGGTCTTTATCCCAATACCTTAACAAACTGGAAAACTTTCTCTATTACGAAGGCTCAGAGATGAGAACATTTTTATCTTGCATTGTATGTCTCACTTCATAACTTTTGATTTGTCGAAATCTTCATGGACACATGTTCTACGTTTTGAACAAGAATTCAATGAATCATAATTTCGAAGCTTATCTCGATTTCTTATAATAGTTGATAAGCTGTTTGAACGGGCGCAAATGTTAAAGCCATGTCTTCTTTTTTGACGCCTTTATCTACTTCCTGAAAAATTAAAAAAAATTTCATGCTCAAGCACTTATCAGAAACTTCATTTACCAGTATGACTGATCAACACTACAAATGAACGGAAATTAGTTCAAGGACACGGAGACACGATGCAATTCCATTGAGGGTGAAAGAGGATATCGAAGATGTTTCTAGTGAAAAGTAGTACTTCTGGATGAAACTCCCAGAAATCTATTGCTCTCGGCGGGTTAAACAAAAAAAAAATGCAGTTCAAGATTTATGAGAAACCATAAAATGTGATAAGAAATAACTTAAAAATGTCCGGAACTACTTTAAAAATAAGGAGAAAAAATCCAATCACAAGAAAAAGTTTGTTGTATAGAAAATGCACTTCACTATAGGAAGTTTATTTTATGAAGAAAATCCTGAAATGCGCGTAGAAAAATTCGTTATATAGAGGTTCGTTATATGGAGGTTCGACTGTATACACTGGTGTGCAAAAATTAAGGACGAGACGCTTTTTTCAATATAATCCTGTGTACATAAATACTCTTTCCAAATCAACACATTTAATACCGTAAGATCCCCAATACGTAAGGTGGTAATGTAAGCAACACTTACTAAAAGAGAAATCAGAGGGATAAAAGAATATTGACTGAAAAAAAAAAAAGTCCCAATAGCATGGAGCGCAATGCGACTGAAGTTCGAAACATCCCTGTGATGGGGTGTCCAGCAAGAAAAATTCGTCTTTAGTAATGGTAAAATTCGCTACCTGTAGGCATTTCAATATGCGTTATGCCCATGCTGAAAATGATGGTGTCAATGAGTTGTTGAGGCATTGCTGCCCATTCGTCTTGCAGTGCCAATCGAAGCTCCCGAATCGTTACTGGTGGTAATTTTTTATATATCTTACCCATCAAAAAAATAGAAAGAAAAAGATGGGATTGAATATGCACTGGCCAATCCATACGTTCAAATATCCTTTTACTTTTAAATTAGCTGTTCGGCAGCTACTGTTTATGACATGGTGCATTGTCGTCCATTTTAAAAGACTTTTCTAACTGCAGGACCCATGCGCCTCTAAAAGACGCACATATGGAAGAAGAATCTCGTTAAATTTTGGGTTTTTTGATTTGAAAAAATACTTTGTTTCGAAGATGTGAATTTTTTTGAAATGCATGCCTCCCTTCAAACGGCTCACCGCGACCTTTCATACGTGTCCCTTTTAAATGTTCGAGGGATGATTGCTACCCCGAAATTCCAGATGAGTATGCCATGAGAATCACTAATCAAACTGAATCTGCTTTCATCTGTAAAGGTTCAGTACTCGTCCCCATTTTTATCTTGCTCCAATTGGTGTTCCCGGCACTGCCTCGTCAGAGAACGCCTTCTTCGATGGGCAGGCGTTAAAGGTACACACCGTACAGGGCGTCGTGAAACAAGACCACCACCGTGCAGTCTTCTGGCCACGATTTCTTAAATATATCGGTAAGTCCAGTCGCCTGTGTCGTGTGTCTAGCGATTTCTCCCGCTGTTGCCGCCTGTTTCTTCTGGCCTGTAAGACAATGTACCGGTCGTTTGCTCAAGTGTGGTTCCTATCAGAAACGACCACTACTGAACCACTGATAGCTGTTCCTGTAAATTAGAATTATCTCCAAAGTCTTGAAACGATGCTAGCAATTCCGAACTCTGCAGCCACACTTGTCACACTACGGCCTTCCTCCAACTGAATGATTCTTCCTCGGGTAAAAGCATCCAGATGTCGTCTGCACAGATTGATTATTCGCCAAAAAAAAACTGAGGCAGAACTCGGTGTGATTTTAACTGCTATACGGCGTGCAATCTCCTTGCCAAAATACTGATCTTCCACCGACAACATGCTTTATACTAAAACACTCCCCATGTCTACCTGCATATCTGTGCATGTGCTACACTACATCACCTTACTTAATCTCCTGATTGGTCTTTCTGTCCGCTCTGCCTCTTCGTTCAGCTGATATGCTACTTTTTTGACTTCATCCTTAATTTTTGCACACCAGTGTATATATTTTTTGATAAACAGTAGAAACTTTTCCCTTGTCTCATTACTTAGAACTATAAATCTCTCCTTCTGAGCTCTTTAACCGCTTCCTTTACACATTTTTTTGAAAAAATTGCAAAAAATCATCACATTTTTTAATTTTATTATTAAATACAATGAAACGAAACAAAACAAAATATGTAGGTTTTAAGTTGAGTTTTTTAATTTTTTACAGGCGTAATAGCATTTAGTTTTAATATTAGTTTACTATCCCGAGTTATATCTGGCAAATGGAAAAAAAGTTAAATATTAGTCTTAATATGATTGATTTTGAAACAAGGGATAACACAAAATGAGATACCTGACATTCTGTAAATAGGTACTGGTCTCGTTTCTTACTGGCTTATTTCTGGAATCTCTATTACAGAAGCACAGTCACGGGAACACTGTCTCGTTGGATTGGATTTTTTTTCAGATGCAGGAATAACATCTGAAAAATGCATTGAGGTTAACCTGAGTGGTGAAGGACTAATGCTGGGTTTTCCTGATGTGGCAGAAAACTCGTCACGATGATTTTCTGAAATTAGTTTTTCAGTCAGTTTCATTCTAAATTGTTTAGGTGATCATGAACCTCCTGATTTACAGTACAAAATGAAGGAATTTCACAAGGCCAAATCCAATAAATGGAAGAAAATCTTAGTATTTTCCTCTCTTTTTCTGGATGTAAAATAAGGAGCTACACCACCTATCTACACCACCCATTTGGTCATTGTAGTCAACTACACATTTAGGCTTGGACTTTGTCTCTCCCCGTTCATTTGTTACATCCTGCATTTCGATTGTATGTATTTTGGAAATTAGACTATCTCTCTCTCTCTCATCCTTCTTATCTTTCCATGTAATTACAGTTACTTTCCCTCTCTAATACCCAATAATTTCTCCTTTTTTAAAAAAAAATTTCTTTGTCTTTAGATCTCGAGATAAATCTTTTCTATTCAATCGAAATGTTCCACTCACATCAATCTTCCTTTTAACCAACGTATCAGCCAAACCGGGCGGGATAAAAATTGTCCTAACTGCCAACCAAAGCTGAGCGTTTCCTTTCATTTCTTTCAGGCCGAGTAAAACCGTGATAAAACAAATCGTACAGACAAATTCCGCTCGGGATAATAATTAGCTGTAATATATACTAACCCGAGATAATCAGGCAAGCGGTTAAAGTTCATTACATATTCCCTTTGAAAATTTAACAAAATAATTTTAAATATCACCATTAGACATGATGATGAACATAAATATACAAAGAAAATTTAGCATTTTCCAATTTCGAGAAATTTACGGTTTCACAGTGAAACCAGTGAACCTTAACGGTCCATTTTTCCTATATTCGAACTAACTAATCCAAAAGATCATTCAGAAAAAAAATCTATTATTTTAAAGCCATAAAACTTTTATATTTTAACGAAATCAATTAAGGAAAAATATTTTAAAAGTTTTTAATTGTTTTTTAAAAAGTTTTCTGCACTTTTATAATTTTATACAAATTTGGACATAAAAATACATACTAAAAAAATTTATATTCCTTAATATAAAAAATTGCTAGTCCATATAAATTTTCCATCTATAATTTTTAAGAGAGAATATGTATATCCATTATGTACACCCACACAGGGTCGCATTTAGGCAGGGTGGCAAAATTTTAGAGTGCGGACAAGTATTGTTAAATACAAAAAATTCTCACTATAATTTTTAAAGTAAATAAATATTTTACTAAGATATGCAATAAACAAATAGTGCTTCAAAATGTCAGTTCTGCTTCTATTCCTAAATTCTCTAAATCCCAAAATTCGCTAAGCTTTTTCGAAGTATTGGATTCATTAACAATAACACTCATTGTTAAAAGTTCCTCCCGATCTGACCCAAATAATGTATCTATTTCTATAAGATTTTTGTTTAGACGTGTAATTCTACCTGTAACTACTTGATAATAATAGTCCACGCCAATAAGAATTGATATTTCTTTATCGTTAAATTCATAAGAATCAGCTAATTGTACATTTTTAAATATCTAAATTTTTTTTAACAGGGGTTGGTAAATGTGTAATCGAAATATGTTCTGTCTCGACCGCTTCCATTGCAATGTACAAATTTGGATCATCCCTTTTTTTTCAATTTTATTTTAACTATATTTAAGGTTTTTATTTCAGTTTCTTTAGCACCAAATGTGCAAATGGAAAGGTTTTCTTTTCTAAGAATTGGAAAGTTAAATTCCTCAGAAGTACTCTTTAAAACGAAACTTCTTTGTGAACCATTATCTAAGAATAAGAATAATCTGACAACTTCTTGTTCATTTTTGTCATCTATTAACTCAGCACATATTTGTAATAATACACTATTTACTTCTGTTTTAAATACTGCTGAAACTATATTATTTGTGTCACTTTGAAGAGAAATCGTCACCGTGCCGATTTCGAAAACATTGTGAAATGGTGGGGGCCATTACAAATAGGACATGACTCTCTTTTCGCACATTCCAATGCTCTATTACCGGGCATGAGGCTCAAATAACACATCCCCTTTTTTCTTAAAATTTCTCTCTTTTCGTTAGCGCTTAAGAAATGGCAGGCCTCGAGTTCATGACCTTTGTTGCAGTATAAACATTTGCGGCTTCTGTGTGATTCACGGTGAAGGAAAAGGAGTTGGTTTGGGGTGTTCTGTCATCGGATTTCTCTTACGATGTCCGAGGGAAAAGGAGCTTTTATTTTTGTTCTCTTTTGTGGTGGAGGGGAATAATGACATGGTTTATGATTGTTTATTTGAGAGGCTTGTTCCAGAACTTCGAATTTCCAAGTTCATTAAACGCAAAAGAGCGCTTTGGTTAAACCCTTAGTCCAGGGGGTCCAACCCAAAAGAAATTGCAGGCCACTTCGGAAAAATATAATCTCGTGGGCCACACATAAAAATATGTACCTTTATATCAAATTTGGAAACAAAAAAACATTTATTGGAGTGAAAATTTAAAACTTTTCTTTTTAGTGTACAGGATTTAAAACCTGATAATTAAATTGCGGATTCTATTATAAATCATGATTTGACATATCTATACAAGAATTATTTACTACACAAGCTTGGGAAGAAGTAGAAAAAATAATTACATTGAAACAAAACTTTTGGCGTTGCAATCATTGTGAAAGTGCAACGACTTAAAAAAATATGGTTCAGTGTGATGATTGCAGTTACTGGTAACATTGGAAATGCGTCAATTTTAAGAATGGGTCAAAAATTAAAAATTGGCTTTGTCCAGATTGTTCTATAAAGTAAAAGATTGCGATGAAGAGAGTTATGGCTCCTGGCGATACCTCTATAAAAAAAACGCATCGAGATTCCTACCTCATGGCGATGTACAAACGGGATCAATATCATAAATATTTCTAACATGCATTGCTTATTTCCCCCAATTAATTAATTATTTTAAGAGAGAGCTGCCAAGAGCTGGGAGGCCCCTGATCACCCCTAAGATGTTCTCCCTCAAAATTGGGGTGGCACCCAGCCAAAACGTACTGTTACCTGAATGGTACTCAAAGCTACGGCTAACGACAAGCGTACTTGTAGCCCTTTGCAGCGATGAATTTCTTGGGCCTCGATCCGACATCGTCAGATAGGTGGCATTAGTAACAACAGAGAGAGAGAGCAACATTATTTCATTACTTATTATTTAGTGTACTAACTCATCAATAAAAAAATGCTCATTTCTTACATATTAATTAAAAGAAAAATGTTTTCCAGTGAGGATATGTGTTCAAAAATTATACTTTGGATAATATTTAGGATATTTAATTCCTTCTTAGGTCAACAAAGAAAATCTTTTATTTTAGTTACTTTTTATTAAATAGTTACAATAAATATAAATATGTATATACATGTTATGTTGTTACTTAAGATGAATTCGTAAACTGGGATTTGCCAGAATAATCTGTTTATTTTTAAGACAAGAATAAATAAAAGGGAGAATAACAATTAATGAATGGAGTGAAACATTTAAACGCGCGTCGTAGCCTAATTGGCTTTCATTATTTTTTAAGAGTTATTACTGCTTTGCTGATGCGCGTCTGCCTCTCTTGCGGTCCCAACGGATTCTGTCTAGTTCTGATGTTCCTTGCTTCGTCTCTCCTTTCCCCGTCGGGGACATTGCCCTCTCTAGGGGATGCTAAGGGGGCTTGCAATAGTGCCTTCAACTTCACAGTCGGCCATCCTAAAATGAGCTGACCACAGCGAAAAAGAAAATCCAAAATGTTGCAAGCAAAACCTATAAAAACAAAAAATTGTAAACAGTGAAAAGAAAAAAATAACAAGTGCGATGCTTTCCAGTACTTCACACAGGTGTTGTTTTTCTGGAAGTAGTTCGTCATTGCTGCTCACAGCTATTAAAAAAAAGCTATAAAAAGGGAAAGAAAAAAAGTTCAGTTCGTTATTCAAAGTTCTATTCACAGAGAGTCATTGTGGGGTTACTCAAATTGCAGTCGTAAAATCGTCAGGCATCAGCGGTTGACCACCTCTTCATGAAATCGACAGCTGTGGATGTAAGATGAGGACCTTCGTGTTGACCAACCTTTTAACTTCATTTCTGTCATGGGGTTTGACGGTCTTAATTAGGTAGGGTCCGTAGAAATTGGGTCGTAATTTGAGTCGTGTTCGGAACTGGGTTCTTTTGATTGTCACTGGTTCGTCTTTTTTATATATGTGTTGTTTGCGTTTTTTAACGAAGTGGGCTTTACTCTTGTTTGGCTCTTTCAACTTCGTATCCAAAATGATGGAGTTAAGGAAATCAATCTGTCTAAGCAAAACATTTTTCTCTTTGGCAAGGGCTTGATTCTCATCACTATCACTTGTTTTGTTAGCATTTCTTCCACTAGACTTTGACTTCTTAGTTTTCCGCTTGCTAGGTTAATTTCTCGTTCTTTAGTTGACTTCGATGTTTTAGATGATCGTTTGATTCCGTTAGTGCGTTTACGATGAGTATTTTTCTGTTAACGATGCACATTAAATTTCTTTTTCTCAACAAGTCGCCGTTCTGTAATTTTAAGTGTTTCTTGTAAGATCTCGTACTTTTCTTCAAGTTTAACTAACTTGTCAACCTTTTCTAAATTTGATTCTTCTAATTCATGCAATTTATCTAATAACGCCGTTTTTTCTAATGATAATGTAGATGTGTTAGATACTTGCATTTCTAAATTTTTACATTTATCTTCTGCATTTTTAATTTTAGTTGTAATACTTCTAGGGCATTATCTTTTAATTCCGATTGGTTATGTGCCTTAGATACATTAATTAAATTAATAAAGTGATCCTTTTTCTTAGGTATTAATTCTATACCATTTGCAGTAATTTTAAATTCAGTTTGTTTTAAAACATCAGTTCCAATAATTACATCAATAGTTGTTTGCAAATTGTCAATAACATAAATGTCCGTCATAAATTTGTTATCTTCAATATCAATAGTGGATTTAAAAGATCCAAAGGTTTTAATTTCACTCTTACCGAAAGAAGCTAAATTTATTTTCGTAGGATTTAACGTCGGTCTTCCAAGAATTTGATGAACACTTTCGCGTATTAAAGTAATAGTACTACCCGTATCAATAAGAGCATCAAAATCATATCCATTAATTTTAACAGTTTTACGCATTTCTGATGAGGAATTGATTTCATTAACAACTTCACTAAAACCTCATTAACAACTTCATTTTTAAAATCAGTTTTTTTAAATTCACACTGAGAACTTTTATGACCAAATTGGTTACAATTAAAACATTTTAAACCTTTATTTTTATGGTAACATTCATGAGAAGTATGATTAAATAATCCACAATTATAACAACGTATACGTACATTACTCTTATTAGCAGTAGCATCATTAAATTGACCTTTTTTATTATGAAACTTGTTATCAGAACACATATTTTTATTAGATGCAGGAAAATCATACTACTTAAATTTTGTACGCTTGTTTTCATTATCAATACAATAAGAATTATTTTGCATAAAAAAACCTTTTCATATATCTTTAACTTTTCTTTAAATTCTGAAATACTTTTACATGCATATAATATCAATTTATTATGGTTAGAATCAGGTATACCAGTTATACAATACATAATCAGGCTGTGATCGTCTAAACGAAAGTGTGCTTTTGAAGCAATTTCACGCATGTCCAAAAAATATTCAAATAGAGATTCCGTAGGGCGTAATTTCCGTTTTTGCATTTCCTTGTGGACGTCGTAAGAAGAAAATAAATCTTCAAATTCTTCTATTAATGCAGCTTTTTAAGAGAACTATACGTTAATATGTTATGGAGAGTTTGGATAAAAGTCTTTGCAGGACCTTGAAGCAAACGTTTAACACAAATAATTTTTTGCAAATCAGATATGTGTGGGATAAAAATAAAGTTTTCTTCTACGTCGCGAAAAAAAAACTTTAACGCTGTAATTATCATTTCCCGTAAACGACCTCATAGTTGAAAAAGGTCCTTTTAACAAAAATACATTCTCTTCGTTCCCCTCTTGGCTTTGATTTCGTTGTGTTTGAGGGAGGGGAACAAAACATCCTGCGGAGAAGGCAAGTGATAAATTGGCGGGTGAGGGTTGTTTATTCGCGTCGTTCGTAGATTCTAGCGAAAAGGGCGCCGAATCTTCGTCTTCGTCATCCGTCAATTGTTCGGTAAAATTATTTCTTTAAGATGCAAGATCTGATAAATTTTTAAATATATGCTCGCTTAATTTTTGGCGCTTCCCGCGCAATTCAGTCCTAATATAGTGCAGACGGTAATAAGTTCAGTTTTTGTAAAGTCCTTTAAATATTTTATCCTTTCGTGCTTCAATGTCGTAATTCTGTGGGAAACCCGCGAATTTTTTTAACTCTTTTCTAGAAGATTTACTGTAGGGTTCGTCATTAACAATTTTGTGCAGAAGTTGCACCGTTGAAGCAGGGGCCGTCTTTAATATGTTCGCAATAGCAGCAATTTCCTCTAGACAGACCATCGTAAATAAATATCTTCAGAACAATAAAGGAGTAAATTGGAATGGACTCACCGTTGATGATTTCGTCGTTGTAGTTTGCGTTGCCGGTTTCGTCGTTGAAGCGTGCGTGGTCCACCAGTCTTGACTCGTTGTATTTTCTAGGGGTTTTTAATTTTAATTTAATTTGAGGCCGAGCTCCCAAATGTTATGTTGTTACTTGGGATGAATTCGTAAACTGGGATTTGCCAGAATAATCTGTTTATTTTTAAGACAAGAATAAATAAAAAAGGGAGAATAACAATTAATGAATGGAGTGAAACATTTAAACGCGCGTCGTAGCCTAATTGGCTTTCATTATTTTTTAAGAGTTATTACTGCTTTGCTGATGCGCGTCTGCCCTCTTGCGGTCCCAACGGATTCTGTCTAGTTCTGATGTTCCATCCTTCGTCTCTCCTTTCCCGTCGGGGGACATTGCCCTCTTAGGGGATGCTAAGGCTTGCAATAGTGCCTTCAACTTCACATACATATGACAGACTTTACAATATTATGACAAACTAGAAAGCGATTTTCCCTTTGCAATTTTTCATTTTTTCTTTTTTTATATGGTGTTAGACTATTTTTGTTTGTTTGTTACTATTTATTCATTTATTGAATTTAATTATTCCTATAAAATAGTATTGTAAAAAAGAAATCACATTCTCAGAAATTAGGCCATCCCAGGAGGGATTCGAATCTACGACATTTGGATTAAAAGTCCAACGCGTTATTCATTGCTCAACAGGGGCACAACGAACGATTTTCCTTTCTATATATGCTGTTGGACTATTATTTTTTTTTACTTTTAATTCATTTTTTAAATATAATGAATGAATTAATATTTGAAAAAAAAAAGAAACAATGGTATTAACATCAAGTGTCATCCACTGCTAGTTTAAAAAGATGTATTTGAACTTCAATGGATGAATAGAAAGTATTTTATTAACGATTGAAAAAGAGTGAACTAGTAGTAGGAATTAATAAGAAATAAACAACATAAAATATAAGCATTCCTTTAATATAGTTAAATAAAAAATTAAGATTTTAATGAGAATTTTGCCCTTGTAAAGTTATACTTAATGACGCAATATCAGGGATATAGTTTGTGATTTTCAATTTAACAATGATTCTAATGTTGAGTTGTTACGTGGGGGGATTCAGATTTTATATCAGAATTTTTTTTTTACCCAATTACACCAATTTTTTTAGAATTTAAATGGATAGGCTGGTTAAAGAAATACACTCTGTCGCAAAAAAATATATGCACCCAGAAGAAATTGAGCTACATTCACGAAATTTGGTATGCATGTAGTGTATATGAAAAATAAACAAATGATTAAAAATTCAGAACAAAATATCATTTTATTAAGCGGTTACAGCTTGCAAAAAGGTTAAAAATCAGTAAGTAGTAAAGCCACCTCTGGCAGCTATACAAGCCGAAATTCGGCGTGGCATCGATTCAATTAGATCACTTATGACCCCCGTGGAAGATCCTGCCATAGTCTTTGCATCTGCGCAGTTAATTCTCCTGTATCTCGGGACGGCTGCAGTTGCCTTCCCAGCACGTCGCAGACATGCTCTATTGGCGAAAGATCTGGTGACCTGGCAGGCCATGGTAGGACGTCATATCCTTGAAGACATTGTTGGGAGAGTCGCGCAGTATGTGGGACGAGCATTATCTTGTTGATAAATGGCACCCGGGCGACTTGATAGCATGGGTAACACAATCGGCGTTAAAATATCGTCCACGTATCTGCGAGCTGTCAAAGTGCCTTGAAGGACCACTAAAGATGATCGTGTGTCCCAAGAAATTGCTCCCACACTGTCACACCTTTGTGAAATTGCTGTATGCCGCTCGACAATAAATGCCGGATCGGACCGCTGGCCGCTGCGCCTCCAGACACGTGTGCGGTGGTCATCAGCACTGAGACTGAATCGGGATTCATCACTGAAGATGACACGTCTCCAGTCTGTCACACTCCAAGTTGCCCGAGGTCGGCAAAATCCAGTCGACACTGCCTATGATGTGGGTCAGCGGTAAAGCGTCGTAGCGGACGCCGGCTCCTCAAGCCAACTTCGGTCAGTCGCTCCTTATGGTTTCTCTTGATGGCACTGGATGTCTGGAAGGAAAGTGGCGTTGAATCGATGCTAGCGACGTTGTTGGTGCCGAAGTGGCCACTTCTTCTGATTGCACGATCCTCGCGATCATTTGTGTTCCTGGGACGTCCTGGACCCTCCGCGACGGTACACTCTACCTTCTGTGATCCACTGTTGCCAACACCGAGCAACTACCATATCAAGCTTCTTAGGTGGCGGCCGATACGTCTATTCGACCAACCTGCTTCTCTGAGGCTTATTATACGGCCCCTATCAAAGTCCGTCAGCTGCTCGTACTGCCGCCGGTTACGTCTTAGAGGCATCCTAAGTCTCAATATCGTCTATCAAAGTCATCAGATTCGTTTGGATAGCCGTACGGCGCTCGTACTCATGCTTTTAAACTCTCCCCAGTTGCGCAACTAATATGCGCATAGCACACTTAGCCTTGTCTCATTGGCTTCGAAATTTTAATCATTTGCATATCTCTTACCAGACTACATTCTTGCCGAGTTTCGTGATTGTAGCTTGATTTCTTCTGGGTGCATATATTTTTTTGCGACAGAGTGTATTTCGGGATGTTCATTTCATACTTTAAATTTATTGTTTTTTTTTTGGAAGCAGTATTAAAAAAAATGTTAAAGCATTTCCCAACTTATATTCTTCTAACAAAAATGAATCATTAAATTAAAATATAAAATAGAAACCATTTACCGTAAAATCAGGTGTATAACGCACACTGCCGTATAACGCACACCCATACTTTCAAGCTGTAATTTTTAATTTTTAGGTATATTCGCCGTATAAAGCGCAACCCCTTCTCTACGAAAAACCTAAATTATACTTGCGTAATTCTCTTATATATTTGTAATCATTTATTCGAGGTATTATCCTAGGTTTTTGAAAAAAAATTGTGTATTTCTAGATTTACAACCCTTTAAGTTCTTAAGGAATGTCATTTCTTTTAAATAAACAGTATATCAATACATAATATAACAGTATATCAATACATAATATAACAGTATATCAATATATGTATCAACATAAATCTAATTTTTTTCTATGCTCCTTTTTTATTTTTAAAGCTCTCATTTTTATACCCGGCGTATAATGCGCACCCGTCAATTTCTATCTTATTTTTTGTGAGTTCAAAGTGCGGGTTATACGCCGGATTTTACGGTAGTTTCTATTTTAGAACAGAACTCCGAAAGAAAAAAGTGAGGTATTTTCTAAAGGGGCTGTGAAGTGGTATTTTACCCTTTTGCAGACCCTGTACATACCCTCGGAACTGGTATCACTTTTTAGTGTGACAACCTATAGGTGGATACAAATTGCCACAATGTCATTTTGACGTCCAGTTTCCACCCCAGAGAGAGGCACATGAGCTTTGACGATATGAAATTTTACTAGGAATGTAATTTTGCCCAAGTCAAAGAGGCCCTCCAGGGATCTTAAACACGTCGCATAATCATGCGACATTGTTGCTGTCGATTTTTTGCGTCATGAAAATCCACCGACTTGGGCTGGATCGAACCCGCAAACTTTGGGGTACAAGGCCAGTGCCTAAGTAACTTCACCACCTTGTGAGTAACTTAATAACGTCACAATTTGCCACTTAAATCTGATTTTCTTTTTCAAATAAAACACGAAACTTTTGTTTTGGTATCATGATGCGATTCGCGCGGTGCAAATATTGCTGCGGTGTCACTAATACATAAGTGCCTAGATCTCATATTTTATTTCGAAATCAAATTTCACATTTTACAATATGTCTGAATGGATAGAATTAATCCACATTTCCAGTATTGGAAGAAATAATTTCTCATCCTAATACAGGGGTACTCAACCTTTTTATCAGCAGGGCCACATACACATGATAACTACTCACACGGGCCTCAACGTGAGGATTAACGAGGGAGGAGGGTGGGGCCAGCGGAAAGATCAAAGACATTTAAATTACAGAAATTGATCAAAATGTTAATAGTTACGGATTTTATTTTAAAACTTATTTAACTCTGTCAAACTCAACTCATAGAAGAAAAAAAATGGTTTAATGCATTTTTTACCTTGTTATGGGGTAATTTCAATTTCTTTTCATCAATGATCTCATGTCCCCCACTCCCCAAATATTTTTTTTGCTGAAAAAATGGAGGCATTGAAAGATTTGTGCTTAGTGGTATAGTGCCGAGCAAAATTATAATTTATTAACAGCATTTTCATGACAAATCAAACAAGTTGTTGATCCATGTTTGATTTTTCTACGAAACAGTCAAGATCCCAATCGTCTTGAAATAACAACTATTCTTTAGATATTTTTCGCTTGGAAGGCATGAGAGTTAATTAAAAATCAGTTTCACCCATAAAATAGTCGTTATTTAACTGTTATTTGTTAACACTAACCGTACAATTATAAAAGAAAAAAAATGATCCCGCACACAATTCCTACCAGCACCACATCGATAGCGAAATCGATGTGTGTGATTGCTTGATTTCTCGCTAAATTTTTAACATTGTTCTTAAATAATTGAATTTGTTAGTGAAATGGGACATGACTGGGCCATTTAGAAAGGTCCCGCATGTTGAGTATAGCTGTCCTAATACCTCTCACACTTTATAATATTGTTTTTAATGAATTATGTGCTCTTATTATTTATTTAAAAACCTGATTTTCAATGATTTGTATGACACTGCATGACATTTTGCTAATTTTAAGACTACACAGTACCCTAAAAGTTTCAGTTTTACTGATTTTTTTTTACATTTTCTAGTGGCCCATATCATTGAGAAGCTTGCCACGAAATTTCAGATCATTTAGAAAATTAGTTTTTAAGATATTTGAAGTTTTATGAGCTATGGTTTTTTGATTTCGGTTTCATTTTAAAGCATTTCTTCCACTCCTAAATTGGATTAATTAAAATTTTTGAGTTTTTAGTTTGAAATGGTAATTAATTCCAATTTTCATTACTAAAATCATTTCTGCTTGATTATGTTTTGAGTTTTTTGAGTTCTCATAATTAATTAATTAAGGTTAATTTCATGGCCAATTTTCGCATTAAACATAGTTTATATTATTTAAAAGCTTTATCGTTAATTTTTTCTTGTAGAGAAAATGCCATGACAAATGCGTTCTCAGGTTGCTGTGAGAAACAATAGTTCGAAAAGATGGAGTATAACTGAAAATGATGCACATAAAAATCAGTCCTCAGCTGATACTGCAATTAGACTTCCAAATACAAGTATTCTGAATTCAAATGTTGCAGATATAACTGAATATTTTCTTGATGTACAAAACTACATTATACTAAACATATTGTAGTACTATATTTTAGTATTTTAAAGTCGTACGACAAGAGCTAAAACTTCCTAAACTGCCCTAATTTAAAACTGAAAAAAATTAAATTTTATGAGCAAACCTGACTACTTTTAGCTTACTTTAGTAGCATTATTACTTTGTACATAAATGCTTTGTGTTTCAAAACTTTTGTGAGAATATTAGGTTAAGATAAAGCTGATTAAACTGACGTCTTAACAAATGCTATCAATATTATGCAAAAATATATTTTAAATTAAAAATGTTATTTTCAGTCATATTTAATTAAAATAGTGTATTAATGCAGAGCATACATTGGAAAATAACATATTAAAAAACTAGAGCTTTACGGGCATTACAAGTTTTTGTTCCATGACTTTACAAACTTTGTGAAGGCCCCTTAGGACCTCACTTTGAGAACGAGAATAATTATGAGTCAAGGAAGAACCAGTAGCCATTTTTATAAATAACTTTCTTTATTTGGTTATCTTTCTCAAATAGAATCAAAGACTTATTAACAATTATTTCTAATATTATGAGGTTTTAAAGGTAATATCTTTTAAATTAACTTAATTAATTAATGATCCAATTAATTAATTTATTAAATAACGATCACGCAGAAATTACCACGATAAGAGATCCCAGAATTATATTTAATAATGTTCTTATTGAACATTTAACTTTAATCTCACTCTTAAAACTTTAAAGAGACTTTAAATACAATTCTATATTTTTACCACTCGGATTCTCAATTCTTCATGAAATTAAATTATCTCCAACAATAAAACTTCAATTCAAATTCACTATAACTTTATGTTTCAATATCTATCTCCTACTCCTCTCACTTTACTATTTCGTTTGACTTAAATACTGAATCTAATCTGCATAATAAGGAATCCTGTCCGCTTTTTTTTTTGGAGTTGATTGGAAATAGGTAGGGAATTAAATTTCCCGGAAAAGGTTACGACTCAGAAGGTTTGATAAAGTTTATAGATTCGTCAAACCCCTCCAAAAAAAAACGGGATTTATTCGAAGGACTCAACGTCCTGAAAATAAATTACGTAATTCCTATCTTTGTCTTACAGTTCCGACGATATTAATTTCAACTTATATTACTGAAACATCTTCCGTAATGAAAAAGGACAAATGTCGATTTTGACGTTAATTTCCAAACCTCAGAATATTTTACATGAGTTTAAATTAATCGCACTCTATCCATTTTACTAGGAGGCGTGGGAAAAACCACCCTAGTGGTGGCAAAAAACCAGCCCCATAGAGCAGTGCTTCTCAAACTTTCAATACTGGCGCCCCCTAATCAATCACATTTTTATCGCGCCCCCCCTTATACATAATAATTTTGCTCAATGCAATAATAAAACACTTTTACGATAAACAACAATATTCTTTAAACCGTACAAATTCATGACATAAGTATTAAATTTTGTATATGTTACTTTTAATAAAAAACAATTTGCCAATAGGATAATTACTAAGTTATTTTCCTTTTCTGATTTTTAAAACACGAAACTTTTGTTTTGGTATCAAATGCGATGGTTGCGCGGTGCAAATATTGCTGCGGTGTCACTAAATATAGAAAATGAACTCAGAGGGTCAATATTTTATTTCGAAATCAAATTTTTAAAAATTTGCTCTGTAATATGCCTGAATAGCTAATAATTAATTAAACTTGTTCTTAATTTAGTATTAAGAAATAATTTCACCACTCATACATTAAAAGGTGTTTCTCAAACTTTCAATACTGGCGACCCAATTTTCAATCATAATTTTTGTCTCGCCCCCTGTACAACAATAATGTATTTACTGCAATAAAAATGCACTTTGAGAGAGAGACGCTAAAGTTCAATACGATTTAATTATAAACCGATCAAAAATACGATAATATATTAAATTTTATTTTGTAAAACTTTTAAGTAATATATATTATTTTAAGAAAATTATAGAAAAAAAAAATGGTTTAATGCATTTTTTTCTTTTCTAATTTTTAAATGGAACAATTTCAAAATTTCTTTTAATTAAAGATTTATTTCCTTCACATTCATTTCTTTTTGCTGAAAAATGTCATTGAAAAATAGTGCTTAGTGGTATGTGCCTCAAAATTATATCCATCACATCTGGCATTTTAGGGTACGTTTGCGTGAGTCTGTTGATCCTATCGGACGTCTGCGCAAAACATGTAAAGATCCCAATCGTCTTGAGTAACAACTTTTGGTCGACTCGATATTTTTCCTACAGGCTACCGAATCTAGCTTGAATATACATTTTTTTAATTTCCACGTTAATTGTAAATTCACGGTAATTAAGTATTTACGGCAGTAGATTAAAACAATATCATACATACATTTTTAAGTCGTAAAAAACATTCGACCATAATAAAGAATCACCAATCGATAGCGAACGAGCATGGTTCCGAAAATTAAATTTTTAACGATCTTCTTAAAAATACTTTAATTTTGGTTTGGGACTACTGAAGTAAATGATGGAAAAAAGCCCCAACTCGTTGATATGTGTTAAAACCTACAAATCTGTAGAACAACATGTGAAAGTTGTTTTTAAAACATGTAAAATCATTTAGCTATGTTGGCAAAGAATTTTAAAAACCTATTTTCTGGATGAGGACAGCTTGGTAGCAACTTACGATGGATTTTGGAATCTATTTCAAGATACACAGAAGGGCTCTCAACTTTCAGTTTTACTGATTTTTTTTTTACATTTTCATAGATTTCATCATTGAAAAATTAAACGAAATTTTGTAATAAATCATTTTGAATTTGAGTTTTTAAGATATTTGAAGTATCTTACTGAAAACAAAAGCACTTTTTACTTTCATTACCATTTTTCAACATCCTAAATTTTAAAAAATTTTCTGCAGTGGATGCCTTGAAATGACAAAATATAGCTCTCAGCTAAATAAAAAAATAACTCTTTATGTAATTTTGATATTTTTTTGAGTTCCTCTACAAGACAAGCCCGTGGAAAATTTTCCTAAAATTATGTTAATTGTTCTAAAATTGTTCTTAATTTAGTAATAAGATTGATGGATTGAATATTAACGTCGCACTGTTCAGCTGCAAACAATAGTTGACGACGGACCACGTAATTTTGAACCATGGTCATGACATGGATGAATCACCTGAGCTGGCACCCCTCTCTGCAACTACCACACCACCAACGGGAAAACGTTTCAACTCTCAAATGTTGCAGATTTAACGTGCATCGCTGATGTACAAAACGGGTCTTTAGTGGTACTGGGCTCGATACTTTGACAAGGCAAAGCCACGATCAAGATACCTATAAACTCGGCTACCGCCCAAATTCAAATAAAAAATTATTTATAAAATACCTTCTTTTAGTACTGATAGTCAAACATATACTGGCTGAAATGACTCTTGTGTTCAAAAAATAAAACATTTTCTTGAATATTAATTAAGCTGAACTGAGAATAAAACTGACGTCAACAAATTGCTATCAAAAATGTAAAAATGATTTTTTTTTAGATAAATGCTATTTTCAGTCATAACTGTTTAAAATACTGTAATTTTAAACCTCACACATTAGCATTTAGAAAATAAATTATGAAAAAACTATAAAATTCGATGAAGAATAAAGTTTTGTTACTTTTTAACATTTAAAGCGAGAAGACTTCAAAATGTTTTAACCCCTTAGGAGCCGCGTACTATAGAACTAGAATAATTATGGTAGTCAAGCGAAGAACTCAGTAGCCAAATCATTTTTTAAATTATTTTTTACTGTACACGATATAAATCAAATTCTTAACAATTTTTTTTATAATATTATGAGGTTTTACGGACTATTCAATTCTTTGAATTTGAAAAAATCAATAAAACTGAACCAAAATGATTCAAAATACAAGATCACGCAGAAATTAAAGGACGAAATCAGACACTTTTCAATTATCCTACAAAATGTTAAATTGAACATTTCTTTTCCAACTATTAAAACTCAATTATTTAAATACAATTTCCCTATATTTTTACAAACGCATAAAAAATGGGATGAAAACTAAATATTGATAATAACCAACCATAAAATTGAAGGTCAATCAAATGATCACAAACGTATATGCAGCCTTGAAAAGTGAATCAAGATTCTTTTCTTTTCTACAACTAATTACAGTATTTCAATTGATAAATACAGTGGTGAATCTTTATCTTCTTAGAATTTTCTCAGGGAATCTGGGTTTCGTTTTTTTTTTTAACGAGTAATATTTTATGTTGAAACGTAATAAAAAAAAATTTCTCTCATTGAAAATACAGCACATTAAGCAAAATGTTTTTTTTTTTAATTTGGTTTTGGGATCAAAGAAAAGCTATTTGATTCGACGGAAAAACGCCAAATGGTAAGCATAAATTATGTTTGTGTTGTTGACGATATATTTTTTTTTTTTTTTTTATTATGGAAGAAAGCATTTTTTTTAATGAAAAAGGACTTTCGATTATTTTTTGTCAAAAAATCTTTAAATTTTCGATACGCTCGCGCCCTCTATCCATTTGGCCCCAGGGGGCGTGGGAAAACCACCCTAGTGGTGGCAAAAACCAGCCATAGAGTATTACTTAGTTATTCTACAAAAAAGAAATACAATCTTCTGTGGCACTGGAACATCGAAGACTTCAGGGTCAGCTACCCTGAAAGATTGATATCCATTTGAGAAGTAGGTAAAAGCAGACATGAATTTATACATTTGTTACATGAATGTCATATACAATAAATATCTGGTTCCTTTGCCTTCCCATTCGAAAAACTTGATGCGCTAGTTAGTGTTAATGGTTAATCCTATCTAACTTCGCCGCGCTCCAAGTCACCAGATGTGAAACAAAACATACATAGAAACACACACAGCATACAATAATAATCATTTTGCAATAAACAAATAACACAAACAACCAAATGAATTGTCGCATCTTAGCGAAGTCATACATCGAAGTAAACAAATGCAAAATTTACAGATGTTTTCTCCAAAATACAAAAATAACACAAAAGCCGTTTTTTTTTTTTTCTGGTATAGAAAAAAACACACAATGCAGTGTCCACTTTTGTCAGTCTTCTTAATTTTAGAGTCCGCCCGTGACTTGCTTTAATTGCAAAAATTCTTCACTTGTTCGCATCGTGAAGATAAAGAAACAATACAACCTGGATTTTGTCTGTTAAATCCTATGCACTGGATCTCCATTCAACGCTTCCATACTGAGGCTTCTTCTGCGGAATGTGCTGCCAGGTATGCCGTTGATTTCGATGTTGCTCATCTCCTCAGGAATTCCGTCTTTTTCTTGTATACGGCTCCGTAGATAGTATGGGCAAGGTCTCCTTGTATTGGTTTGATTCGACCGGACTGGTTTCTCCGCTTGTTCGTTGCGTCTTCTCGTTGTCGCTCTGGTCTGACGGGTCTGGTTATCACGTCCACTAACTTCCATTCGGGATCCGCCTGTAGTCGTAGCAGTCCTGCGATCAGGCAACCTTGATGGACCTGCAATGGACTCTACTCCTGGTGAAGAGGTATTATGTTTTTGAAACTTATAATTCCTGGACGAGATCGAGGAAGGGATCGACCTCTTGACTCCCTGCCCTTGCTCAGGAGCGTGTCTTTTCCGGTCCTGATGTTCAGATCCTTGTCGTGATCTCTTCCTACATATCTTGGATCGTTTTAAAGCTTGGTCCTTCGACGCAGTACTATTAATTTTACGTTTATTTCTGGGGATCTCCCGTGTGGTGTTACCCTGCCGTGATCTACACCCCTCACTTTCCTGACTAGAGGTTTTCCTATGCTCTTTAAACTGTCCTTGATGTGATCTATTCGACCCATGACTAACTTCTTGTTCGTCATACAGAGTTTCTACCGGACTATCCGAACTAATCGTGTCTGACTGACGAGGCCGATACACTCGAACCTGATCAATATTAACAGTTATATTTCTTCCGTTTTTCCAAATAACTAAATTATTTCCTTTTATTTCCAAAACCTTATATAGGGACCTTCAAACTTAGGCATAAATTTTCCCACCTGTTTCCTACCCGCAGCACTTAAGAAATGTGTTTGAAGTAAAACCAAATCGTTCACTTTGATGTGAACATCCCTCCTTCTGAGATTGTAATGTTTTTCCCAAGACTTATGCTTTTTTTGCATATTTCGTCTTGCCTCATCGAATAATCTTTCGATGTTACTACCAACATATTTCGCATCCTCCGTAACATTTATGAGCTTGTTAAACGGAGTTATGATTTTCCTTCCCAAAAACAACTCAGCCGGAGTTTTATTTGTCGTCTCATTTACCGCCGTGCGCAATGCGAAAGCGAACTCGTGTAGAAATTGGTCCCAGTTTTCATGATTTTCTTCAACAAAAGAAGCTATCATTTGAACTAAATTTCTATTCACTCTCTCCGTGAGATTAGACTGTGGTCGGTACGTTACCGTTTTCATATGTTTGATGTCCAACCTGTGACTGAGATGTTCAAACACGTCAGAAATAAATTGGGGGCCGTTATCACTTATCAAAGAAATCGGAGCTCCGTAACGTTATATAGTTATCAAAAAAAAAGCATTAGCTATTGCCTGGGCTGAATCTTTGCGAAGAGGAATCAGCTCACACCACTTAGTGAAGTGGTCAGATATAACTAATATGAATTTATATCTCTCGGGTCGGGATGCGGGATAGGGGCCTAATAAGTCTAGCGTTACAATTTCATTTGGATATTTTGAAACTATAGGCATTAAACGACCAGCTGGTAGCGCGTTTTTATAATTAAACTTTTGACACCGGTCACAGGTTGAAACATATTCAAATATATATTTTCTCATAAATGGAAAATAGCACGTGTCACGAAGTTTAAGATATGTCTTCCTCTTTCCGAGATGTCCTGCCAGTGGCAGATCATGAAATTCTTTCATTATATCTTTTCGAAGAGAACCAGGAATATAAACTCTTAGTTCTCCCAGATTAGAAAAATACTTCGCGTAAAAGAGAGACCATTTATTAACTTGAAGTCCTGGGACCAACTCTCGCATACCGTCGCATTAACAGAACCGTCATCAGGGTTTTCTAAGTATCGATAAATATGTCCTAATTCAGGATCTTCCCTCTGTTCCTTAATGAATTGTTCACGGGAATTTATTGCGAGGGCTCTAAGAGCTGCGCACGAAATTTGCGACCCCTCGACACTGTCTACTGGATTTCTTGATAAAAGATCTGCGACCACGTTTTGAACACCAGGTCTGTGCTCCCATTCTATGTTAAACTCTGACAATTTCAATGCCCATCGGATCATCCTACTTGATAAATTCTTACCATTGGTTAACTTCGTTAACGCTGCGTGATCTGTGATCACTTTCACAGGTAGGGGTCCAAAATAAGTTTTAAACTTATTTAGAGCCCAAATTACCGCCAAACATTCTCTTTCGGTAACCGTATAATTACGTTCTGCTTTATTAAGGGTTCGAGACGCGAAAGCAATAGGTTTTTGATTTTGCTGAAGCACAGCACCAATTCCGACCCCACTAGCATCAGTGAATAAATTGAACTGTTCAGAAAAATTTGGTAATTGCAAAATCGGTGCCTCCGTTAGTGTGCGTTTGATCTGATCAAAAGAATCCTGTGCTTCTCCCGACCAGTTAAACTTCGCCCCCCTTTTTTTTGGGTACAATGGTTCGCATATATCTGCGTATCGCGGAATAAATTTTTGGTACCAACCCGTCATCCCTAAAAATTTTGACACTTCTCTATTATTTTTGGGAGGTTTCATTTCCGTAATTGCCCGAATTTTCTTATTGTCAGTTTCGATTCCTTCTTTACTAATAATCAGGCCTAAATATTTGAGTTTGTCACGAGCGAAGTGACATTTTTCCTTATTTAACGTTAGCCCTGCGTCTCGTAATAAGGTAAAAACCTGAGTTAAATGATCGAGATGGTCTTTGAACGATGGAGATGTTATAATAACATCGTCCATGTACACTGACACGAAACGCCCAATAACAGGTTGGAGAATTATATCGATAGCCCTTTGGAAATTAGGCGCCGCCCCAGAAAGACCAAAAGGCATGCGTAGGAATGCAAAAGTGCCATTGCGAGTGATAAACGCTGTTTTTTCTATGTCCTTTGGACTAATCGCCAACTGAAAATAGCCACTTCTGAGATCTAGAGTGGACATAACGTTGGTGTGAGGAATATTGGTGAGTAAGTCATCAATAACCGGTAATGGATATCGAGGATATTTGGTAATTCCATTTAGTTTCCGATAATCGATCGCGAAACGATACGCCTCGGGAGAATCTGGAGGAAGGTCATTTTTCTTTCGAGTTAGAACGACTGGAGATGCATAGGGCGAATTAATAGGACAAATTGTACCATCCCGTAACATCTTATCTATGTGATAATCAATAATGCCTTGTTTGACCCGGTCGTACTTGTATGGTCTCGACACTACCGGTCCCTTATCTCCAGTATCTATCTCATGATATACAACATGCGTTAATCCCGGTTGATCGGAAAATAACCCTTTAAAATTATTAAATAAGGCTTTTAATTGCCTCTGTTGCTCGTCATCAAGTTTTGATTCTGTGAGATCAATATCAACGAGTTTCTCCTCTTTAGGCATTTGTTTGATCAGATGATCGGGAATGATCAAGGATTTCTGATCAAAATCTAATGTTAATCGCGACGCCTTCATAAAATCTATCCCCAAAATGCACTGATACTGCATGTTATCAAGTATATGGAATTCCCAGGGTTTCTGAAATTCCCTGATTCTAATTTGTAACTCGACTCTACCCAAATGACTGCACGGGGCTCCCTGTGCTGTCACGACTCTGTCTTTCGTCTTTTGACGAGGTCGGTATGAAAAATAATTGCGGTATACCTCCTCCGAAATAAAAGATTTCTCCGCTCCCGTGTCCCATAGTGCTGTAATAAAGGTTTCATTTAATAGAATAGGGACATACGGTAATTCGACTGGGGTCATTCTTATAGAGGATACTCTGATAGGCCGATGATCCCAAACTGGAGGATTTTCCGTACCCTGCGATCGATTACCCCCATATTCACATCGATCGCTTAAAAGTTTAAATTTCTACTTCGTTCATTTTGACCTCGAAATGAACTATTTCTCGACCCACTTTGTCGACCGCCTTGACTGTGGAATGGTTGATCCGATTGTCCACCTTGGCGTCTACCCTCGAATCTGCGATTTTTGCGAAACCTTGGTTTTCGAATCGATTAAATTCCCTTTGTGGTCGGCTATTATTGGTGTATCTCATTATTTCTGTTTTCCCTCCAATTTTCCTGTCTATGCCGGGTATTAAAACGATTGTCTTCATGAGGGCCTGAACTTCTAAATCCCTCACTCGAACCTCTGATTTGTCTATGCATAAAACGTTCTTCGTATTTATCAACGATTTGTAGGAGATTGGCAGTATTTCGTGGATGTCTAACTTCGACATAATCCAAAATTTGAGGTTCTAATCGACTAACGACGTGATATATTAATTTTCCTCCGACATTTCTAGTTTAAGGACTTTATGAATTTTCAACAATTCATAAATAAAGTCCGAAGGCTGTTGATCTCGTCTTTGTGATGAGGAATAAAATCGTGTTTCTAGTTCTGACCTGTTTCTGACCACGGGAAATTGTTCCGACAATGCCTGTTTTAAGTGCGCGTAGTCTGTTGTCTTATCTTCAATGACTCTATAACCTAGAACTTCGAACCAGTCGAGTGCCCGTCCTTTGAGATGACCCTTCAAGTAAGCACATGCCAGTTGTGCAGGTATCTCATAATACGCGAGATTATGATCAATATTCTCCAAAAAATCATCTATGTTCTCAATTCCCGAAAAATATTGTTCCGGAATGATTCTAAAACTGGATCCGACTCTATTCTCGGGATTTATACGTTGGGCGCCATTGTGTCGGTCCTTTAGGACCTCACTTTGAGAACGAGAATAATTATGAGTCAAGGAAGAACCAGTAGCCATTTTTATAAATAACTTTCTTTATTTGGTTATCTTTCTTAAATAGAATCAAAGACTTATTAACAATTACTTCTAATATTATGAGGTTTTAAAGGTAATATCCTTTAAATTAACTTAATTAATTAATGATCCAATTAATTAATTTATTAAATAACGATCACGCAGAAATTACCACGATAAGAGATCCCAGAATTATATTTAATAATGTTCTTATTGAACATTTAACTTTAATCTCACTCTTAAAACTTTAATGAGACTTTAAATACAATTCTATATTTACCACTCGGATTCTCAATTCTTCATGAAATTAAATTATCTCCAACAATAAAACTTCAATTCAAATTCACTATAACTTTATGTTTCAATATCTATCTCCTACTCCTCTAACTTTACTATTTCGTTTGACTTAAATACTGAATCTAATCTGCATAATAAGGAATCCTGTCCGCTTTTTGGAGTTGATTGGAAATAGGTAGGGAATTAAATTTCCCTAAAAAGGTCGGCTCAGAAGGTTAGTGATAAAGTTCCGTATAGATTCGTCACAACTTTAAATGCGTTTTTCTGTCTTTCAATTTTGAAAGTATAAGTGTTTTCTAATTCCTAAGGCTTTTTTCCTGTTCAAGATAGAGCATTGAATTTTTTTGTATATGCTCCCAAACGTATGTTATATAAAGTTAGTATGGATTTAGGGCTGAGATCTCTAGTTATTTTTCTTAAAAATTTTAAATTTGATATTTTAAAAATGTTCGTGTTTTTCCTGGTATTTCTAGAAAAATAACTATTAAAAATCAACAAGCGAATAGATTTTTCAAATCCATACTAACTTTTATTTGCAATAATCTAAGAAATATAAATAACTTAAAATGAGCAAAAAATGTTAAGAATTGAGTATTTTATAAGAGTTTGAAAAAAAAAATTCAAAATTCCTTTTTAAAATTGTAAAATAATGGCTGGTCAAACTGACTTTTTACTTACAGAATCATCTTAATAATATATAATCTAAATATAAAACATTAATTATTTTTACTGTAACTGTTTCCAAAAACTTTTTTCAAAAGGGTACCTTGTAGTCAACTGAAAGTTCAACACTTTTTTTTTATCATACATTCTAATTTATTTTTCTCTCTCACTCACTTCACTACTGGTAAACTATTAATTAGAAACAGACTTTTACACATCATCTATGTTAAATCATTAGTACCCCAGAAAGTGATGCTACATTTACGAATATTTCTTAGATATGGCGATAGTACCATAACTAACAGCTTTTTTTTATCTGACTAAATACACAATATAATCCTCATTACGAAGAGTCCCAAAGAAAACAAAAGTCTTATTACTCTCATTGAAACAGCAATTTATATTTATTTCAAAAAGCATATCATATAAATTTCAATATGTGAAAAGCTAACAAAACACAACACAAAATATTTTACTCGGCTAATGATATTGAGAAATCATGCAACAAATTTCTTTTTAGCAGTATGTGTTGAGTTTTCATAATCTTATCCACTGGATGAGAATTTTAATAGACTGAAAGGGAGGAGATATATATTGCAAATTTAAAGTGGAATTTAATTTGAAAATTTATTATTTCTTAACTAGTTACAGTTTAAGAAGAGCTATTTGAGTAGAACGTAACTGAATTGAAGGCTTTAACTGAATTGTTTTGTTTGTAACTGAATTGTTTTGTTTCCATTTATATAGTTAACATAAATTGCAACTTTTTTTATGATTGTTCTTTGAAAAAAAATATTTTTTTACATTATTATTTAATCAAGTTATGGATAATATCTCCGTTTATGTAACTCAAATGTTCATATAAATTGAAAGCAATCTGATTTCGCTTGGTTTAACATAGATGTCAGATGTTGATCTTCCATTGATTATTATCTTTGTTTTTGAGTATTTTAGAAACTTAAAATTGCTAGTCGCAACGGTGGAATTTTTATATTGTTCTAATTAGTGTGAGAATAAAAATGGCTTTTAGTTGCTATTCTTGAGTGTCAGAGAATTAATTACTACTAAACTATAGAATTTATATTTATTAGATTTTCTATGCCATTTATGTTTTTGAGTGATATCTTTTAGATGTTAAAATAATAGATTTATCTGACTAATCACAATTTTTCTAATTCCTTATTGGAATAGTTGGATAATTTAACACATACTTGAAAATTGGGCAACTTTTTTTCACTTTCAAATTGAGCTACAATTAATATGATTACTTTCTTAAGCTACTTAACTATTATTAAAAAGGTAAATGTAATTTTTGAACATTTATATAATGAGATATACCAATGAAAATAATACGAGTTAGGAATGTTTAATCAATGATTTCCTAAATTTTACAATAAAAATGTTAAGCTGCTGTATTTATTCTCTCTCTCCTCACAATTAAAAATCCTTTCAATACTCTTAATTCATTTTACATGAAATTATATAAAAGTACACATTTCCTATATTAAACATTCAATATAAATTTCATGTTTGAGCACACACGGTGAGAGAAAAAAAATGTGGTTTTGTAAAGGCCGTATGAGCCGTTTAGTACACAGCAATTTGTAATACACTCTAACATGCATATTTTCTAAAATATATACATGTAATATATTATTTATTGAATTCTATATATAATAATTAATTATATATATAATTGAATTTAAATATAGTAATATTTATTTATTTATTTAAATTATTCTAAAGTTGAAAAATAATTCATTTGAAATCAAATTAAATTAAAATTGATTTAGTAAAGTCTTAATGTAGGTTTAAAATAAATATTTACTTGTAATAAGTAATTTAAAGTACTAAGAATTCCAAAAACTTTCAATTTCCATATATTTCTTTGAATTTGCCCTTTATAGTTTCAAAATTCATTGAACTACATATAAAGCACAGATAATTAAGTGTTTACATTTTTTTATTATTATACAAATCACAAAATCTAATTTCAACAAACATCTCTAAATATCTTCGAGTTAAATCGAAGTGTGACAATGTGGCAAAGCACGATGTATGAATAGAAAAGTATTAATGTAGACATACTCGTTGTTTGGAAACCTTGATATAAAATTTTGAGATTTGTTGCTTAGAGTTCATTGTGCAATTGCACTGGAGTATAGACAAAAATCAAACAAACGAATGAAGAAAAGGGCATTTGGAATATGTAAAATTATGAGATTTGTTGCTTCGAGTTCATTGTACAATTACAAACAGGAGTATGGACAAAAATTAAACAAAGAATGAAGAAAAAGGCATTTGGAGTACGTAAAATTATGAGATTTGTTGCTTAGAGTTCATTGTACTGTTGCACTGTAGACAAAAAATTAAACAAAGAATGAAAAGGGCATTTGTTGTACAATTATGAGTTTGTTGCATTCATTGTACAATTGCAAACTGGAGTATAGACAAAAATTAAACACATAAATGAAGAAAACGGCATTTGGAATATGTACATGATATTTTCAACACACAGGCATAATGATTTAAATCAATTCAAATCATTGAATTTGAAAAGAATTTCTAGCTGGTTGCTGTATTGTACGTTTTTAAACTTTCTAGATTAAACAAACCAGAGATTCGGAGCACTCCAGTTCATAATTTTTTTCCTGTTATACCCTAGCTTCATAATTAAAAGTTCAAATGAGGTTCCCAAAACAGGGGTAATAAATAATGATTTTCAGATTTTTTTCCATCCATTTTGCTTTTCCTTTTTCTGCCTAAGAAGCCTACTTATGTGATTAGAACATTTAAGATACGTTAAGACTGCTAATTGACGTGATGTCGTTGGTTGACTTATCTCTAATAAATGGGAGATTCTCTTAAATTGAATCTCGAAAGCTCTCTCTAAAGGTTAAGTTTCATTATCTTTTAACTAAGATTGTTCTCCATTTTATGCTGCATACTCAGCAAAACGTGCCGATTATTTATTTTCCGTTTTATTATTTCCAGAGGAAGCAAAATTTATTACACCACATTAATAGAAATTATAAAACTGTTGCTGTTTTGTTCTCTCTTTCTCTCTCTCTCTCTGTATATATATATATATATATATATATATGAAATTCATGATGCTGTAATAAATTTATTACGTACTATCACAACAAGCCAACGATCAAGATAACTCCCCAAGTTACAACCCCGATTTTGTATGCGTCGCATGCTCTGAATCGGCAACCCTGTGCTTCGTTTCCAAAAATGTTACCAACAACGTTGCGATTGTACATTACTCCAAGATCTTGCAGAAAAACATCACAACGATTTCCCGGACTGGAATCATTGCGAGAGAAGAGTGAGAGTTCACTGTCTCATACAAAGTCTTATTAACAATCAACACGACGAAATACTCGACTTTCCAGAAAACAGCAAGTGCTGCACGTTTATCAAACTCTGAGGACTTTATCAATGAAGTGTTGGATGATGCAGCTTCAGTGAATTGAATTGAAGTGAACTAATTGAAGAGGAGCGCCAAGAACGAATTTTGCGGGAAAAAGAAGAAAAATAAATAGATCTACATATAATACCTGTAAGTTATAGTTTTACAATTTGAGCAATGACTATGAACAGTTGTATGATTTGTACAATGGCAGTTAGTCAGCCGTTAGGTGAACAGGAGTATCTTCCTCCCCCCCCTTAGTATTATAATCAAAGTAATTTATTTAGAAAAAATAAACAGAACGCTGTATTTTAAATACAAATGCAAAGAGTTAAATTCATGAGGTCACATAATAAAAAAAAGTCACAGATTTTCGATCGAATTCAAAACTTTTAACTTCGAGGGAATCCCTCTCTCTCTTGCCCTTCAAAAGATGTGAGAGGAAGGGAAGAAACATTAGCCATAACCAAAAACAATCTATTTATTGATTTCACAAATTAGCAACATTGATTTAGTTAATTTCAACAAGAAGAGAATGTCTCAATGTAAGCAATATACGTGGAACAACGACGAGATGCACAAATTACAAGAAGACTACAAATATCGACTGCCTTATTTTAGGATTAATCTTATTATCCCATTGATTTAACACTAATTTAACTTCAGTGACCAATCGTCACTTTAATTCTTTCACCAATTAAATATTTGAATTACTCTATAAATTTGAGGGATACCTGTTGAGTAGCAATCTCACCTGACTTCTGGCTTTCTCTCTCTCCTCCTCATTGCTAGCTAGAAAACTTTGTTTATGTATAGTAGACTTAATTTGAATATCACGGTTTATTCTTCAAAAGGGTTGGTTGTGAATAACCGCGAACTGATAGCCCAAAGAATTACCAAGAGGATTAGAAGAAGGTACGCGAATAGACTCGTTACAATACTGTGCAGGAACATCACCATAAAAACATATTTTTAGCTTTTTCATATACTTTTCTTTTAACTTGATTCAACCACAATTCAGATCACACCACAGCTTTATCTCATGCTTTTTGATTCTTATTCCCTTTGCTTCTCCAAGACCTAAGGCCTTGCACCGCTCATTCTCTTTGTTTCAAAGAGACTTATTTGTAGCCACCGGTAGACTAACAGTAATCGCCACGGACTCGGGGGTGGTGTGTCACGAGTTGAGCTCCAATCCAATAGAAGACTTGCCATGTAGAGGGGCTCAAACTCCTCCTCTCAACGATGGTGTAGTGTGAATGTTCGGAAAGTGGTTACCGGCTCAAGTGTTGTCCTCGTCCCACAACCATGTTTAAAACCATGAAATCCATCAAAAATAGCCTTCGGGGTGTTTTATATTGTAATATTAATAAACACTCACTCACTCTCATTCACAGAGATCTCTAAGGATAATTATTAAAAAGGATTTATATTTAGTAACAGACTCATAATGTGTACATATTTTTAGAGTTAATTCGAGAGACGCTTAAATTGTTACCAATAAAAAACATTTTCTTCAGAAACCAATGATTTAGGATACAATAATGAATTTTTGTGGCATGATAACACTATATTTGTAACTAAAAAGTAAAAAATAATCCTTAATATAAAAATAAAGTGATTAACGAGAAAATTAATGTCATTGTGGTAAAAGCGCGGTGTGCTTTGGGTTACATTTTCACACTAACTCTACATTTCAGAATAGTACTAGTAAGAAATTAAAGCAATTAATATAGAGCACCCCATCCTTCTACCATAATGACATTAATTTTCTCGTTAATCATTTTATTCTTATGTTAGTAATTACTTTTTCTTACTTTTTAGTTCGATCAAATATAAAAGCGGGTTTTTTAGTTTTTTAAACTATAATTTTTGAAGAGTGTGGATAAATAGAAGTTAAACAAGAAGTACAATCGAGGCGTGTGTGAAGCTAAGCAATCCCAAAAAGAAGTGTTGCGCATAATTTCTTTTAAAATGAGATCACTCTTTTGCATTACTATTTTGTGTCCAGTCACATTAAGCTCAAGGGAAGAAGATTTTGGCTGTCCACGAATGAATGAGTTGACTAAGGTTTATGAATGAACATCAAGGGCTAGTTTTGCCACGGCCTCTCATTTTCCTATAAATATTCATGAGCTTAACGTTCTGACTCTGGAAGCTTGAAAAAGAGAAAATTCAGCACAAAAGTAAAGTGCAGAACATATAAAGACAATAAAATAATAATTCTTAAAAGTGTGTGAAGAAAATTTTCTAGCTGCTTGCCTTTACCTGTCCCCTTCACTGGTATTTCAAGATGTTGCTTGAAGATGTATACTGTTTTTGAGTTACTGATTTCTAAGTCTCAAAATTAAGCTATCATATCTATTGAAAAACTTGCAACACCGTGTTACATTTTCAATCCCGAGAATTCGGGATTACATTGTCCAAATCCCAGGATTAGGACTGGACTATTTATGAAAAATACTTACACATTAGCATACTTGAAATTACATAATAAAACTGAAAACATAGTTAAAAAATTGGTTTTATATTGGTTCAATGAAACAAATAAAAACAAAGCTTAATTCGTCATTAAAAAAAACAAATAAAAATAGAATATTTTTTATTTATTGAGAACATTTATAACCCCGTGTACCTCAAAATATCACACGGGGGCTTACGTATAAGTAAGCGTGAAGCGCACATCACAAAGAGAAGGATTACAACACAAACATCCATGCCTTTCCCGGGAATCAAACCCAGACTCTACGGCACCGCAATCAGCGTCACTAACCACTATAACGGATGTGCGGCAATGGTGCAGATTGAAATTTAAAAAAACCATTTCTTCATTTCTAATGCTTCTGTTAATACGCTTGTATAAAACACAGCTCGTCCAGTATTTCATCGTTCAAACGTCTTCTTATTTTTTGTTACAAACTGCCCTGCAGAAGAAATGCTCGTTCAGACTTTACATTCTTTATCGTCATTAAATTGGAGTAGTTTTTTTCAGGAAGCCTCCACGTCTTCCTTCCTTTTAAAAAACCCCATTTCTTTTTGAATTTTTGATGACTATGTCTCAAATCTATTAAGCTGCATTGGTTCATATCCCTCTTTGATAATTTATCTTCTTTTGTTACGCTTAATGGGTTTTGTGTACAAATTGATTCAGTCATTGAATCAGAATGTGAATGAATTTCAATTGTTCCCTCATGAATTAAATCAGGGCGTAAACGAGTAAATAGCTATGCAATCGTAACAGAGTATAAAAAGAGTATTTTATTACAACAGAAAATAATTTAAAACTCACATCACCAATTGTTAAATAATAATACTAATAACTATGTACCAAAGTATACTTATTCAGAGTAAGAGTATACTACTAGTTTTAATAAGTTAACTAAGAATAACTAAGAATTGTAAATAAGTGCATAAACAACAGCGACAAGTAACAACTATAAGAGGTTACGCACACTTAACATAAATATACTAGAATAAAATCAAAAGTTAAAAAATTAATAAAGTTATTTCCTACCAAATAAGTATACTGGGATAATTCAAATATACTGGATGTTTATAAATGAAATAGTAATTCTCTCTAATATCCTTTTTATTAACTCTTTGTACTAATATTTAAAATAACTTTAACTCTTTGGTTTAAAATTAACATTGTAATCTTAATCGTAATCGGCTAATCCGAAATCCCTGTCCCGCCCATTCTATCCAATCAGAACTACTATTACGTAATCATCACGCGCTTGCACTGCTGGTATAAAAGCAAAAATCTTGTGTAATCTTCTCTTTTTGTTTACCTGCCTTCATCGTGTAATCCTGCCGGCTGCAATGCGTTCTGTGTTTGTCTTTGTCTGTGTTTTTGCCATGATGTTTGCTTCTTTTTATGTGTAATGCCGTCCCTACTGGATCTTTATGTGTTTCCAGATGTGAATAAAAAAGAATAATGATTTACATGAGTGCCTCTTCGATAATACCGTACTCGATCACGCTCCGCGTAACACAGAAAATCACACCACCAGCCACGCACTACCTTTAGTTTCGCTGCAGTAATAATATCCACTCGCCACGTCTTACAATTATTTTTACCACTCTCCAGAAATATTATGGAAATATTTCATATATATATATATATATATAGGAGTTTTAACGCTTTATTGTAGTATTTATTATACATAACATACAAGTATAATTCATACGTTGAATGAAAGAGTAACTGAAACAGTTTTACCTACATGTTTACAAATGTTCAATGTGAGCCCCATTCGTCACACGGCACACTTTAAGTCGATAGACGAGTTCATCCCAAACTTTGCATGTCGTTTGCGAATTTGGCGTGTAAACCGTATGTTGGTTTTAAGAGCTTGTAGAAACTGTAGATGATAAGGACGTAGTTCTAAGCGTTTGTGTAAAACTTTAAACTGCAATTGCTAATTCACGACTAGCACGCAGAACTGATTTCTTTAGGCTACGCAAGAAAGTCTCTCACTCGAACAACACTGTCTTCGCTAAGCCTTGATCGTCCCGTACTATTCCCTTTCCAAAGACAGCCAGTTGTTTCAAACTGATGATACTATCTACGAATGTTATTATCGTTTGGAGGTTAACAAACGAACTTAAAATGGAACGCTCGTTGCACAATAATTGCAGATTCTGTCTTTGCAAACTGGAGAACACAAAACGCTAGTTGCCCTTTTTCTACTAGCGTGCTGATCGGCAAGAAAGAGGGAAAAGTTAGCATACGTCTCGCGCGCACATGCCAGCAAACAAAACTTTCTTTTGCTCTTTTTCACTCGATGTACGAGTCATACTAATATGTTATATGTAATAAATACTAAATAAAGCGTTAAAACTCCATTACTCATTTATAAACACTCGGTATCGTAACATTAAGTATATATACATTGATAAAGTTAAAACACAAGATACCAGCAACGTAAGTATAAGAATTTTCCACGGTAACGCGTTACACGTGCAAATGTTTGCCAGCGCATCATGTGGTTCATACGTGACACCGCTTGTCTGTGAAATTAGTCCATTGTAAACAGAATACTAAATGGAAAAAATTAAAATGCGTCAGTAGTCTAATACTCAGGGCTTAAAATTGTTAAGTTTAATTAGTTTGTCACAATATATTTATCAATACGAAAAAAAATAATTGCACAAGTAAAATTCTACGCACATATCTCACAAAAAGAAAGATCAATTTTCTGAGAATTAAATTTGGATAAGAAAATCATTTCAAAATGTAATTCAGATGAAAATTAAATCCCGGGATTATTTATTTTAATCCCGGGGAATTCGGATTTGAAGAAACTCCGGGATACCGGGACTGCACACCCTGAAAAGTCCATGCTGTTTAATTTAATGTGACTTGAGTGACTTAACATTGTGACTGTTTAAAGGAAACTGAATTTCAAAAACTAAAGTCTATTTTGTACATCCCCGTAACCGCTCTTCGGAATCGATTTTTTTAAAACCCATTCTTATCGAACATCTACTTAACAAATAAACCGTGCTGACCAAATTTCAAGTTTCTATGTCTAATACTCCAAAAACGGGGTTTATTTATCATCCTCTCCTACAATCCCCATCACTATAATTCCCCTGGAGAGCCAATTTTCAGAAAACTCGTTTTTAACAGATTCCAACTCAACAAAAGAATCATGTTCATCAAATTTCAAATCTGTAGTTCAAAAACGGAAAATTTTTGTCCATAACGCCCCTTAGTCCCACTTTGAAGTCGATTTCTGATAAACCCGTTCTTAGCGGATCTCTACTCAACAAAAAAAAAAATGAGTGAGTGAATGAATGAATGTGCAGTTATATGACCATGCTTACTAAATTTCGCGTCTGTGGGTCTAATTGTTTGGGAGATCTCGTACAGAGTAAGTGAGTGAGTCGCTTTTTCTCTTATATACAGTCGAACTGCCATATTACGAACCTCTATATTTCAAATGTTTCTATATAGCGAACTTTTTGGGGAAACCAAGAAAATTTCACGATTTTCTTCATAAAATAACTTCCCAATCGTGATGTGTATTTTCTAGATAACTGACTTTTTTCTTGTGATTCAGTTTTTTTTCTTCCTATTTTTAAAGTATTTCTAGACATTTCAAGTTATTCTCTCTGTTAACACATTTTATGGTGCTCATAAATCTTGAACTGGTTTTATTAGGTGCGTATCTCGTCGAGAGAAATAGAATTCTAAGCGTTTCATCCAAAAACAGTTCACCAGAAACATCTTCGATATCCCCTTTTACCCTCAATAGAGTTGTGTCGTGGAGTTGTAGTCCTTGAACTAGTCTCCGTTCATTTGTATTGTGCATTAGTCGTACTGGTAACTTCGTTCCTTGTAACCCGCAAATGTCAAAACGTAAGTGCTTAGCATCAAAAAAATTAATTTTTCATGAAGTGAATAAAGACGTCAAGAAAAATAATATTACTTAAAAATTTAGTATCTCTCCAAACAGCTTATCAACTATTATAAAAAAATACCGGTATAAGTTACAGAATTATGATTAACCGAATTCTTATTCCAAACGTTTAAGAACATGTGTCTATAAATATGTCAACGATGCAGTTTTAAAGTGGATACACACACAAAAAAAATTCCGATCTCTGGAACTTTCGTAATAGATCAAACTCTTTAATTTACGAAGGCATTGGAATACAATCAAATTCTACGTAGCAAAGGATGGCCAGAAAAGAAAAGACACGAAAAAATATGCCTGAAGGGATTTTTGGTGTATTGCAAAGATGTGGATGCGTATATTATGAAACAAAGCTTTTTTTCGAACAAAAACTCAAACAAAATTCACAAATTTTATGAATAATTTAAGGACGCATGTTGTAATGTATGTTTAGAGTTTCTAGTTGTAAAATAATGGTATAAGTTTGAAATTACTTGTATGCTTTAAATTAGAAAACGGCATTAATATATATATTTAATGAATTTTATTTTAAATTCATTAATTTCAAACATAATTTTTTTTCTTAGAGTTAAAAGTACAGTGTATTTCCTCGACATTCTTTTTTCTTGTTTCCCTTGCAATTTTTTTTTTGTTGGGTAAGATATATAAAATAAATAGATATAAATTTACAAAAAGGTGTGAATACTTACTTTTTTAATCTATAGTTCTTATGAATTTAAAATTTGTTTTACGAGGTTTATAAAGTATATTGAAAGATGAACCTCTATATAACGAATTTTTCGTATAACGAGCTTTTTTTCGAGATTTAGCTACTTCGTTTAATACAGGTCCGACTGTATATAGATAAAATCAAGAATCAAGCAGATGTACAGAACGTTAGAAATTCAATATATTTCCGTCAATAATAAAATTGGACTTATCGTTATAAGTTTTCTCGTCAAAACCGAAAGTGATTATTGGTATCTGTCACTGTTTTTCTGAAAGTAATTTGCTGTATATATATAACAACGTATAAGGCAGTGCTTCTCAAACTTTTAATATTAGCGTCCCAATATTCAATCCTAAGTTTCATCGCCCCCTCCATACAATAACAATGTATTTTGAACTAATTTGATATCGGGGGTAATTGCGCCAAACGCTTCTTGGCGAGATAAGATCGCGCCTAGTAGCGTTTGCTGTAGTTGGAATGAAATCCAATATGGCGGCCTAACGGTAATTTAATGATACCCAATAATTTTAAGGAACTGTTTTGAAATACATTGAAATGTATTTCAAATAAAGGATATAAGAAGAGATTGAGAATAACCTAGATCAATCAATAAATAATGAATATAAATAATATGTAATAAAAAGAAACACGTTAACTTTCCAAGATGGCGACCGATTTAACAGCTATCAAGTGATTTATTCTCAGTTTGGTTTGGCAATTCATCATGAATAAACTCACGCCTGAACAACGCTTTCAAATTGTGCAATTTTATTTCGAAAATAATGGTCGCGATTTTCATAAGCGAATTTTGTTTAGCGATGAAGCGCACTTCTGGTTGAATGGCTACGTCAACAAACAAAACTTCCGCATTTGGAGTGAAGCTAATCCACAAGTGTATGTCGAAACATCGTTACATCCAGAAAAACTGACTGTTTGGTGCGCTTTATGGGCTGGTGGAATCATTGATCCGTATTTATTCAAAAACGATGAAGGCCACAACGTTACAGTCAATGGTGATCTGTATAGAGCCATGAAATGTAAATTAAATGAGCGATGAAATGTAAATAATTTAAAATGTAATGCCACAAGATTATCTTTCGAATAAAGAAAAATTCATGTCAATCGAATAATACATCGTTGTTTTATTGCAATTTAAAGTTCTATACCTCTAAAAAAACACCCTTTAGTAATAGTATTATAAGCAGCATATAAAAATCTTATAATATTATTTTATCGTAATTATATTTATAATATTCATTTAGTACGATTTAATAACAGTTATTAGAATTATAATAATCACATAATATAATTTAATAGTAATTATAAAAAAGAATAATCGTCGAATTGTTAAAAAATAAAAATGATGCATAATTCGTATTACATACTTATAAATAAATAACGTAATAGCTATAAATGAACGTAAAAATAGTTATAAATAAATAACAATAATAATTAAATAATTAACAATATTAATTATAAGTAAATAAGAAAATATGTAATAATATTTATAAATAAATATTAAAAGAAACAATTATAAATAACGAATATTAAAAAAGTAATAATTGCATTTTTGTATTACATTATGAATAAAATAATTACGTAATGTATGTTAAAATTAATTAAGAATACTAAGTACAAAGCAGTGAAAGCGTGCAATATGAAACTTGCACTGCAAGTTCCTGCAACGAATTGCATCGAACAAAGAACGTAAAAAAAAACATTTTTAAAACGTAAAATAAAACGAAAATAATTATTGCGATGATTAAAAGCATAACGCTTATTCTTCTGAGAAAAAAATATTCTAGTACTCACTCATTTTAGAAATATCCATATTCAAAAATAGCACATAATTAAACATAAGACGCAAACAGTAGAAAACTGAAAATGGTTAAATTTTTACATTACACTGAAAATGGTTCAAAAAAACCAATGATTGATTGAGAAATTAGAAATTTTTATTAATATTGTCTGAAATTAATAGGGTTACAGCTGGAAAAAACCAATGAAAGTTATTTCTAATATACGATATCCCCATGGCAACCACATCGACAGACGATAAAAATATTAAGGTAACCATATTGTAATGTTAACGCCCATCTTGGCGTACATAAACCACAACTTGACGCTATTACCCCCGATATCAAACTAGCACCATGTATTGGGTTCAATAACACTATAATTTCACACTAAAGCTACAACATGACTTTAGCCTCTTAAGTGCCACCGGCGTATATAAACGTCTAGCTCAGCTAAAGCATTAGTTTTTTGTATGTATTTATACGTCTTTAGGAAGTACGATATTTTCTGTGCACTACTGTTCAAAAGATTATTTCGAAGGTTTGGAATGCAATAACAGAACTTTGACAGTGTTTGCGAAGGATTTACTTTTTTCAGAGGATTTACTTATTTATCCCTTTTCTCCCGCCCTTCCCCTTTCCTAAAAATACCCTCACATATGAGCATCTACGTGGAAAACGCTGGCATTGGCGAGAAAATCGCGTAACTTTTATTCGGTAATTAAGGGATTAATTATAAACCGTACAAATTATCAAGATAAGTTTTAATAGAAACGCATAAGGTCACTAGTAATTATCAAACTTGTTCTTAACTTAGAATTGTTAAATTACTTATAAAATACTAGCTGGTATACCCGTTCTACGCACAAGTGAACTGAAAAATTAAACAACACAGATTGAAGGATAAAGAAGTTTTTAATGAGTTAATTTTACGTGAATTGCAAATTAAACAAAAAAAGCTTTTTGCGTAGCTCGGCTAAGCAAAAAAAAAAAAAAAAAAAAAAAAAAAGAAATAAAACACCTTTGTTAAATTTTAAGTATGTAGATCCAATAGCTGATAAAAAGGATTTTTTTTTTTATTTATAACTTCCCGTAACACTCTTGAGGGTCGATTTTTGAAAATACCTTCCTAAGCTGATCTCTGCTCAGCAAAAGAAACGCATTGTTAAAATTTTGTGTAATGAACGCTTAAAATAGCGTAAATAATTTTTATCTGAAAGTATAATACATTATTACTTTCTGTAGTATTTATTTTATGTTAAAATTGTAATATTCGCAAGCAATGCCGTTTATTAAATCATAATGACGATTCAATAAAAAACATAGCAAAATGTTAACGATAGAGTCAAGTTGTCAAATGCCTAGCTACTTTCATAACTCGAGCTTTATTAGAGCTTTGTAAGACCTGCCGTGTAGGGGAGCGATGCACGTTAATACTTTATCCACCGCATAATGATTTACTGCAGTTTTTTTCATACAATATTTTTTTGGATCACTACATTGAAAAAATTAAGGGATATACATAAACAAAATACTCCACTTTGGGAAATTTAATCCGTTAGAGCTAATAAATTAATTAGAGATATTTCACTGTAAAATTAATTATATATACCGTTCACTTAAAATAAGTAGTCAAATAATTGTCTAAGGTCTTCATTAACATACAAAAAAAAAGACACTTAAATTTTGACAAACTATTTTTTCCGCTAAAATACTCATCATGGAACCCGTGCTGCTATATATCTTGGAAGAGTGGATTTCAAAGAATATTCCTGCTAAGTATTGGTAGAATATTCCTTTTAAGTTGGTGTGGTGTGGTAGTTAGGAGAAGAGTCTAAGAGTCACTACAGAAGCGTGTAGCTTGGCGTTGTCCTTGTGGAACACAATACCTCTTCTGTTGGCCATTTCTGGTCAATCACTAGCTTAAAACGGTCCAGTTGTTGACAGTAGAGATCTGAATTTATAGTGTTTGGCTATACGGAAGTATCTCCTAATAAATAATTCCTTTCCGGTCCCACCAAATACACAGTAGAATATTCTTGGCCGTTAGTCCTGGTTTGGCCACCGTTTGAGCTGCTTCACCACACTTTGACCATGATCATTTTCATGGTCAATTTCTCATCCCATTTCTTATCCTCAGTCAACATCCGGACGGAGCACAGCATCAGACCTGTCTCGTCAGCTCTCTTCAGCTACCGGTACGACAGTTTCAAGGCAGACCGTGTACAGACGCTTAGGGCACATTGGTCTACACTGGTGTGCAAAAATTAAGGACGAGACGGTTTTTTTCAATATAACTTTGTACAAAAGCTTTCCAAATCAACACATTTAATACCGTAAGATCCCCAATACGTAAGGATATGTGTAATGTAAGCAACACTTACTAAAAGAGAAATCAGAGGGATAAAAAGAAGCTTGATTGAAAAAGTAGCATGGAGCGCAATGCGACTGAAGGCCGAAACATCCCTGTGATGGGTGTCCAGCAAGAAACATCCGGTCTTTAGTAGGGGATATGATCTCCCTGACTGCTAGGCAGGTTTCACAGCGTCTGCCCATGCTGAGAATGAGGGTGTTAATGAGTTGTTGAGGCATTGCTAGCCATTCGTCTTACAGCGCCAATCGAAGCTCCCGAATCGTTACTGGTGGTAAGGTACGAGCTGCCAAGCGTCTGCCTAGAAAATCCCATACATGCCCGATGGGATTGAGATCCGGAGATCGTGCCGGCCAATCCATACGTTCAATATCCTCACTCTCTAAGAGCTGTTCGGCAGCTACTGTGCGATGACATGGTGCATTGTCGTCCATGAAAAGGAACTGCAGACCCATAGCGCCTCTAAAAAGACGCACATATGGAAGAAGAATCTCGTTACAATAACGGGTCCGTTGACTGAACCTGCGTCGAAGATGTGAAGGTCTGTACGACTACCAAGCATGATGCCTCCCCAAACGAGAACACCGCGACCTCCATACCGGTCCCTTTCAATGATGTTCGAGGGATAATTGCGGCTTCCCCGATCTCTCCAGATGAGTATGCGATGAGAATCGCTACTCAAACGGAATCTGCTTTCATCTGTAAAGAGTACTCGTCCCCATTCATTGTCTCTCCAATTCCGGTGTGTTCCCGGCACCACAGAGAACGCCTTCTCCGATGGGCAGGCTTTAAAGGTACACACCGTACAGGGCGTCGTGCAAGCAGACCACCACCGTGCAGTCTTCTGGCCACGGTAAAACGCGATATCGGTCGTCCAGTCGCCTGTGTCGTGTGCTAGCGATTTCTCCCGCTGTTTACCGCCTGTTTCTTCTGGCCTGTAAGACAATGTACCGGTCATCTGCGGGTGTGGTTCCTCGTGGACGACCACTACTGAACCCCCGGATAGCTGTTCCTATAGTTTGAAATTGTCTCCAAAGTCGTGAAACGATGCTGTGAGCAATTCCGAACTCTGCAGCCACACTTGTCACACTGCGGCCTTTCTCCAACTTCCCAATGATTCGACCTCGGGTAAAAGCATCCAGATGTCGTCTAACAGACTGATTATTCGCCATTTCTCGCTGAGGCAGCAACTCGGTGTGATTTTAACTGCTATACGGCGTGCAATCTCTTTGCCAGAAATACTGATCTTACACCGACAACATGCTTTATACTACTCAGACACTCCCCCATTACGTCTACCTGCATATCTGCGCATGTGCTATCGTACATCACCTTAATCTCTTGATTGGTCTTTCTGTCCGCTCTGCCTCTTCGTTCAGGTGGCCGCGGTAGCCGAGTGGTATAGGTATCGGACCGTGGCTTGCATTGTCACGGGTTCGAGCCCAGTACCACTAAAGACCCGCCGTGTAGGGCAGCGATGCACGTTAAATCTGTCGAGAGCTGAAACGTCCTCCCGTTGGTGTGGTGTGGTAGTTAGGAGAGGGGGGTGCCAGCTCAGGTGTCGTCCACGTCACTTGACCATGGTTCAAAATTACGTGGTCCGTCGCCAAAAGCCCTCGTGTAGCTAAACAGTGCGACGTTAATATTAAATCAATCAATCAATCAATCAAGCCTCTTCGTTCAGCTGATACGCTAATTTTTCGACTTCGTCCTTAATTTTTGCACACCAGTGTATATTAGACTAGCTGGTATACCCGTTCTTCGCACGGGTGAACTGAAAAATTAAACAACACAGATTGAAGGATAAAGAAGTTTTTAATGAGTTAATTTTACGTGAATTGCAAATTAAACAAAAAAAGCTTTTGGCGTAACTCAGGTAACAAAAAAAAAAGAGAGAAATAAAACACCTTTGTTAAATTTTAAGTATGTAGGTCTAATAGCTGATAAAAAGGATTTTTTTTATTTATAACTCCCCGTAACACTCTTGAGGGTTGATTTTTGAAAATACCTTCCTAAACTGATCTCTGCTCAGCAAAAGTAGCACATTGTTAAAAGTTTTGTGTAATGAACGCTTAAAATAGTGTAAATAATTTTTATCTGAAAGTATAATACATTAATAGTACTTTCTGTAGTATTTATTTTATGTTAAAATTGTAATATTCGCAAGCAATGCCGTTTCTTAAATTATAATGACGATCCAATGAAAAACATAGCGAAATGTTAACGATAGAGTCAAGTTGGCAAATGCCTAGCTACTTTCATAACTCGAGCTTTATTAGAGCTTTGTAAGACCCACCCTGTAGGGGAGCGATGCACGTTAATACTTTATCCACCGCATAATGATTTACTGCAGTTTTTTTCATACAATATTTTTTGGGATCACTACATTGAAAATTAAGGGATATACATGTGGGAGACAACAAGGGGTCCAAGACATTTGTCTTTCTTCAGATTTATTTAAACTTAACAAAAATTAATTAAAAAAAAAGGTAACTATTCTACAATTAGATTTCCATGATGTGACGACGGGAACGCCTGCTCGCGCACCTCAGTCTCTTTCTCCGCTTTTTCTCTCAATGGTCAAAGTTTTTGTTTCAGTTTCGATCAGCTGCACCTGCGCGCGAAGACTGCGTGCTTTGTTTCGTTGAGAGATTCAATTGGATGACGACTCCACAACCGATTCCACAACGGCCAACCTGACCGTACGCTGTCCGCAGCGGTACTTATGTCTTTTTTTTTCATGGAGACCAGAGGAGAACCTAAAACATACAAAAAAGACGGAACAGACAAGGACTATACAACAAATACTCAAAGATTTAACATAGCATAATTTTGCTGAACTAGACAGTTTCTCCCCACATCTTCATGTGGTCTGCTGCTGTGGATGTAGTATTGGCCCAATATCATTCAACGATATTGGAGGTTCTGGAAGAACAGAGAGAACAATTTCCCTATCATGTGAAGGCACATCTTCGACATCCGGAAGGTTCAACAGGGAAACATTGTGTATTACAGGCATGGCATGATTCTGAGATGACGATAGTACGGTAGGAAAGCCAGAGTTGGTAACCACAACGGTGTTGTATGTTTCTAAAACAGAGGACGACGTGTACGTTACCGACGGAGAGTTACGTTGCTTCTCAGTTTCTGACATGCCACTCTCGGGCCCAAACCCTTGATTTGCGGAATGTGGTTCTGATGAATGGAATCATTTATTTTGCTACCTTGGTCTTGATCAGTTCCATCAGGCATAAGAAGGCCCTTTTTAATAAGCTCTTCTTTGGTTGAACGCATCGATATTTTCCTCTCTAGAGTTCTGGACGTCTGTTCAAAACGATCGCTCTTTTTCTTCCGTTTCCACTTCCAGGGCTTGAAGAGCCTCCCCAGCATCGCGAACCGACTATGTTTACCCTCCATAGGTGAAGGGGTGGGCGACCGGGAGTTGGAGCCCACGGAACTCGTTTTCATGGCACCATTGACTTTCTTACACAATACTATAGGTGAACAATTATCAGAACAACTTTCTCTTATAATACCCTGTTGTAACCAATCATCAATTTGATCGTTTACCTGTAATTTCTCAGAACAAGATAAACGTCTGGCTCTCTGACACACACACACACAGGAATATCATCTTTCAATATAATACTCATTTTTAACTTAGTACTCTTAATTTTATTAGGTTTATAATTCTTAATTAGAGAACTCAAATCATTTCTAATATTAAAGTTTTTAACATGTGACAAATCATAACTAGAGTTTTCTATCACATTTGCAACAGTAAAAAAAGAAAAAGTACCTAAAGAGGATTCACTTTCATTCAATAAAACATCGCTCTTTGCGTGGCTTATTTTCTTTATTTCAGTATATACATTGGGATGTATAATGAATTATTCGGTCAAGGTCGGTGATATTGCCGTTCGAACACTTAAACTGGGAGAGTGCTGAGTAAGAGAAATATTTATGGGTGCCACTTCTACCATACGCTTCTCGTTAAAACATGAGCTTAATGTTATTATTCCTTCGGAAGGTTTATTCACTCTAATTAGTGAGGAATTTAGAACTGGTATCTGGCAACCTGAATCAATCAAGGCTGTTACGGGCTGATTTTCTACAAAAATGTTTACGTATTGGAGCTGTTATGCGAACTCATCGCTTTTTTGTTTTTCGCTCTTGACTTTCAAACTATTCGCGTTTTTTCTATTATGGATGTGGCCGTTAGATTCTTTAGGCTTAAAACGCTTCTCACAATCTCTTGCGTAATGAGATGAATCACCACATATATGTAGCAATTTTTATTTTGTCTTTCAAGATTTTGGGGATAACTATCTTTAATCTTTGGTTTATAGTTTCGTGGTCTATTTTAAAGGGGTCTTCGGTATATCCACAAGCAATAGGAGTTTCCTTACGTGATCCGCTTCTAGATGAAATATAAATATCGCACTCTTTAGCTAAATCAATAGGCCTGAACCAATCTTCCGCTTCTCGAATGCCAATATGAGTTGCGGTTTCCTTATTTAAAGTTTCAAATAATTTATCAGAAATTAAAAGATCACATAGAGATTCAAAGAAATTAACTTTTCTTAACGAACAATAATATTGGAAGTTTGCCGTCAATCTTGCAGCAAATTGGATGTATGTCTCGCCTGATGATTTTACAGCATTTTTAAATGAGTTTAAACACTCGCGAGGGGTTACTTAGAATTCTCTGAGTACTATAGATTTTAGTTTTTCATAGTCATTTAATTCCTCCTTTTTAATATTCAATAAAACATTATGAGCTCTTTCGCCCAGAAGATTTATTAAAATTTCAGATTTATATTCGTCATTTATTTTCTTGGTTAAAAATGCGCGTTCTAATGATTGGAAGAACAGATTAAAATTTTCAGATCTGGTGGGAACAGGAAGAGATAAAGTTTTAATGCTTTTGATCATATTTTCTATGTTTGTTTCGAACTGTTTCTCTTCGACTTTAGCTGCAGGATTTAAACTTAATGCTTTATTTTTAGCCGTTTGAAGTTCGACTTCTTTTTCTAACTGTGCTAACTGTAGTTTTGTGAGCTCAATTTTCTGTTTTTCTAAAGTTGCCTCTCTTTCGTTTCGCGATACCCTCTCATCTATACAGTTTTTAATTAAAGTTTTAACGAAATCTGGATCACTTTCAAATGTACTACTGTTCTCAATTTTAGTCTTTAGTTTAGCTATGGTGTCCGTACTCTCCACAGTACCGTCTAGATCCTCAACAACTCTTATAAAATCCTCTTTAAGAGCGTTTTTATACATTTTAGAAAAAATATGGAAAGATCCTACCTTTTTTCTAGCTCCCTTGTTGCTCGCACGTACGATATATAAAAAAGAAAAACATTGATTCACTTCTACGCAGATGAACACAGATCCCACAACCTCTTCGCAGGTTATATCGTTAGACGAAAAATAGTTCTTGAAATTGTTAAAATTACAATCAATAGTTCCGGCCTCTACACAGGCGGAATATTCACGCTGGGTTCGAATGAAAAATTCAACCTCTACACAGGTTGAACGAAGTTTCAAAAATGGCGACGCGTCTCCTCCACGGACGCTTCTTTTGTTCACGCGTTCCAAACTTTGATCAAAATCCCGGCCGAGCCCCCATAATTTGTGGGAGACAACAAGGGGTCCAAGACATTTGTCTTTCTTCAGATTTATTTAAACTTAACAAAAATTAATTAAAAAAAAAAGGTAACTATTCTACAATTAGATTTCCATGAGGTGACGACGGGAACGCCTGCTCGCGCACCTCAGTCTCTTTCTCCGCCTTTTCTCTCAATGGTCAAAGTTTTTGTTTCACTTTCGATCAGCTGCGCCTGCGCGCGAAGACGGCGTGCTTTGTTTCGTTGAGAGATTCAATTGGATGACGACTCCACAACCGATTCCACATACATAAACAAAATACTCCACTTTGGGAAATTTAATCCGTTAGAGCTAATAAATTAAATAAAGATATTCCACTGTAAAATTAATTATATATACCGTTCACTTAAAATAAGTAGTCAAATCATTTTCTAAGGTCTTCATTAACATACAAAAAATAAGACACTTAAATTTTGACAAACTATTTTTTCCGCTAAAATACTCATCATGGAACCCGTGCTGCCATATATCTTGGAAGAGTGGATTTCAAAGAATATTCCTGCTAATTATTGGTTGAATATTCCTTCTAAGTTGGTGTGGTGTGGTAGTTAGGAGAAAGGGGTGCCAGCTTAGATGTCGTCCACATTACTTGACTATGGTTCAAAATTACGTGGTCCGTTGCCAAAAGCCCTCGTGTAACTGAACAGTGCAACATTAATATTCACTCACTCTCACACTCCAAGGAATACAGAACAATAGTTACTGCGTTTTTAAGTGTACAAATAATTATATCTGCCTATTCAATTAAAATTATAGTGTTATAATTAACTACTAACCACAAATAAATTTTGAAAATTTGTCCAAATGATGCAGTGTGAAAGAGAAAGCTTATTTACTTTAATTATCAGAACAGATAAAAGCATTTATTTGGAAAAAAGATCAATTTCTTACTACCAAATATGCATAATAAGATGTTAAAAAAACATTAAAATAAAGAGAGATTTATAACAACCTCTCCCTTCAAAACTTAGTTTGATTCTGAAATAAAAAAATAGTCCTTATATGAGAGGATTTAATTAGAAGCGAGCACCTTGCGTAGCCAAAACGAAAAAGGTTTTTCACAAACAAAAGATATATGCAGACATGGTTTTTTTTTGCAGCGCATGCCAGAATTGCTAGCAGAAGACAGAATTTTATCCTACTTACTTGACAAATATCGTTATATTTTTGACACTTTTCCCAAATCTTTATAAATTATAGCCTATGTGCTATTCTGATGTATAAGCTATATTACTGTAAAGTTTCATTAAAATCCATTCAGTAGTTTTTGCGTGAAAGACTAACAAAGATTTTCACAAACTTTCACATTTATAATATATATTAGATTATCTTTTGCAAATACATAAGGAATCAATGAAAAAGTTATCAACAATTTAAAAGAATAATTTAGATTATTGAATAACACATTAGAATAATTGATTTTAAAAAATCGATGTATGTGTGTAAGAGAACATGCAACAATCCTCTGTTTTCATATCTTCTTTTCAACAACATTTATCTTTCAGAAAGCCTACAAAATCTATTATTCAGTATTAAGGAGGCTGATTATAAATAGAAATTCATTCAGTATTTGATTGAAATTTTTAATGGTTTCAGTTGCTTAGAAACAGAACTATATCAAGCGCACACATAACAGAATGTTTTCTAAGAAAAAACTCTAAGGAGAATTGAATTTCTTCAATTCTGAAGTAAGTAAAGCTAAATGTGTGTGTTGATACGTAGATATTGGTATAGTGTGTGTGTTGTTCTGGAAAGTAATACTGGAGTCCAAGCTTGTCTTTTTCTGGATTTAATGGTAACACAATAAACTTGAATAAAACAAAAACTTAATAATTTTGCAAAAACTAAATCTAATCAAACTAAATCAAATCTTTGCAAAACTAATCCTTATTTTAACTATTAGACTGAAAATATTCTAGTAAACAACGGCGCTCCTAGAAGCCGAAGCCAAGATCAAGATTTCAAACAGAAAACATCCGAGGTAAACAACAGCGACCAAACGCGCTGAAGCCAGATTCAAGATTCACGTAGGATCAGCTACATATCGTTTTCGTCCAGATACACCCCACGTGGGTCTGAACGCAGTGACCGATATGCTCCGCCCACGCAAGGGACGATAATTCACATTTTCAAGCAAGTAATTGTAAGAGTTTTTAGTTTTTTCAAGATATGAAGAAATAAATTCTATATATCCACAAAAACTAATGGATTTTAATTCCAAAATAAATAATGAGTAAACATTCAGAAAAAGTTCTCGAAAAGGAATTAAAACTAATTTTCAATCTTCTGCAATTATTCGGAATTGAAGTAATCAGTGGAACAAAGCGTCTTAAGCCTAACTATTTAATCGAACGCCGAAGAAATGTTTCAGACCATCGAATTTTTTACTGCCTCCGATATTGCTTGAAATGCATCATTTTTGTCATTCTAGGTCTAAAAATTATCATAAGTTTTCTGTGGCTGTTTTATTCCTCTAACGGAACTATCACCTACACCCATATCTTTCTTTCTGTATCAATGACTGTATTTTATGCGTCATTTCACAAAAGACGCCAAGTTGTCTCTCACATGACAGAAAAGCTTCAGCGGATGTATAACGTGCTGCCACAACGTAGTATTAGAAAAAAGAAACATTTGCTTATGGTCTGGTACCTCTTAGTCCAAGCTATCTTGATTATCTGGCTCATTTTAAACATATACATATGGATCAGCAGAAAAAAGGTTCAGAATCTAACACGCCAGTTGAACTCTCTTATGAATTATTGCAGTTATTATCAACTTTATTGCGCTTTACTTTTCCCAATTACGGAGATATTGTTTTACATTGTGATATATTCCGTTATTTCCCTCTTTGTCTTTTATTATAGCCTTATGTGTGTTTGTATTCAAGATATCATGGATCGATTATTAAACAATCTTAACTCTGCCTGTTTACTTGAAGAAGTATATGATTTGCTATACACGTACAATGACATTGCAAAATGGATGAATGCGATGGATGGAGAGTTCTCATTTCTGACCTTCGCCACAGTTGTTTTGAATATGACTGGATTATTTTGGAGAGGCTACAGCTTTGCTTTTCATTCAAACGCAAGCAGAGAAGGTGTGCTTTTTATGATTTGTTCCACAATCTTGTACCTGTCTCTCCAGCTGCGGATTATGATTTCGGCTTCTCTAACAAATGAACTTTCAAAGAAAATCAGAACTATTGTGAAAAATGTAGCGATTCAAATATCTCCAAAATGTCAGCCACTTGGTTTAATTTTAAGAAGGAATTGTTGGCAAGACTTTAACTTGACCCTGTGGAAAATTTACACTGTGGATAAAGCTTTAATTATTTCCACTCTCGGTACTCTGTTAACGTATGGAATGCTATTGGGTACTCTAGGAAAAGCATTGAGTTTTGAGAAAATAATAACTGTAAAATAAGCGCTTCATTTGAATTCAGGGTTTTAAGGTTATAGTTAAATAAGCTGAGTATTATGTTTTGGAACACAGAGCAAAAAAAATTATAAGTTTTCAGACATCATTAAAATGCTTTTAAAAAAAAAACTCAAATGCATTCATTTCCAACTTTGTTTCACAATTTGAACGACAGCTGAAATGTTCGTACAACTTTTTAAACGCATTAAAACTTGAAATTATTTCACAGTAACTACAGACAATAACATTCACAACAAATATAAATACTACAAACTTTAATATTATAAGATTTTTTTCTGTATCATATTTCACAAAATTCACAAATATTTTTCATATTTTTCATGACAAATAAGTTGAATATGATGTTTAGAATGAGACTACAACATGCTTTTTGTTTTCAAATTACTACACTAATTAATCAGTTTTTTTTTGCAATTTAAGGTATCCGACTACGTTCGGAACCGTGATTTTAAAAAAGTGCATAAATGGATAATTTTCATGATATTTAGAGTCACTTAGATTACTATTCATGTATAAAATTGTTTTAAGGGAATTTTGACAGAAAAAATTATATTTAAATACAATATTTCGGCAAAAAATTGACTTAGAATAACATTTTTACAAAATGTTCTCCTTTTGTAAAAAATGCTTCTATTATAATAATATTTTGCCCGTATATAGATCAGATCTCTGTACAAAGGCTCAACTATGATTCTTGAAAACTTCACATTATTTTCAGAGTTACAACCAATTGAAATAATTATCGGCGTTTTTTTTCTTAAAAATTTTCTCCTCTCTGTTTTCGTAAAACATGGATAAACCCACTTCTAAGTTATATACTTAAAAAATTCTAGTTGAGCCTCTGTACAGAGGTCTGAGTTATATGCAGGCAAAATATTATTATAATAGAAGCATTTTTCACAAACGGAGGACATTTGGAAAAAAGATTATTCTAAGTTAGTTTTTTGCCAAAATATTGTATTTAAATAAATTTTTTATTGTAATAGTATTCTTAAAACTATTTTATATACATTTTCTAATCTAAGGGACTCTAAATATCATAAATATTATCCATTTATACGGTTTTGCAAAATCACGGTTCCGAACGTAGTCGGATACCTTAAAATAATATTCCCACCTGAGCAACTTTAAATAAATACATAAAAACGCAAATTATACGTGTATTTATACGTATTATTGTATAATACGTATATTTCTAAGTATTTTTGTTTAACACATATATTTATACGTATTATCGTATAATACGTATATTTATAAGTATTATTGTTTAACACATATATTTATACGTATTATGGTTTAACACATATATTTATACGTATTATTGTATAATACGTATATTTTCACTTATATATGACAGATATTAATAATTTCATTCATTGAAAGTTTATTCCCTGCTAGTTTTTATGTAAAAACTGAAAAACTTTTCAAATCGTGTTTAAATTTAAATGTATTAATGTAAATGTAATGCATTAATTATCAATGCATAAAATGCATCAATGCGCTTTAGTGCTAAATCGCACACACACGCAAACTTTTGCCTTTAATAATACAAAAAAGGCTTCGACAACCTATGCACGCATGCGAAATGTGGCACGCTTTGCGTTAAGGAAAAAAACTACTTCTGTTTAAATGTGACTCATTCGTAACGTTAAATATATATTCAACGCAGATTAAAACTATTGTATAATACTGGTAAAATGAAACCTACTCATTGCTGCGTAGTGAAAAGAAGTTGTTGGGTAGTTTGATGCACGCCGTGAGCTTTAGGTTACTTCTTATTTTACGTCGCTCTTCTAGTTTTATTGTGAAAACACGTTTCATTTGTTTAATTATTGCAACAATTCTCATACCTACATATTTAATCAAACGATGACTAAAAACAAGTAATATAAAAGAAATTTAAGTCAATTCGTACTTTGAATGAATGAATTAGTATTTTGAATGAATGAATAATAGAATATAACATATTTTATTAACGATTGAAAATTTGAACAAGATAAATCATTGTTATAAATAAATAAATATAGAGGGAGAGTAAGCGATTGAAAAATTTGAACAAGATAAATCTATAAATAAATAAATAGAGAGATTGAAAAAAAAATAAGGCTTTATATTCACGTTTTACAAGACTCTTGGACGAATGTGAATATGGATTCATACAACAAAAAAGTCACACTGTATGAGAAATATGTAGCGAAAGTTTTGTATGTCGTATATCAAGCGTACAAGACATTTCAAACTATTTCAGACACATCAGAATTCTGATGATAAATGTGAATAAAGAGCTGTTACTGAGTATAAGGAAAAAGTTATAATTTTTGCCAAGCAATTGGAACCAAACCTAAAGCGACCGAATGAAGTTTTGTAATTGCTCATTTTGTAGCAGTCAAACGGAAACCTTTCGCAGATGGCGAATATATAAAGGACACATTTTTAAAAAATGTTGTAATATTGTTCAACGATTTACCTAACGCACAAACAATATTATCTCGAATTCAAGAAATATCATCTTCTGTATGAACAATTAAAAATGAATAACTCACATGGCGTAAAATGTAACAAAACAGAAAAAATATTCTGGTTTGCAAGAAACTGTTGCATTAGCGTTGTTGTTGATGAAAGTACCGATGTGTAAATTATGTTACGCTCCTTGCAGTACTTGCACTATATCATGAAAAAGATTTGAGTTTTATGAAGAGCTTGGTTCCTCTTTCTAGGACAATTAATGGACAGAATATTTTTTCTTCCTTTATAAATCATTTTGAAAGTAAAAAAAACAACAAATAAATAATATAAATAAAATATTCTGAGTAACTACTGATGATACTCCTGTAATGGTTTACAAGGAATGAGAATTTTTCAAACTTTTTTAAAATCGTATTGGACATAATGTATTAAACTTCCATTCCATAATACATCAGGAAAATTTAGTTGCCAAAATTTCGTCACAGCTCTTAATTTCAGTAATGAACACTGCTGTTAAAATAGTTGATTTCATAGAGTTTCGGTTCTTCTTTAATAAACGGACAATTTAAATCTCTTTTAGTAGATAATGAAAAGTGAATACGTGGATCTTCCCTTGTACAGGCATGTCCTTTGGCTTAGTCGGGGTAATGTCTTGAATAAGTTAGTGTCTTGCATGGAGCACATCAAAATTTTTCTTTATTAGAATTAACAACATTTTCCCTAGTTGAACGATAAGGAATTATTTTCTAAATAGATGTTTCTGACAGATATAACTAAACATCTCAATGAACTTTATTTAGGATTGCAAGTAAAAAGCTTAACAGAGCTTGAACTTTTTGAATATTCTGAAGGTTTTGCTACAAAATTAAGCATATTTTCTCGTGATATCAACACTAGTCCTTATAAGTTTTTTTTTGTCGTGTCCATGGAAAATCAGATAATGTCGTGAGCTCTCTGAACCGCTTCCGCAAGTCTCAGCGCATAAGCGCTGTAAAGAACCTCGCGTAGCTCCGAAGCCAGTGGCACCATTCCGAGCCGTATAATATGCGGAGTAAGGGCCGGACATTCTAGGATGTGGTCTGGCGTTAGTTGGGCCTCGGTGCAGTTCTTGCAGGGGATGTAAGTTCTAGTTTTGTCTGGTGAGATCTTCATACCTTTAAAATGGCCCGTCCTTAGTCTTGCAATTATGGATGTAAGATTTCTAGAGCAATCAAAATCGACAATGAGGGTTTTTTTGTAGTGATGAGGCAGAAGTCCGTAATTTGCGACCGCATTTGCATCTGCAAGCGTAATGGTGGGGCAAAGTTGGTCATCATTTCTGCCTTCTTTGGCCAGGGAGTCCACACACTCGTTTCCCTCAATGTTTACGTGAGCAGGAATCCATTGCAATAAGCAGGATTTCCCTTTGCAATACAAAGTAGAACATTGATAGCAGAGGTTATGTTCGTATCTCCTTTAATGATTGCTTCTAAGGCCACTCTTGAGTCGGAGAAAATAGCCAGTCCTTCAGTTGTGCCCGAGATCTCCAGATGGGTCGAATACAGGATGAGTACCTCCTTAATTGCAAGAAGTTCGCTGGTAAAATTAGACGCTATTAACCCAGTGTTAATTTTGTGCATTTTTCTTTCTTTATTTGGAAGTTGGAAGAGTATGCCAGCTCCTCCCTTATTGAGAGAAATGTCAGATGAGCCGTCTGTATAGGCAACCGCAAAATTCTCCTGAGAGATTTTCTCTATCGTTTCAAGGCCCTTCTGTTTGAGAATTCTTGCATATTCTTTCTTTGAGCAAGGGCGCAGGAGATTTAGAGTAATTTTCGTTTCTTTTGGAGGCCTTCTGGGGAAGGGAGGCTCTTGCATAAAGTTCAAAATGGAATGTTCTAAATTTATTTGGATTCTAATATCCTCATCAAGTTGTAGCGTTGATGATCTTTTAAGTCTCTTCGTATATGTCCACTCATTGAAAACTCTGGTGGAGATGTGATCTTCCTTGAAACATCGTAATTTGTTGGTGAGCAGTGGCAAGGTTTCGCCTACACTCGAGAGGAGAGAGACCCCACTCCCTTTCAGCTTTTTCGTTGTTAGTTGAGGAAACTGCACCAATAATAATTTTAGATACGCGATGTTGAATTGAATCCAATTTCTGTTTAGAGAATACGGATGCCGGGGCCCAGATTGGGGCAGCATATTCATACGGGTGTAATGATAGGGGAGTATGCATTTTTTAAGGTTCTTGGTCTTGATCCCCAAGTAGTTCCGCAGAGTTTTCTAAGAATGTTGAATTTTCTGAGTGCTTTGATAGTAGTTTGCTCAATATGCTTTGTAAAACGAAGTTCAGAATCTAGGGTTACGCCGAGATAGGTAGGGAAGATGACTCTTTTGATGTTGTAGTCTTCGATTTTAATATCTGCATTAAAAGTGCCTCTATGCCGTCTGTCCGTGGAGAAGATACAATAGTTTGTCTTATCAGCATTAATGGTCAATTTGAGATCTTTTGCCTAAGCTGCAATGCCTTTCAGGGTTTTGTTTAAAGCTTTTTCTGAGACTGCAATATCTCTATGTGTATGCCAAAGGGCTATGTTGTCTGCATAACATGCGATTTTCGTGTCTGGGTGGATATGGGGGTGGATGGTATTCATGTATAAAAGAAAAAGAAGAGGACTGAGCACGGAGCCCTGAGGTACTCCAGCCCAGAGTCTGTGTGACTTAGAAAGCACGCCATTGAACTTAACAGAAAATTTTCTGCCTCTGAGAAAATCGTTGATCCAGAGAAGTGCATTACCTTTTATACCAGAGCTATGGATAATGCCGACTAGTTTTGTCGCCAAACTCGGTCGAAGGCTGATGATAGGTCTAGGAATACTACAACAGTTTTCTCATGAGGCCTTTCTTGAAAACCATTGATTATTGTTTGGCTTAGGTAAAACAGTTGGTCAACAGTACTATGATAGGTTGTCTGATAGAAATGAAGAAAGTTGTGTTCCGTGAGGAATTTTATAAGGCGGCTGTGGATAATTCGCTCCATTAGCTTACAGAGTATACAAGTCAATGAAATGGGTCTGTAGCTCTTGCAACTGGTAGCATCCTTTCCTGGCTTTAGGATAGGAATGATGACAGAGCTCTTCCAAATTTTAGGTAATTTACCACTGCGCCAGGAGGTAATAAAAATGTTGAGCAAGTACTTTTTTGCAAGTTCTCCAAAGTGCACAATCATTTGACCATAGATAACATCAGGTCCTGGAGATTTCTTTGGATTTAGGCGCCGAATAGCGTATTCCAGTTCTTCAAGGGTGAAATCAGATGTGAAGACATCCTCGGCGCAATGATTCTTGTTATGTTTAATAATTGACTTATACTTTTTGTACTGTAATCTGTCTTCTTCCGAAAAGTTTTGCCTGCTTGGGACTGTTCTGCAAGCATATTTGCTGCTTCTTTATTTGTTCTTGCATTTACTCCATCGATTGAGATTACGTTTAACTGAGGTTTTTTGGGCATTGATATGTATGAACTATTGAGGCCCTTTAACAAATTCCAGTATTGTGATGCTCCTTTTCTGGGGTCCAATTTGCTACATAGTTCAGCCCACTTTTCTTTTTTACTCTCCAAAATCAGTTCTTTCACTCTACGGCTGACCTCAATAAAATTTTGTTTGAGCTCTTCGCTGTTATTCCATTGGAGCTCTTGACCAATGGAATCTCTTTCCTGAATTAGATCTTTGATATTGTGATCTTTCCAAAACGGGATCCAGTTGTTTCTTCGTTTCCCTCTAGGGATATGGTGTTTAGCTGCTTTTTGAATGCAGCTGGTGAAAAGACGGAGTAGTTTTTCTGCACCATTGTGCTTCGGCAAGTCAGAACAAAGGTTCTCCAATTCTTGCGTGAAACCGTCCCAGTTCGCTTTGCGGAAATTCCACGACCGCTTTTCTTGCGTGGTGGGCTCCTGAACAATCGGGAGGGTAGTGAGAACCGGAAAGTGATCGCTAAAAGCGGCATCCAGAACTTTCCAGTGAGCATTATTTGCAGAAGCATTGCTTATAGCAGAAATGTCAAGAGCAGACGCTGTGCCATTTGTTTTTGAGACGTAAGTGTTTTCTCCTGTGTTGAGAATAGTCAAGTTTACATCAACTGCAAGGTCTTCCAATTGGTCACCCTTGGAATCTAGAATTTTGCAGCCCCAGGAAGGGCTCCTTGCATTAAAGTCTCCCAAAATCATTTTGGTATCGGCCGATGTAGAGGCGATATCCTGAAGAATTTTTGTATCAACGGGTGAATTGTCAGGATGATACACATTCACCAGCGTAATAGTATGATTGGGTAGCAGGATGTTAATTGCTTGTGCCTCAGTGCTGCTACTGGTGTTTGAGGTTGGGAGGATTTCTATATATTTAATTTCAGGTGTCTTTACCAAAAAAGCAATTACTCCTCCAGCTCCAGAGACTCTATCTTTCCTAATAGTAGCATATCCCTTAACGTTGAAGTGTAATTTGGAGTTAAACCTTGTTTCCTGCAAACAAGCCACATTGATGTTATTTTCATTGAGAATATCTGAAAGTTCGGCACATTTTTTCTGAGTGCCGTTGATATTAAGTTGTAGAAAGTTCACTGTCCTCGTAGCATATTTTCCAACGGAGCCCCGGACTGCAGGTTTCGTCGCGTCGGTTACCCCGGACGCGGTAGCATTAAGACTAGGAATCAATATTGCACTGTCCATGGAAGATGGGGTTGCCAGAACCTCCAGGAAGTTGGACTTCTACCTGTTGGTCCGCGGAAGGTATTTTATATATATATATATATATATATATATATATATATATATATATATATATATATATATATATATATATTTCCCTTCTACCACCAGTGGAAACCACTGAAAGCGTTCCCCTATCCGCAGCCTGGGGACGCGCTCTCTAGGGGTTACAGGCTCCCCCGAGAGAGTCCTTATAAGTATTGCTTAAATATTGATACGCTTGCCAATAAATAAACCATATAGACAAAGATGAATTTCAAACCTTGAAGGAATAGTTATTAATAAATATTCATGCATGTGTGAGGTGTCATTCAAATAATTTTGGAGTTCAAGTCTGTCTATTCCTTTTTATTGGTAACGTTAAATAAACTAAAAAACAAATAAAACTTTATAAGCTTTAACAAATTAAATTACTAAGTTAAAATATTAGACTGAAAATATCCGAGATAAAAATCCTAGTAAACCACGGTACACCTAGTTACGCCGAAGCCAATATCAAGATTAAGACTGAGGTAGAATCTGTCACATCTGGTTTTTGTCGCGATAGAACACGTGGAGTCTGAGCGTGGTGACAGCTACGCTCCGCCCGCTCAGATCCCCTGGTTCAAATAATTCCCAACAGTTACATTTTATGTTGTTCCTTTACCTTAATGAATATCTTTGTGTGAATGATACATACTTAATGTATAATAAAACTGAATCCGAATTTCTAACCTCTATTTCCTGACTCTGCATGCACTGCCGCGAGAATAGAATTTTTCAATTTTTTCCTACTGTGGGGCATCCTGAATCATATTGAGAAATATGTTTGACACACCATAGCTATAAGGTTGCCAATCCCTGGTATAGATGAAAACTTTTAAATCTTCACCAGCAAAAAAAAAAAAATATTTTTTTTTAGTTCATTGTTTAAATTTACTTTACTTCATTTGAATGTGTTAGAACAGCACTTCTCAAACTTTCACTATTGGCGACCAAATTTTCAATCATAATTTTATATATCACGCCCCCTCCCCTTATACAATAATAATTCGCTTTGGGGGTTCTAAAGCTACATTATGATCTTAATTATAAACCTTACAAATTAACAAGATAAGTATTAAATAATGTATTTGTTACTTTTAAGCGATATTTATTTAAAGCAGATTACTTTTAAGTAATAGGATAATTATTGTTATTTTCCTTTACTCTAATTTTTAAATTGGAACATATTGCAAAATGATATTTAATTAAAAATTTATTTCCTCCATCATCCATTTCTAAGAGAATAAATGTCATCAGAAAAAGAATCTAGTGTATGTTGCTCTCTATCATATATCTATCACATTTGGCATTAATATTTAAAGCGAGAAGACTTCAAAATGTTTTAACCTGGGAGAGCAGGCGTGCACTCGATACTAGCGTTTATAATCGCGCGAAGTGACTATATATAAGTCACCCCAATGTTTGTTTTTTTGCAATTATTTTTATTGTACTTGATAAAAATCACAGTCTCAGTGAAAATTTAACTAAGAGAAAATATACTTACCTATTTTCAAGGTCTTTTCATTTTTTCTTTTTATAATTTGAGAAGAAATCCATTAAAACTGAACTAAAATGTTTCAAAGGTAGGTAACCTTAATAAAGAACACAAATCACAGACACTTTTCGCTAACATTAAAGGAATGATATTTTCAAGCAAAACCGTCATATTTTGTTCAAATCATTGTAGTTTTGCTGTCCTTTGACTTTGAGCTCCACGCGACCGCTCCCGGGTTTTATGTGTAATCAATATAAAAATATGGATGTTAGTTCTAAAGAAAGAATTGAATAAAATGCGCATTTCATCATGCTTTATATGTTACAGAATACCCATAAAAATAAATCTTAGCCAAATAATCCTTCAAATTGCTTTCTATGCTTTTCCAAATATCATATAACTCATTCACACGAAAAAAACGCAACAGTAATAAAAAAATTATTTACAAATTCCCAAAATGAAAAACAAAAACATAATAGAAGGGAAAGAACTAATCATACCAATAAGTTCTAAGGTGAAACAATGAAAACGATGGTGACTGACGAAAATCTGCTTTCTGAATAGTCTTCCTTTTCTTTCTACAACTAACAGCATTTCAATAATAATTAAAGTGATTAATTTTTTTTATCTTCCTAGAATTTTTCTCTGGTCAGTGTGTGTTTTTTTTCTAAAAGAGTAGTATTTTAGGTTTAAAAAGAAATCGTAATAAAAAATCTCTCATCGTGGGATTACAGCAAATCAAACAAAATGTTTTTTTATATTTAGTTATAGGATCAGATTGTTAATGAACGTATCAAAGTGGAAACTTTATCGCCAGCTGATATATATAAATTACATCAATGTAAATGTTTATTTTTTATATGCCAGAAAGTATTCTGTTTACTTCATTCCAGCATAATAATTTTTTAAACCTTTTATTTTCGATATGCTCGCACCCCCCTTGTAGGGTTATCGCGCCTCCTAGGGGGTACCCCCCACAGTTTGAGAAACACTGTGTTAGAAACTATACAGTTATCCAATATCAAAACAAAATTTTAAGTAATAACCAATGAAGTTTTACTGAAGAAATGGAAAGAATGTAAATAAAAATCCATCGCTTATTTAGATTAAAAACTGATAAGAGTTTTCTGTCTTTCCCTTTTGAAGATATATTTAAAATTTTCATGGTATATTTCCATGAAAAAGGAATTTCATTTCTTCATTTCCATTCCCATTATCGCAAAAATAAATTTATGACACCTTAAGAAGTTTTAAAATGATACAGATTTGTCAATTCCAACTCAAAGTTATTCGCCCTTGATATATTTAAGGTTCTTAAAAAAAGGGCAGAATAGTGATGGGATACAATAGACAAGCATTTTTAAAAGAACGCAAGGTATAATTTTTCTCACTAGTCTCAATAAATTAACATATACATTCCTCGGATTTTGTGAAATCTCGTTTCTATTCTTTTACTTTATTTCCAATAAGTGTTATTTCCTTGTTACGGAATCTCTTAGAAAATTGTAAAAAATTCGAATGAACGAAAATATTTCTCAGTGAAATATAACTTTTATACAAAAATAGAAAAAGGAAATAAACGTATCCAGTCAAGGAAAAGAAATAATTTAAAACATTAAAATGAGTCATAAGTAATCGTATGTATAATGTAGGAATTAAGTTGTCAACATTTAGAGTGCTCTTCAATTGCTAGATTCTAAAAGCCCTGTAAAATACAGAGTGTTTTTTTTCCAGGTATAGAAGTTTAAGTTGGCATTACTTTCCAAGTTGGCGACCGATTTAACAGCTGTCAAGTGATTTATTCTCAGTTTGGTTTGGCAATTCATCATGAATAGACTCACGCCTGAACAACGCTTTCAAATTGTACAATTTTATTTCCAATGGTCGATTTTCATGCGAATTTTGTTTAGCGATGAAGCGCACTTGGTTGAATGGCTACGTCAACAAACAAAACGGCCGCATTTCGAGTGAAGCTAATCCACAAGCGTATGTCGAAACACCGTTACATCCAGAAAAACTGACTGTTTGGTGCGCTTTATGGGCTGGTGGAATCCTTCTTCAAAAACGATGAAGGCCACAACGTTAAGCAGTCAATGGTGATCGGTATAGAGCCATGATTACTAACTTTTTCATCCCTGAATTGAACAATCATGATGTCCAGAGCTGTGGTTCCAACAAGACGGCGCAGCATGTCACACAGCTCGTGCCACAATCGATTTATTGAAAAGACACGTTTGGTGACCGCCTAGTTTCACGTTTTGGACCTGTGAATTGGCCTCCAAGATCTTGTGATTTAACACCGCTAGACTATTTTCTGTGGGGCTATGTAAAGTCATTGGTCTCTCTATGCGGATAAGCCACAAACGCTTGACCATTTGAAAGACAACATTCGCCGTGTTATGGCCGATATACGGCCACAAATGTTGGAAAAAGTCATCGAAAATTGACGTCCAGATTGGACTACATCCGAGCCAGCCGTGGCAGTCCTATGCCAGAAATCATATTTAAAATGTAATGCCACAAGATTATCTTTCGAATAAAAAATTCATGTCAATCGAATAATACATCGTTGTTTTTATTTTCAGTTTAAAATTTATACCAAAAAACACCCTTTACATCATCCGTAATAAGAGCAGGGGGTTATCTTAGAGGCGTATGAAAATTACATTTATCGATGTCAACCTGTGGCGTGTGTTATCTTTGACATTACATGTCAAATGAATGGCTAGGTTTTGATATAAAGTCTTGTTGTTTACCAAATAATATAGTATCACGGGCAATGAGGAAGCTGATTACGCGGCGGCTCGGTTGGCAACCACTCTCTTGCTGCTGGCAATACTACTATTAGAACACAAGTTGGGTTGTGAGTTTGATTAATCCAGTGATGGCCCAAAGAAGCAGTTTGTAGATTTTTATTCAGCACAAGGGACAAAAGCACAACAGAAGACAACAAAAAAGTAAACAAAAGTGTTTCGTGCTTATGACCACATGATAGGAGTGATAACTTCAAATTTAGTAATGTTTTTTCAGGGATTAGTTAGGTAAATAAAAACAAGACGATGTTAGTATTGTCCTATAAAATCATATATTTATATGTCTGTACTCATAAAGTAATAATTTTGTGCGAAATATGCAACCATATTTTGGAGAGAATTAATTGTATCTAAGAAGAGAACAATAGGTTTCTGTAGCTAAAAATAGGTTATATAAATCCTTTCGATTCAAAATTTTATTTAAATATCATAAAAACTCCGTCGAGCGTTGTCCTGTACTTTTTCGTGTGTGTGATTCATTTGGATCATTTGGCGCAATTAAATTGAACTTTGATTTTAAAAAATCAACTAAAGGTTTTGATTTGTCTTTGAAAAATCTACTTTAAAATTCCCACTTCATAGTAATTTGTTCAGAAGATCTTTTTGGTTTTATATATATAGTTTAACGATATTTAATTATATCCATGAATTAATTTAAGCTAAGGGATAGATAGTAAGACAGCTAGTTGATTGGGAAGAGAGGAATCTAGGTCAAAACGCTTAAAAAGGGATTTAATCAGAAGATTTATATCACATAATTTGGCTAATCATTGTATGACAGTTTTCTACAAATGTATACAAGGAAAGTCTTCTTAATTATATTCTGTTTTCTTGTATTTAAATTATTTAGTGTAACTTTTTCTTAATGCCTGTATACTTAATTTTGTTACTTTAAATTTTTAATTGTTTTAATTTTCTTTTTAGACTCAAAGTATATTTAAGTAATGTGATTAATAGAACTATTATTTCATTGCTATTCCGATTCGCTTACAAAAATTGTTTTGTTTTTTTATTCTTAAATTCACTGCGATATTACTAATGATATAACTATACTATTTACTTAGTTGTATAAAATTTGTCCTTTTTCTACATTTCATATTCAACTTTAAGTGTTGGATTTCTCTTTCTCTCTAAGCCTATTTTTTAAAAATATTACGTTTCATTTTCATGCTTCAACCAGGATTAGAAAGAATCCCGCATTCACACACATTTCCGTTGAAAGAGGTGGACGGAGGGGGGGAGCCCCACTAAGATGGAAACTAGGAACTTTACTCTTACGGCGTATTGGTGGGGGGACAAACTACCGTGTTTCAGCGTGCGGGGAAACGTCCCTCCCTTCCTTTTTAAGGCTGTGTATGTCCTACTAAAGACGAAAAAAGCCGAATGAGCGTTACATACCCGAGCGTAACGTTCATTCAAGTTAGCTCCAGCAAGTTCACTCCAGCAAAACACGCCAGTAGAATTTATCACTTCAAAAATATGGTTACTATGAAAAACAAAAGGGGCGCACCTATTCGCAGCGCCATCTACCATGTAATACAGTAGCCACTGTGAGACATGGAGTATGTCATCCTGCATCATATTGAAACGGCATGGCAGAAACCACGGAATTTGCTGTTGAATAACAAATTGCATTCGGTTAAACCTGTCATGGATGCATGGGCTGTGATTTCAATTCGAATGACCTGACGTCAAATTGACTCGCCTTTTAATTGGACATACACATTCTACTCAGAGACATCTGTTATTCAGTAAAGATGCTTTCGAATGTCCTTCATGCAAGATGGCGTACATGGTTTTTCATATATTGATTGATTGTCCCGTTTTTGATCATCATTGCACCACTGTTTTCCTCTTCATCTGTTTTAAACTTATCTGACCAGGAATTAGAAAATCCCTACCAAACGCTGTTCTCATTCCTTTTTAAAATTGGACTTTTATAACCGGTTAAAAGTTTTACGCCTCTGCGCTTTGTAATGGTTTTAAGAAGCATTTTTAGAATTTTTCTAAAATCTTTTAAATATTTTAGACGTGTGTTTGACGCAGCTTAACCCTCTAATGGGCACAAAGCTAAAATACACTTTTCTATGATAAAGTACTTTAATAAATATAATGTTCTCATCCCCTATAAACATTATTTAGTCACAAAAAAAAATATCTGATCAAGTGTTTTTTTTTCCTGGGTGGTGGCTAGACGCTTAGCTACTGCGCACTTAAGACATTTAACTGACTTTTTAAGACAGAAATAATGAATCATATTACAATAAAATTTTTGTGAAAAATTGACATTTACGTAATAACTACTTCAATAACAATTAAATACGAAGTATAAGTGCAATTAAATAATCAGAGAATAATTGTACAACATAGAATACTTACTAAGAATATATATAGAATGCCTAGAATATACATTGAAATTAGTAAATATCCACATTTTTATTTCATTTAATTTTAGTATAAAAGGTTAGAAATAAAGTAATATATTTTTTGAGAATTTAAATTAGTTACTTCATAAACTTGATGAACTATTTATTGTGGAACTTTTTATAATATGCAAAGGTTTCTTCCGAGCAGAAAAGCTGTAATGAAAGATTTTTGAACCCGAGAATCTTGTACCACATATTGTAAACAAAGTTTGTTTATATTTCCAAACCCCAACATTCTCACATGATTTTAAGTGTGGAGAAAAGCGAAAATTTCTGGGTCATTTTTCTGTTCTATGTGGGCAGTGAATAGAACCTCTAGCCACATATAAAAGCTTTTCAAAAATCTAAATGAAAACTTTTTTTTTAATTGCAAAGTTTCTTTATTCATTCAGATGAGAGAAAAGTATACTTAAAACATGTCGAAATTTTTTTCAAATATCAGAAATTTTATTTATAGTAATCAAAATACAATTTTTAGATTTACACCGAGAAACACTGCTCTTTTTAACTACCAATCAAGGGACATGAAATGCAAAAGAAAATATATCATCCTGCCATCTGTATTAATTTTTATGCATTTTAGCTTCAATTAACTCAAGTGGATGGACTAAATATTCATCACCCACTTGGAGAAAAATTTTAATATGTGGCTAGACGTATTAGACACTGTCCGCTAACGGATTAAGCAAGATCGTCTATAAACTTCCACAATCACTCACTCTCTCAGCATAATAGCGAAATTCCATTTAGTTACCAAAGATAATGTGAACCACGCTAAAAGTATGCTAATATTAAGTCTTCATTTTTATCAGAATGCCTCAATTTGTCATTTTGCTTTGAATGAATGCAAACAATGAAACTAATCGCGCATACCACAATAATATTTAGTTTTGTCGATGTAATACTCTCAAAGGTTAATTTAATCCGCAGTTCGACCCCAACTTTCGATCCCTTATCTCGCTTTTATCTTATACATCCTTTCGCTATAAACAATTGATATTAGTATTTTTAATAAACATGAATGATAAAAATTAGCTGTTTACGCATCATTTTTATACTACTTTGCTTTAGTAAATACTAGAATTATTAGATACATTCGGCCTTAAGTAAAAGATTATTATGAAATCAGTCCTCCGAAAAAAATAACTTCTCTAAAAGGTTCAATTCCTAAAAAAGAACAAAATTTGCGACTACAATGTGCCTTTCTCTATTTTCGACCCTTCCTTTTGTTATTCCTCGGATAACAAACGCACGATTTTTCATAAATTGATGAAGGGGGTAGGTTTAGAATTTCGACCCCAAAAACTCATTTTTCACTTTTCTCAGTTTTATAAAATATGAACTTTTCCGCATCTAATGGTGCAAAAATTATCATTCTGCGTGCAGTGAATGTATTTTTAATAATTTTTTGAAAATGTTTTACCACCTAACAAAGTCCACCTGCCACGCCCACTCATATGTAAACAAACTTTTTTTCTGCATTGTAAGCCCCAAATTTCACTATTTTTTATATTATTAATTAAAATACTTTGTATGGCAACGTCTGGTAGAAGAAATGAAGTGAAGCAAAAGCTTGTTTACTATTTGAAACGTGCTGTTATCACTGAATTTTGAAAGCATTTAAGTAGCTTTTCTTATGGCTACATTTACTAATATTTTAAAATTTGTCAAATATTTCCTGGTAATTTTTGCTTTTTAAACAACTTTTTCTCACAATGCCACATTTTAAGAATAGAATTTTTAAGAAAAGAAGAACAGCTTTTGTTTGCATTCACAGTCGAAGGTAAGTGAATCCATTAACAATTTGAATGTTTCTGCTTCAGCCAAGAAGCTGAAATCCTGTATGGATTACAGCAATTTTCTTGGGGAAAATGGAAATATAAATGAACTTGGAAATAAGACTTTATTGTCTGAAACTATAAAAAATATCTATTGTATGTAAAAAATGCAAAAGTAATAGCATTTCAAATAATTTTTTTAAAAAAAGTTTAAGGCTTGGCCACAGAATTTTCTCTTTCTTGAGAAACTTGTGAATTCAGCCAACCATTTCTAAATACTGATATATATGGTTTCATGTAATGGAAAAGAGTCTAAGTATTATGAAGTCAATACCACGCTTTCATATGCAATGAGATGTATTAGTAAAAGGTAAGTCTTCTGCTAAAGTTTTGTGTGGAGTTATGACTTTACCAACTCCATCGCAAAGATTTAATAAAAAGGAATCAGGATTAGATACAGTCGTAGAGACCGTGGCTACGGTGAATATGAAAATTGCAGCTAAAGAAGCCAAATATGTCAGCGGACATTCTGATATACCAGTTGCTATTGATGGTACTTGGCAAAAGCATGGGCTTACGTCTTTGAATGGTGCTCTCATTGCAACAAGTGTTTATACCCGCAAAGTGGTTGATGCTTCAATTTTATCAAGATTTTGTAAGTGCCCCAACAAAATGCATAATGAGAACTGTAAGACTAATCATTTTGGAAATAGTGGAAGTATGGAAGTTTGAGGAGCCATGGAAATCTTCCAACGTTCTGAAAGTTTGCATGATCTGCGATATACCAAATTTTGGGGAGATGGTGACTCCAGAGCATATAAAGCAGTTAAGGAGATGCAGCCGTAGGGAGATACAGATATTGAAAAACTGGAATGTGTGTGTTGGTTATGTCGAGAAACGGATGGGGACTCGACTACGAGCTTTAAAACTAGAAATGAAAGGTAAGAAATTAAGTGACAAAAAACATTGGATGATCACGGTAGACTTACAGATGCTGAAATTGATAAATTACAGCGTTATTATGGATTGGCTATCAGAAACAATACCGATAGTATTAATTCAATGAAGTGAGCCATTTGGGCTACATACATATTTTTAAAAAGCATCTACAGACGCATATCCACAACATGGTCTGTGCCCAACAAACGAAGATACCTGGTGTGAATATAACCGAGCAATTACAACAGGTGAAGTATATAAACACAAGAACACCTTGCCATCAGAATTCCTCAATTGCATCAAAAATGTGTACAGGGAATTATCAACTCCTAACATCCTTGCCAAATGCTTACATGGTAAGATACAAAACTGTAACAAAAGTGTAAATTGAATAATATGGTCACGGATACCAAAAAACATTTTTGAGCAATTGGGCACAATAAAAACTAGAATACTGGAATCTATTGCCTCCTACAATCAAGGTAATATCACTAAATGTCATGTTCTTGCAACATTAGGTATATATATATTTCCAGGTTTTTACACAGCTCGAGCAATGGAAACAGCTGATCGGGAGAGACTACGATAAGCAAATTATGACATTTTACAAAATTTTAAAGAAGCAAGGATGAAAAAAGGCATAAGAAATGTATATTAGAGGATACTTTAACAGAAGAAAGAAAAAACCCAAACTATGAAGCTGGTATGCATTAATTACAAGTAAGTTTTTTACTAAAATCCATTTTTCTCATAACTAACATTTTTACTATATATAAGGAACATTTTTTCCTAAACTACTGCATTTTTAACAGCTAATAATTTCACTCTAATACATACTTTAACTAAGAGATTTTTTTAAAAAAAATTATTCTGACTTAATTTATAGCATTAAACATAATAAAATTTCACTGTTTTTGAAGAAAAAAAACATATATGAGCAAAAAATAATTTTTTAAAAAATAACTAGACATCCTATCCATAAAAGCTCTGATTAAAGTATGTATTATGGTCCAAAGAACATTCAGTAAAACAATTCGAAGTTTTTATTCAAAAAAATGTTTATAAATGTCCTTAAAAATACCCATTTTTAACATTACTGAGATACAGATCCTGTTTCGTGAACCTACCCCCTTAAATTCAAATATAGTTTTCAACCAGCCTCCTCTTCAAAAAGTAGAGATAGGTTTTTTCCCCAATGCCCTCAAAAATTTCAATCTATGCCCCATGTACTCAGGGCCGTTTTTAACCTGACCGGTGCCCTAGGTACCTTAAATTGTTACACCCCTGCCCCGACAATTTCCAGAGCACCTCCCCCTCCAGTTTTTACCCTGCCAGTTTTAGTTCGGGAAGGGGGGGGGTCTTTTACTCAAACTCTTATTTGTTTTTGCTCTTTGGAGAGTCTTTCCACTATCCACCATCTATGGAACCACCGTGTCCTGGACTGACAACCGACAGCCGTAAGGTAAGGGTAGTGGCATGTTTTTAACACTCTTGTTCATATTTTACCTTGCGGCATCATGGAACTCCCTTTTGTAAATTAGTAAAATTAATCAAATCTTTAGCAATTACAATATAGAGTATACGATATTGTACGAATTGTTTCCAACTTGTTTATTGTCACGTTTTTCTCCGCTGATCGTTTTACTATATTTTACTTTTAGACATCCTTATTCTTTGTTGAGTCACAGTCATTGTCATTGTACAACAAAGGTTTTCTCCGAGTTTTCATCATTGCAGAATCGTCAATGACATCATTGTAATATCATTTTGAGTACATAGCAACATCAAACTGTCAAGCATTTCTTTTTCCATAATAAATCTAGTTTCAGTCTTTACACTTTTAAGGGCAGAAATGCTTCTCTCATGTTTCGTTAGGATATGGTACGTTGGGTGTAATTTCAGTTTTTTTTCCCTCTTTTTTTCACCCTCCAATTTTTTGCACACCCAAATCATTTGCGCCCTAGGCATGTGCCTAGTGGGTCTAAGCAGAAAAACGGACCAGCGTGTACTCTTTGATGTTTTCATGACGGCCTATCAAACAACATCTTCTCCAAAAAATAGACTGATAACGTTTTTCCCCAACGCTTTAAAAATCGTCAAGCTGTGCTTCGTACATTCCTTGATGTGCAGGTAATGGATATATTAATGATAAATTAATCATTTTTGTGTGATGATAGTATTAATACGTGATTTGTATCCTGATTTGTTATAAGCATTATGTAATGGCTTTATTCCGGACATCACCTTACATCACCCGACATTAACTATTTGGATCTGATTTCCTATTCCGAACATCATCTCCAATCACAATCAGAAAGAAGGAAAATAATTGTATTTTCTTTTATGTTGGGGCTTGCTTTAAAAGGCTTCAGTTATCTTCTTTCATTATCAGCTCGTTACTCCATTTTCTCTCTTTTCATCCTGTTTTGCCCTTAAAAATGTTTCATCTGGATAACATGTAATAAGATTTGTCATTCATTAACGAAGTATTCGACGTAGATTACTTCATCGGTAGCTTAGTGGCTATGGTAGTGAAGAGACGGTAATCGTTGTTTTTGTATAATTGTGGGTTTCAGCACTTAAGACACGCCTCTAATGCATACTAGATATGTCGTAAAGTCAAATTTCCTACTTTAGCGTCATGTGGAATTTAAAAAAGAGGGATGTGAGCTCAGTTGTCACTTGACTGTGGCTCAAAGCTATGAGATCCATCGTCAGAGTTGCTCTCATATAGCTTCGAAGTGTGTCATTAAAAAGCCATCAATTCATAATTCAGCTAAATATGATTTTTGTGCCTATAAAGCCAATAGCTAACAAGTTTCCTCATATATATATAAAAAACCAGGGAAATCTACCTCTAAAATCTCTTCGTTTTTACTTTAAGATTATATTTCTATACCTTATTCAATTTCTACTCTATTAGTTCACTCTCTCCCTATATATATATATGGGGGACGGGGGTGTAATAATTCCCTCTATAATCCTTTTAATTAAATCTTTTAATGATATTAAAATAACTTTAATTCTTTGGTTCAAAACTAACGCCCTCCCTAATCTTAATCGTAATAAAATAGTTACTGAAATCTCTTTCCCGCGTATTTTAACCAATCAGAGCTCTTATTAAAAAAGAGTCACTGTCGATATATAAAGCGAAAATCTTTTGTGTTTGTCATGTGAAATGTCACTGCTGCTTGTGTGTCTCTTCTGTTATATGTGTCTAATTTTGTGTTCTTACCAAAAAGATGTGAAACATAAAGGTGATTAATCATCTACGTTATTTGTGTGTAGTTAAGCAAGGTGAAAATTAATTCTGAAGATGTTTTTCCTGAAACCTGATATCCAAATACACCAACACCGGTCAGCGACGTTACATATATACGTCATGTTCAAAATTTCAATCTTTAATAAAATACTTTCTTTTCTTCCATTCAAGTTCAAATCCTTTTTTTTAAACTTGTAGTAGTATCACTTGATGTCAATGGAGTTTTTTTCAAATTAATTCATTAATTAAATTAAAAATGAATAAATAGTAACAAAAGATAATAGTCAAGGGGCATATATAGAAAAGAAAATCGTTCCCTGTGTAACTGTAGCCCAATGGATAGCGCTTTGGACCTTTAATCCACAGGTAGCTAGTTCGAATCCCTCCTGGGATAGCCTAATTTCTGAGAAATAGATTTCGTTTTCAATTCCTACTATTAGCTCACATTGTCTATATGTTTATTTATTTATCTTCGTGGAATTTTCAATCGTTAATCAATTATATTTTAAAGCACTCATTTGAGCCGAAATTTTCTATACACTATTGTTTTGGGTGACAATACGATAATTTAATTATAATTAATTGACTGAAACTAATTACTTAAAGAATTACAGATACAGCCACTTGGGCTTCATTTTTAGCGACTTGGATAAAATCTTTAAAAGATATATCTTTCCCACGTTTTAAAACATTCAGTTGAACTGACATTTTATATACACGATTGTTTTGGATAACAATACGATACTTTCATGATAATTAATAAAAATTAATTACCACTTAATGTAGTGATTTTTTCATATGTATGTACATATTTATATTAAATGTAACTGTTTAATAAAATTAACTAAAATAAAACTTTTCTCTGTTGCCCTAAGTAGGAACTGACTTAATTATTTTTATATTACTTCTTTAAAATCTCTTCTTGTCTTTTATACTGTTTTACCATATATTTTAAAATTATTTTATTATTATACTAGTAGTTTTTTTAATGTTTTACATTTTTAACTATTGTTTGAAAGAATTTAGCAATAACTGGTCCTTGTGTCATAAACCCTTTAAAATCCTTCACTTATCCTCTAAAAAAATAATCATTCGAAAAGTCAAATCGGAAATATTCAATAAAGTCCTAATTCTTTCAACAATCAAATTCCAATTTTAATGTTATCTTTTTAAGCTAGTGAAGTTGTTTCATTAAATTATCAATTATTTTGCTCCGAAACAATTAGCTAGTACCACGTTGATAATTTTGAAGTCAATGGGAATGATCAATCGCGCGGATTTCGCGCCATCTAACTGGAGATAAATCCACATCCCGAAGAGAGGACAGGTAGAGTGAAATTTTCAATACTGTGAAATTTTCAAAAAGTTTTGTTCAGACTCTGTAGAGAATTTTTAGCCATATATAGCCATAATATTAATATTACAGAAGCATTTTTTGAAAAAAGAGAATGTTTTAAAAGATGTAATTCTTTCTTCATTTGATTCCAAAAAAATTTATTTAAATAATTTATTTCGTATGATAATATTCTTAAGGTATCCAAGTATGTTCGGAACAGTGATTTTAAAAAAGCGCATAAATGTATAATTTTCATGATATTTAGTGTCACTTAGATTAGAATACATGTATAAAATTGTTTTAAGGACATTATGACAAAAAAAATTATTTAAATACTATATTTTGGCAAAAAATTAATATAGAATGACCTTTTTTCTCAAAACGTTCTCCTTTTATTAAAAATGCTTCTATAATAATAATATTTTGCTTAGATAAAGTAAAGACTTCTCCAAAGAGTCTCAACTAGGATTTTTGAAAAAAATTCAGATTATTTTCAGATTTACAACCAATTGAAATAATTATCGGCGTCTTTTTCTTAAAATTTCTCCCCTTTGTTGTCGTAAAACATGGATAAACCCACTTCTAAGTTATATATTTCAAAAATTCTTGTTGAGCCTCTGTACAGAGGTCTGAGCTATATACAGGCAAACTATTATTATAATAGAAGCATTTTTCAGAAAAGGGGAACATTTTGAAAATGTGTCCTTTTATGTTAGTTTTTTGTCAAAATATTGTAGTTAAATAATTTTTTTTTGTGATACTATTCTTAAAACAATTTTATATACATTTTCTAATCTAACAAACACTAACTATCATAAATATTATCCATTTATACGCTTGTGCAAAATCACGGTTCCGACGTAGTCGGATACCTTAAGATAATGTCATACGTATATTCTTGTTCAAATTGATTTTAAATATTAACAAGTAATGTAAAAAAAATTTAAGTCCGTGTCTACTTAGGTCAGCAAAGAAAAAATTCATTTTAGTAACTTTTTATAAAATAATTACAAATAATATAATTAGGTAGATACATATGATAAAATCACAATTTAAAGTGGCAAAATAGAAGGCGATTTTCTTTGTTATTTTCCATTTTATACAGGGTGTGTTACACTATTATTTATATGTGTTACTATTTATTCATTAATTAAATTTAGTTATTTCAATAAAATAATATGGTAAACAAATAACATTCTCAGAAATTAGGCCATTCCAGGCGGGATTCGAAACCGCGACCTTTGGATTAGAAGTTCAACGCTCTATTCATGGCGCTACAGAGACACGAAGAACAAGTTTCCTTTCTATATATGCTGTTGGACTATTATCTTTGTTACTATTCATTCCTTTTTCAATTTAATTAATGAATTAATATTTGAAAAAACTTTATTAACGTCAAGTGTCATCCGTTATAAGTTTAAAAAAATGTATTTGAACTTGAATGGATGAACAGAAAGTATATTATTAACTATTGAAAATTTGAACAATATATATATATGTGTATATGTAAGGATAATTAAATTAGATTAAAAATTAAATTCCCTATCTAGCACTTAACTCATATTTTTCATTTCATCTGCAAGTATCAAACTAATCACCCATTTATTTCTTCCGAATATATGGCCTAGCCAATAAACATTTCTAAGTCCAGATCGTTGTATTTAATAGCCCCATATGTCAGCTTTAACTTTCAAATACACTCAGAAAATCCGTGATACTTATCACATCTGTGTTTTAAGTACTAACCCACTTAGTTTTCACGCAGCGTTCTTTTTTCTCACTCCTCTCAGCGTCAGAGCTTGTATAGATTTCATTGAATAAAGTTCCTTTTTAAAATTAAGTGTAATTCTGACTCGAAACATATATATATATATATATATATATATATATATATATATATATATATATATATATATATATATATATAGGGAGAGAGTGAACTAATAGAGTAGGAATTGAAAAATATTATTTATTTATACGCCTTTTTAAAATCATGGTTTCGAACGTAATCAAACACCTTAAGAACGGTATTAATTGATACAAGATCGAATATTTCATTCAGTATCTTATCTCGCATGATCTTACTCATTTCATTTCCATTCGATAATTCTTATAAATTCTTAGCAGTGCGTTCACACAGCCGCTTATCTTCCATCCCGTTTGACTATCGTTTCAGACTTGGAAAGTTTTGATTGAGGCTATCTTTGCCAAAAGTACTAGAGGCTAAACTAAACGCGGAGCACATTTTCAGACAGAAAAAAAATCTCGATTTTCGTGAAGATTGTAATGTTGGCATTCATACTAGGGTTTACAGCCCCGGGATTAAAATAACTTATCCTGTGATTTGAATTTTTTCTGAATTATATTTAAAAATTTTTTTTCTCTTAAAAATTTTGTAAGGAATTAATTCTTAGAAAATTTATATTTTGTTTGCGAAATATGTAGGTAGAATTTTTTTAGTGCAATTATGAGTGCTATAAATGAAAAAAATATACGCAGCTCTCATTTATCGTATGGAGAACGTCGCCCAGATCTATGTGCACTGGACTGTACATAGATCTGCATAAATCACTGCAATACTTACACAATAATATAAGCAACATCTCAAAAATGGATTATGTCACGGTTCCTTCTTCAATTGAATGCACTTAATTAATAGCTGACCTGCTTGAAAGATTTGAGACATTTCAAGTACCATTGCATGACTAACACTCATGCAACTGCATCTTCTATTTCAATTAAGGTAACATTTGAAATTGTTTCACATTTCTGATTTAATAACTGGATCAATTTATACACAAAACCATTAAGGTATCCGACTACGTTCGGAACCGTGATTTTCAAAAGCGTATAAATAGATCATTTTCATGATATTTAGCGTCACTTAGATTAGAATATATGCATAAAACTGTTTTAAGAACATTTAGACAAAAAAATTTATTTAAATGCAGTATTTTGGCAAAAAATTAACTTAGAATAATCTTTTTTCCAAATGTTCTCCTTTTGAGAAAAATGGTTCTATTAGAATAATATTTTGCCTATATATAGCTCAGACCTCTGTTTAGAGGCTTAACTAGAATTTTTGAAATATATAGCTTAGAAGTGGGTTTATTCATATTTTACGACAACAGAGGGGAGCAATTTTAAGAAAAAAACGCCAATAATTATTTCAATGGGTGGTAACTCTGAAAATAATGTGAATTTTTCAAAAATTCTAGTTGAGCCTCTGTAGAGAGGTATGAGCTATATACAAGCAAAATATTATTATAATAGAACCATTTTTCACAAAAGGAGAACATTTGGAAAAAAAGATTATTCTAAGTAAATTTTTTGCTAAAATATTATATTTAAATAAATTTTTTGTCAAATTGTCCTTAAAACAATTTTATGCATGTATTGTAATCTGAGTGGCACTAAATATCATGAAAATTATCCATTTATGCACCTTTTTAAAATCACGGTTCCGAACGTAGCCGGATACCTTAAGTGTAGAAGAACTAGATTAAGTTATCAAAGAGGTATATGCACCAATGCAGTCTATCAGATTTGAGGCACTGCCATCAAAAGTTCTGAAAGAAATGCCTTTTGTTTAAAATGGAGGGAGATGTGGTGACTACCTGAAAAGAACATACTCGTATTTAGTGAGGATAATATCTACTAGTATAGAATCCAAACGAGCATTTTCTTCGACAGGACAATTTGTAACAAAACTAAGAAGCCGTTTGAACGATGAAACACTGGATGCGCTGTGTTTTTTTAAAAAAAACTTTTTACAGAAACAAAACAAATGAAAAAAAATAGTTTTTTTAAAAAAATTTCATTATGTACTATTTTTATTTGCTTTTTAATGAGGAATTACGTTTTTTTATGTGTTTCCATAAAATTATTATTGATTTAATTTTTAATTATATATTTTCACTTTTATTAAGCAATTTCAATTATGCTAATGTGTAAGTATTTTTCATAAATAGTCCAATACTAATCCTGGGATGTGGATCATGTAATCCCGAAGTCCCAGGATTGAAAATATAGCACAGGATTGCAAACCCTTATTCATACATCTATTAAAAATATAGCGTTTTTGAAATCTCAAAATGTTCCTTAAATAATTAATTTCTTTCAACATGTAAAGGCTTAGCTCATTCAACATTATAATAATAGGAGAAAAAATACGAAACGCACACAATTAATATATCATCAATAATAATTAATCAACTCAAATGAATATATATATATGAAATATTTTTATAATATTTCTGGAGTCTGATAAAACTAATTGTAGGACGTGGCGAATGGATGTCATTATTGTAGCGAACCAAAGGATAGGGCGTGGCCGGTGGTGAGGGATTCCTGTATGTAGATGCATTTTCTATGGAATGATCGACGAGGCAGTCTGGTAAAACTAATTGTAAATCCAATTTATTGAATATCTTGAAACACCTAGGAATATTAATTACGATTGACATGGATGACACAACACAGACAAAGAAGCTACAACACAAAGCAGCCGGCTACATGATTACAGAGAAACGAGCGAAGAGAGAGAGGCGGGATTTCCAGAGACATCGGTTTTTATACCTGACGGTGAGGACCACGTGACATTTTTGTAATAAGAGCTCTGATTGGTTATAAGGGGCGGTAAAGGAATTTATAATGTAATATTATTAGTCGATTACGATTAAGATCAGGGTGTGAGTTTCGACCCAAATAATTAAAAGATTATTTGAATATTATTAAAAGAGTTAATTAAAAGGATGCTAGGGGGAATTATTACATTTCCCCCTCCGCAAGAGACGCGTGTGTTCCAGGGCCCTTAGTCCACAGGGATACCAATTTTTAAATTAAAATTTTCAGATTAACATTATTTAAACAAATTCCGTTCACTTAAGCATTCATTATCATGAATATGATTTTGAACATGAAGAATATGGTCTTAGAAAAATATGAAATAAAAATGCATAAGTAAATTATAAAATATACGATTGAACACTACGAAAATATCAAAATAAGGTTATTAAACACTTGAAATAAAATGGAAATAGAAAATAAATTTCAAAAATATTTGTACATAGAAAGTCATTTCTTTCCTGGTCTTGTTTGGGAAGTAGTTGCCTTGTCCAAGATAGCTAGACCTGACAAGGTTGAGACGTGTCCGGACACTGGTAATTATAAATATGCTAGGCCAGATGATTCAGTAGAGGGGTGTTGTCTCTGATGAGGAATTTAATGAATATGAATTCACATTAAATTTTCTAAAATACAAAAATAAATTCTTAAAAGTAGATCTAAAACTATACACAAAAAAGAGAACTCAGTGTGAAAAAAAACTAGAAAAAACAAATTAAGAGATTGCCCCCCCTCCCCCACTTTGCACAATCATGAAGACAAGTTTTCCTCCTTATCGCGTAATGCTGCACCGTAACTTTAAAAATAGAATTTCCCTAGACTGGAAATTGTAAGTCAACCAAAAAAGAATATTTTTTAAAAAACTATTTATGATTTATTTTTATTTATATAACGCTTTAACTCTTAAAAAAGGTGCAAGTTAGGAGGCAATAGTATTTTGACAGTGAAAGGTGTAGTCCTTTTTGAGGTACTCACTATGCACAATCCTTACAAAAACCCTTTGGTCCGTCGACTGCGCAGATCTTCAGCAATTTATGGTTCTTCGATAAATTGTTCAGGAATGTCTAGATGCTGGGGACCATTCCACCATAGTGTCAATGATGAAAGCTCTTCAGGATTTACATCTCGAGAGATGATATCTGCAGGGTTTTGCGCTGAAGGTATGTGCTTCCATTCAAAGTTCTCAGTCAGAGTTTGTATCTTGGAAACTCGATTGCCAACGAATGTTTTCAGTTGATTTGCTGGAGTGTTAATCCAGGCAATTGCTATGGTTGAATCGGTGTGCAAGATGACTTTAGCTAAATGTACTTGTAGAGAGAGGCGAACTTTTCCCACTAATTGAGCCAGCAGCAAACACGCTGAGAGTTCAAGGCGAGGAATGGAGATGACCTTGATTGGTGCGACACGAGATTTACTACCAATAAGCTTGGTTGTGGTGGTACCATCTTCTTCGACACTATGCATGTACACTACGGCTCCGTAGGCTGACTCCGCAGCATCTGCGTATCCTAAAAGCATGAGTTTCACGTAGGAATCTATAAGAATGTATCAATCTATTTTGAGTTCCTCTAGGACTTTTAGAGATGACACAAAATTGAGCCACTTTGGTGCGATTTCATCCGGTAAAAATTCTTTCCAATTCAATTTTCTAAGCCATAATTTTTGCTTTGCTGATGACAGGGCCTATTAATCCAAGAGGGTCATAAACTCTTGCTATGACGCTTAAAACATCTCGTTTTGTATAACATGCTAATGAAGGGATTGAGGCTTTGAACATGAAATAGTCTCATGTTGGTTTCCAGCTAATACCTAAGGTTTTTATGGCTGATTCTGCTTTAGTTGAAAAGAAATGCTCTTGATCTGAAGATGAATTAAGCAGCTCCTTCGAATTGGAATTCAATTTATTTAATTTTATTCCACATGTTTCTAGCATATTTTGAAACTGGCATTGTAATTGGCGAACAGTGTCGAGATTTTGTGCACCCGACACTATATCATCCATGTACACGTCTTGAAGAGCTACTTTGGAAGCTAAGGGAAATCTAGAAGCTTCATCCATAGCTAATTGTTTGAGAGTTCATATAGCTAAAAAGGGAGCACTTGCGGTCCCATACGTGACAGTTTTCAATCTGTAGATGACTGGTTCCTTATTAGCGCCTGTTTTCCTCATAATCCTGAGAAGATCATGTTCAGCTGGATCAATGAGGATTTGTCGTAACATCATTTGGATGTCGGTTGTAAAAGCATATTTGTGTGTGCGAAATCGTGTCATTATTTCAAAAATGTCTTCCTTCATTTCACCTTTCAAGAGTAAGTCATTTAGGCTTAAGCTTGAAGTAGTAGAAGCTGAACCATTAAAAACAACTCTTAATTTGGTAGTTGTTTTATCAGGCCGAAAGACTCCATGATGTGGAAGATAATAACAAATATTGTTTGCGGATGTTTCCCCTGAGACATAAATGGCAATTTGAGAAAGAAAATGTAACTCCCAATTCAACGGTTATTTTAAAAGATGAAAATCTTCCACCATGTAAATGGACTATGGGAAGAATTTTAGAGACAGTTAAAGGTTCAGATGGAATGGTTAGAGTTGTTAAAGTTAAGATGCCTCAAGGTATTTTTAAAAGAGGAATTTCAAAATATGTTTATTACCAAGTGTTTAAATGTCAATTGTATCATTGTAATAGAGTAAATCTTATAATAAAATTTTTTAAGACCACATAAATATATCAAATAATATCAACATAAATTTCTCAAAATAAAAATATCAAAACATTGGTAAGAATTCAATAAACTCTTGAAAAAAAACTATAAAAGCACTTATTCTCCTACTCAAAATCCAAAAATATTAATTACTAGCTGTATGGCCCGGCGTTGCACGGGCTTTCAATATTAATTATGAGCTCTGCATTTTCTTTTGAATACAAAATATAGCATTGAGTAAATTTAACCCAAAATATAAACCCTAGATCTCTGGAAACATTTTTAAAATAGTAACTTTATAACAAGAATATTCACAATAATAAGTGCAGTTTCAAGTTTGACTGCCCAGTCGATAAATTTAAATATTTATAATCGATAAACATAAAAAAAAATTTGTTACACATACATTGAAAAACAGAATAAACCATAAAAATAGTATAATGGCGGTAGGGACCAAAATTAAACGATAGGGTAAGACCCATATAATATTAATAAGAAACACTAGAGTGGAACCAGACACATATAAGAAAAATTGCTGGAGTATAAACAGGATTTATATATAAAAAAAATTATAATGGTACCTGTTGCGCCCCTATCCGAAATCCGTGAGAGGTAAGTTTCTCTGTGAGGGAGTGGCAACAGTTGGAAAAACGTTTTGTTTTGAAAGTGTAATGGATGAAAAGTGTAATGGATGAAAAGTGTTATGAATGAAAAGTGTTATGAATGAAAAGAATTTAATGTGTTTTGCTGTGCTGTTTTGTTTTAAAATATATCTTGTTGATGTTCTCTTCTCATCGTTGTCGTCTATGGACCAAACCCCCTACATTATTCTCACGAACAATAGTATTAGAAACTATATTTCTGGCGCCCCCGGGTGGGCGGGTTTTGGTTTGGATTTTGATAACGGTAAGCGAATTGAATTTCCATTTTGAAGTTATTGATATAATTATATCTTGAACATAGACATATATTTATTATTGAATGTATGAACTGATTTAATGATTTAATAAGATAGTAAAGATGGAAATTATTAAACGAAATAAAACAGCACAGCGCACTGCGTTTACGAAAGCATACACTAAGTTAGAGAGTGTGTTGATAAATGAAAACGCTGACGCGGAAGAAATTGATATGTGTTTACATTTGCTTAAGCAAAAACGAACTCGTTAGAGTTAACACATAATAATTATTTGGATGCTTTAACAGATGAAACAAAATTCAAAATTGAATTTAATATTATAGAAGAATATAGAGAAAAGGCTTTGAGAATAGAATTAAAGTCTAAACGCGTATTAGAGAATATTAAGAGTAAACAAAATAATAACGAAGGTAGTAATTCCGGTAATAATTCTCATTTGGCTGATTGCGAAAATCCGTATAAAGAGATTACCCCACGACTTTCTGAAGTTGAACTGTATAAATTTGGAGGTGAATTAAAAGACTGGTTAACCTTTTGGAATCAGTTTAAAAACATACACGAAAATAAAAATTTAACTAATTGTGATAAATTTCATTACTTAGTTCAATCGACAAAAATTAAATCGGAAGCCAGAGAGCTTATTGAATCTTTTCCTATAACAAATGAAAACTATCCTTTGGCGATAAAAGCTTAGTTGAAAGATATGGACGAAATGAATTATTAATTGATTTTTATGTACGAGAGTTGTTAAAACTTGTTTTAAATAACGCTACTAAAAAGAAACAAGATTCTTTAAGTGGTTTGTATAATAAACTTTCTACTCAACTTCGGGCTTTAAGTAGTTTAGGTATAACCACGGATCAGTGCGGAATAATATTATATCCGTTAGTCGAAAGTGCGTTACCGACCCATATATTGCGTTCATTTGAAAGACAAAGAAAAATAATGAGACTGCAACACTTGATTCTATCGTTTCGTTTCTAAATGCAATCAGAAGAAAAATAAAATTAAGTAGATCGGACATATTTCCTTATCAGTGCGAATGCAAGCAGTTGGCAAAGAGCCAACGCTCACTCCCGTGTCTGCTAATGAATTATTCATTAATGAACCAAACGAAATATGTGTGTTATGTTTAAAGAATCATACAGTTCGCTTTTGTAAAATGGCGTTTTTTATTCCATTAGAAGAAAAGATTGCAATAATAAAAAGGAAAGGATTATGCCGAATTTGTTTGGCTAAAGGTCATCTTGCTTCTAGATGTCGATCTCAAATAACTTGTCAGTTGTGTTCTAAACGACATGTAAAGTTCATGTGCCCAAATATTGAATGTAATAAGTCTGATTCTCTCAAACAAGATGTGAATGATAAAAATATTAATGAAAACACAGTTGAATCGTTACATTCTCGTGCAACGAATGAAGTTATATTACAAACTCTTGTTGTAAATGTACATGGCATCAAGAGAGAGCGTAAAGCTAGGGCTATCATCGATACCGGATCACAAAAATCGTATATTTTGAGATCTACAGCTGAAGAGTTGGGTTTTAATTTGCAGAGGGAAGAAGAATTTCGCCATTCCTTATTTGGCGGAACTAAAACAAGGATGTATAAACACAAGTGCTATAAAATCTACTTGAGTAGTCTTGATGGTAACTATATTTGTAAATTGGATGCTTTAGATCATGATGCCATCTGTAATGACATTTCTAGTGCAAAAAATGGTTCTTGGATACATGAATTGAAAACTAAAAACATATTTTTAACAGATATTCAAGAAAACACAGGTCCCATTGAGGTACTTTTGGGTGCAGAAATAGCCGGTAAATTAATTACTGGTCGACGAGAAGAATTAAAGACAGGCTTAGTAGCATTAGAAACCAAATTAGGTTGGACTTTAATGGGTAAAGTACCCCGATATACCGACAAAAAGGATACAAGTATGAATATTGTAACTATGTTATCTCAAGAAGATATTCCTGTCTCTTCACTGTGGGATCTAGAAATGCTTGGTATACGGGATACTATTGAGCAAAATTCAAGAGAGGAAAAGGAAAAGGCGGTTATGTCTCACTTTCTAGAAACAGTCCGGCAAAAGGAAGATGGCAGATACGAGGTCCATATGCCTTGGAAAGTGGATCGGGCCTTTCTAACAGACAATTATGAGTTGTGCTTAAAAAGACCTGAATCTACCATCAGGAAGTTGGAAAAGATCGGTTTTAAAAAAAAATATCATGAAGTCTTTAGAAAATGGTTAGCGGAAGGAGTTATTGAGGAAATTCCTGGAAAGGAGTTACCTGTTCGTACCCATTACCTTCCACACCGACCTGTCATCAAGGAAACATCCGCAACATCTTCAATGAAGTTAAGACCGGTCTTCGACGCTTCTGCTAAGATCAATAACCATCCGTCGTTAAACGACTGTTTAGAGACTGGAAACAATTTAATTGAATCAGTTCCTGCTATTTTAGCAAGATCACGAATAACTCCCATGAAGACTATTACTATACCACGTCTTGAATTAATGGCCGCTACCATCGGGGCCAGGCATTTTAGTTCTGTGAAGCATGCCCTGAAAATTTCCAATATCAAGACTTACTTTTGGACCGATTCTTCTACAGTTCTTACGTGGATAATTCGTCGAGAACAGTGATCGGTATTCGTTGCCAACGGAATAAGTGAGATTAGAAAATTGACAACTTCGGAAGATTGGTTCCATATTTCAACTGACCAGAATCCAGCAGACATTTTATCAAGAGGTTGTGGACCTAAACAACTTCAGAAACGCAAGCGGTGGCAAGGGCCAGATTGGTTAAAAAATTCGAAGGAACAGTGGCCGAAATCAGCTGTAAATATTAACGAGAAAGAAGTAGAGATAGAAAAACGAAAGTCAGTCATCTCTGCTAATAACACAGAGGTAGAATCAATTTCATCACAGTTAGCCAGAAGATTTTCTAGATTTTCAAAGATGATTAGGGTTATGGCTTGGATACTGCGTTTCCAACCAAAGGCCAAAGACTTAAGAAAATGTGCTGAACTTAAAAATGAAGAATTGTTAAATGCACAAAAGATTATTTTCCGTTTAATACAAAAGGAATGTTACTCTAATGAAGAAACACGAAAAAGTTTAAAAGGTCTTCTAATATTTGAAGATGAAGGAATATTACGATTGAAGTCCAGATTGATAAATGAAGAAGAATCGAAAGATTTTATTTCTCCAATAATTCTACCATCGAAACATCTGGCAGTGAGAAGATTTATAGCGCAAGAACATCTCGTTAACAAACATGCTGGGACATTAACTCTTCTGACTATTTTACGTGAAAGATTTTGGATAGTGAAAGGGAAAAGAACTGTCCGAAGTGTTATCAAATAATGCTTAACATGTAAAAGACAAAAGATTAAACATCTTGTGAGGTACCTTTTCCTCCTCTTCCAAAAGACCGAACAGAAGTCGCAGCAGTTTTTCAAGTTTCAGGTGTAGACTTGGCTGGACCTTTGTTGACTAAATCTAAGCAAAAGGCGTGGATAGTACTTTTACTTGCGCCGTATTTAGAGCGGTCCATCTGGAACTAATAACTTCACTTAGTACCACTGACTTCATCCAAGCTATGCGTAGGTTTATTGCCAGAGAAGAGGACGAATTTCTGTGATGTATTCAGACAATGGTACTAATTTCACAGGTCTAAACAACGCTTTGAGACAATTAGATTGGAATACAATTGAAAGTGAATTTAGAGTCCACGAAATACGTTGGAAGTTTAATCCACCCTCTTCTCCATGGTGGGGAGGCTTCTGGGAACGCTTGATTGGAATTTTGAAGGATCTCTTAAGAAAAATCTTGGGCGCTCCCTGTTTGTCTTACGAGGAATTGCAAACTCTCGTCTGTGAATCATCATGTAATCGGTCATGAATAGCAGACCGTTAACCTACATATCCGAGGAACAAGAGCTGAAAACCTTGACTCCTCAATGTTTTTTCAGGACATTCCATTAAATGATGTTCCTGATTTGGATCAAATTCAAAAGACTAATATTGTTTTGAGATGGAGATATATTCAAAAGGTTCGCGAAAATCTAAAGCAACGATTTAAAAGAGAGTATCTGGGCTTCCTTCGTTCTTCAGTTATCAAAAGAGAAGATAAAATAAATGAAGGTGACATTGTGTTAATTGGTACAGATGATAAGAAACGGCTGCATTTTTTGGCTGCTAGGAAGAGTACTGGAACTCTTTCCAGGAAAAGATGGAATAATTAGGCTTGTGAAATTGCGAACTGAAAGGGGAGACATGTTAAGACCAATCCAACGACTGTACCCTTTGGAAGTAACATCAAACCAGTTAAGAAATTTATAAACACTTAAAAAACACCTTTGAACTTTTTTTTACGTATTAGAACTTTAAGAAATTAATTTCATTCCAATATTTTGAAATATTTGTATGTACTTTTTTTTTGTAATCTAAAATTGTATGCACATACTATCTTTGTTTATTTGTTTTTGAGTTTGCATCCCCAAACTCAAGGTGGGGAGTATGTTGCGCCCCTATCCAAAATCCGTGAGAGGTAAGTTTCTCTGTGAGGGAGTGGCAACAGTTGGGAAAACGTTTTGTTTTGAAAGCGTAATGGATGAAAAGTGTAATGGATGAAAAGTGTTATGAATGAAAAGAATTTAATGTGTTTTGCTGTGCTGTTTTGATTTAAAATATATCTTGTTGATGTTCTCTTCTCATCGTTGTCGTCTATGGACAAAACCCCCTACATTATTCTCACGAACAATAGTATTAGAAACTATAGTACCACTACTCCATACCAAACCATTTCATGTGGAAAACTCAAAACATAAAATTCTTCAAAATCTTTAAACCATAAATTTATATCAATATCAGAATTTGGATCAAAATAAATTATTAGATAGCATTTTAAAACTTTAGCGTTATTTGGAAATTATCATCAAACATATATAAATTACAATATCTTTCTTTAACATTTTTAAATCACTATTAAAAATCAATGAAAATATACACTCAACTTAGAGCTGACAGCAAAACCAAATGAAAGCCAAAACACAAGATCTCCCACCGTTGCAAATTAGCTGAGATCAGCATTCAAACACGATTTTTATAACACATATTTGATGATTCTATTTTTTTTTTTTTACTCTTTCTTCTGCTGGCGACCGACTTTATCAACATAACATTTAGACTATGGATACACGATTATTCACAAAACATGAATATTTTTAAAATTTCCTTTTTTGACTTTGTTGACATAATTGTAGAATGAATTTTTCCCATTTGCTGTGGAGCAGATAATATATTTTCATTACACATCTTGACTATTCGTAATTTTTAATTTTGATTTAATATTCCCGCACACCACAGCACTTGACATTTTTCGCTGGAGTTGAAGAAAGGGGATTCCCCGTTTTGAGAACGAAGTAGTGAAACGATATCGCACCTGTTACAATGAATGGACACATCCAGACTTTCACTTTTATCTTTTTGGTTCTAAAAAAATTTTGACTTAAATTTTTCCTTTCCGCGCACCTTTTTGATCCTGCCGACTTATGTCATATTTTTATAATATTTCTGGAGTCTGATAAAACTAATTGTAGGATGTGGCGAATGGATGTTATTATTGTAGCGAACCAAAGGATAGGGCGTGGCCGGTGGTGAGGGATTCCTGATGCATTTTCTATGGAAAGATCGACGAGGCAGTCTGGTAAAGCTAATTGTAAATCCAATTTATTGAATATCTTGAAACACCTAGGAATATTAATTACGATGAACATGGACGACACAACACAGACAAAGCAGCCGGCTACATGACTACAGAGAAACGAGCGAAGAGAGGCGGGATTTCCAGAAACATCAGTTTTTATACCTCACGGTGAGCACCACGTGATATTTTTGTAATAAGAGCTCTGATTGGTTACAAGGGGCAGGAAAGGAATTTATGACGTAATATTATTAGTCGATTACGATTAAGAGATCAGGGTGTTAGTTTCGACCTAAATAATTAAAAGTTTATTTGAATATTATTAAAAGAGTTAATTAAAAGGATGTTAGGGGGAATTATTACATTGTATAAGAGGTATTATAAAATATACTGCTCTTTGTAGGATAGCGAAGCCAAAATATAATATTAATATTAGAGTTACATTTACATTCGAAAAGATATTCCAAATTTGGCTCTTATTCTTCAACATTAAGCGAAGGCAGTTTTAAATGTACAGAAATCTTTATGAAAACTGTTATTTAAACGTCGTTTGTTAACTAAATCTATTAGTATAGATCAGAGGTGGGCAGACTTTTCCAGGCTACGCGGTCTACTTCTAACTTTTTCAAAGTTTCGCGGTTCACCCAGTGACTTAGGTGTCATGAGCTTAAGAGCTAAAGCATCACATGACTATCAGAACACTTGAACATTTCTTGTTTGCTTCCATCTGCATAGCATGACCATTTGGTCGAAAAAGCTGTTGCTATATTTTCTTCCTTTTAAAAAAAGAGAGAGTTTATTGCTATTCTTTCTTCGGCAAATTCCATTTTTTCATCATTTTAAGAAAATGATAGAAAAATATAGCTGAGAGAGATAAAAGTTTTTAAAAAGAAAATGACACTTAATTCTAACTCCCGTATTTATTGGAGTGTAAGCCTCACTTTTTTGCTACTGTTTTTCATACTGGAAATCGAGTGCGGCTTTGAATCGAAGACCGAAAAATTCTTTGAATGGGGGAAATTGGGCTTGTTACCTTGTTACTGACGGTTAGAGCAAATACACTTGCCTCCGAAAGTCTGCGTACCGATGATCATCTTTCATATTCATGCAAAGATCGGTAATTAAATGAAATATTTCTGAATAAGTATTATTTTTATTGATTCCTCTAACGTCGTAAATTCAAACAGTATAAGCAACAACCACCTGGTTATTACATAAAATAATACAAATATTTATAACTAGAGAACGACACAAATCGTGGAGGTCAAAAATATGCGTACACTGGTAAAAAACCTTTACGATAATTGATTGTAACTAAAAGTTAATACTTTTTAAGTTTTATTCCGTTCTTTGTGTAACTCTCTCAACATATTTAGCAAGGATTCTCAACTAGCTTAATTCTCTGTACACATCTGTGGTTGCTTTGTTCCATTCTTCTACTAAGACAGATTTGAGTGTTTTTTTGGATGTTTTTTTGGATGACGATCTCCCTATTATTCAATAGGGAGAATAAATCCTACAAATGCTGTATTGTGCTTAGGTCTGGAGACCGGGATGGCTTTCGGAATTGGTTTGGGACATGGTAGAACAGCTATAGCTTCACATTGTAAGCCATTTGTTTGGTACCTTTGTCCTCTGAAAGTAAAAATCATCACTCACCGCAAATTTCTCGGCAGTTTTCCTTATATTTTAATTCAAAAATTTAAGTAATCAATTTTGTACATTGCTGATTCAATAAATTTCAGATTTCCAACCCAAAGGCTTCCAAAATGCCTTCCCAAATAGTATGCTTCCTCTTCCTCCTCCATGTTAGATATTCGAAGATTTTTTTTCTTAAGATCTGTACAGGAATTTTTGCCGGAAATTGTTGTCCTTTTTGATGCTGAAAATAAAAAAATTACTTTCAAGTGAATAAATAACATTCTCCCAATAATTATGTGTCCCATTTAGGCGTTTTTTGGCGAATGTCATTCTCTTAGCTCCGTTCACTCGAGAGATGAATGGCTTCTTGAGTGCACAGCTCGGCCATGATAGTCATCATTTTTCACTTCTCTTCGAATTGTAGTTAAAATCCCACTTTTTTGCAAGATCTCAGCCACAAATTTAGCTATTTATGAAGCTTTATAGTCTTGGATTTATTTGTATGGAGCGTATTACAAACAAGATTCTAGAGATGACATTACAGACGGGTGGCCAGGTCTTGACTTGGACGCTAAAATTTTACTCGATTTGTGGTTTATGAAGACTTCTTGAATCAATGAATGCCTTCTATTAACGGTTTCAGCAATTGCTTTAAAAGTTCCCCCCTTTTTTCAGAAGGTTTAATATGATATTTTTTTTAGTAATATATGGATCTCCTTTACGTTACCTGCCATGGAATCACACAAGTATTTAGGTCTCAAACCCTAAATAAATCGCGTTTTATATGCTTATAATTACTTAAAAACACGGTACAATTATCTCACATTTAAATGCCTTTTAAAGCTCTATTTCGCAAGTGTACGCAGACTTTTGGCGAGAGTGGTTGGTGATTATTTGGCGGACATTCTTGTTTTTTCATGCTAAAGTGGATTTTGTTGTTGTTTAAATAAGGAACTTTTTAAGAGTCCTGAATTGATTTCCTGAAGTGAGATTTTAAGGCTGTTTTCGGTTAATGTTAATGAATAGGATCCGAATTTGGAACATTTTTTTCACATATAAAAGAAATGGAAAATTAATGATTCTCTGAGAACTATCTAATGACTATCCTTTAAAAAGCAGTATTTTTATAACTGTAACGAATGGTAATAGAGCGCCCTCTCCTGGCCGGATGGACAAGTAACCAGTCTGACTGCCACCACGGTGTAGAAAGGACCTGCCAATGTCCGCTCGCGCAAACTCCTTATTATTTGTATAAAGATTAACGGGTGTTTTTGTGTTTGTAACTGTGCTCAATTAGAATGTACAACCAATTAAAATTGAGCTAGCTGCCGGTGTTATTTTTGAGTGCAGGTTACAAAATGGCGCCCAGCGAGCGGCCGAATAGTCAGACTAGCAGTCCTATTAAAATTAACTAACAAAATTATCTTCAATATTCTGAACTGCCATTTCATAAAGATTTTCTAAAAGTATTTTCTGAAGTAGTAGCTGCCAGCTACGAAGTTAGATTGTTTATTTCCTACCGGAAAATTAGAAATTTTGAATTACATTCGTTTTCACGAATCGTCAGATAAGTTTCTTCCGTTTTGTTTTCTTATTCGACCTTTTGTTGAATTTTACTTGTGTATTTGTATTTTATGGCGTATATATATAATAACCATCATTTATTGGTCTATTTTATTTGAGTAATTCTTTTCCCTATTTCGGAAACTCTACTTTAGTTCATTTTTTCTCCCTGTCAGAGATTTATGACTATTAGTGTGTGTACTTGATTGGGAAATTTTTACCCCCACTTCTGACCTTGAGTTTTCACTGTTTGTTATGTAAAATTTATTAATCATCGAGAGATACTTTCACTTTTTCTGCTGACTCATTAATTAACTTATGACGCAAGAGTGTCGCTGAGATTGATATATTTCCTGTGTATTACCTTTTTTTATTTAAGTGTTATACTGTCTTTTTTATTTCTAACTATATTGAAGAATTTTGATCACATATTAGATTTTTGTGAATTTAAAAGAAATAAATTATTAATTTTGTTATAAAAAAAGTATTATAGAAAAGTATTTTTATTCCTTAAAAAGATTCATTCATAGGTTTTGTTTGGACTTAGAATTTCATCAGAATTTCTTTTATAAGGGAATTATTTTTTTTTCAAAGCTAAGATTTTGCCTTCTGTAAAATATCTACAATATTTTTAAGCAGTATTTTTATTCCTTCAAAGTATTACTTTTTATGTTGTTTTGACTAAGTTCATCAGAATTTCTTTTTATTTGAATTTTCATTTTGCTTTCAAAGTTTAGATTTTGTTTCCTGTAAGATATCTATAATATATTTTGAATAGTATTGTGTTCGAATATACAATTCTTGTTCTTCTAATGACTAGTTGATGCTCAATTATAAAGGTTAACTATTTTAAAATTAAATTAACTGATTTAATTTGTGGCTGTCAGACTTTATTATTGACCCCTAAAAAAAAAAATTAAAAAGTTTCTAAAGTTAAAACAATGGCGTATCTTGCTAAAGCGCGCAAAGATGACTTAAAAACATTAGCTACAGAATTAGGCCTCGAAATAGGAGAAATGATGAGAGTAATAGACTTTAAAAATTTAATCCTAACTTCGAAAGACTATGATGAACAGTTTACTAAAACCCTTTTAGAAACAATTATTGAAACTAGGGTTCAGGCCGAACGTGACGAAAAGGAGGAAATAGATTGCAAACGAAAACAAGAGGGACTGATTTTAGAACTAGAACGCATGAAGTTAAGCATGACTGCTACTTCAACTAACACTAGTGCTGCTGCCGCAGAGAAAATAAATATCCAACACCTCATACCCAGATTTGTGGAAAATTCTGATATTTCCACCTATCTTAAAATATTTGAAAGGCAGTGTGAGCAAGTCAACATACACTGGTGTGCAAAAATTAAGTACGAAGTCGAAAAATTAGCATATCAGCTGAACGAAGAGGCAGAGCGGACAGAAAGACCAATCAGGAGATTAAGTAAGGTGATGTACGGTAGCACATGCGCAGATATGCAGGTTGACGTAATGGGGGAGTGTCTGAGTAGTATAAAGCATGTTGTCGGTGTAAGATCAGTATTTCTGGCAAAGAGATTGCACGCCGTATAGCAATTAAAATCACACCGAGTTGCTGCCTCAGCGAGAAATGGCGAATAATCAATCTGTTAGACGACATCTGGATGCTTTTAAAAGTCGAATCATTTGCGAAGTTGGAGGAAGGCCGCAGTGTAACAAGTGTGGCTGCAGAGTTCGGAATTGCTCACAGCATCGTTTCACGACTTTGGAGACAATTTCAAACTACAGGAACAGCTATTGTTCAGTAGTGGTCGTCCACGAGGAACCACACCCGCAGATGACCGGTACATTGTCTTACAGGCGAAGAAACAGGCGGTAGACAGCGGGAGAAATCACTAGACACACGACACAGGTGACTGGACGACCGATATCGCGTTTTACCGTGGCCAGAAGACTGCACGGTGGTGGTCTGTTTGCACGACGCCCTGTACGGTGTGTACCTTTAACGCCTGCCCATCGGAGAAGGCGTTCTCTGTGGTGCCGGAACACCGGAATTGGAGAGACAATGAATGTGGACGAGTACTCTTTACAGATGAGAGCAGATTCAGTTTGAGTAGCGATTCTCATCGCATACTCATCTGGAGAGAGCAGGGAAGTCGCAATCATCCCTCGAACATCATTGAAAGGGACAGGTATGGAGGTCGCGGTGTTCTCGTTTGGGGAGGCATCATGCTTGGTAGTCGTACAGACCTTCACATCTTCGTCGCAGGTTAAGTCAACGGGACCCGTTATTGTAACGAGAATCTTCTTCCATATGTGCGTCTTTTTAGAGGCGCTATGGGTCTGCAGTTCCTTTCATGGACGACAATGCACCATGTCATCGCACAGTAGCTGCCGAACAGCTCTTAGAGTGAGGATATTGAACGTATGGATTGGCCGGCACGATCTCGGATCTCAACCCCATCGAGCATGTATGGGATTTTCTAGGCAGACGCTTGGCAGCTCGTACCTTACCACCAGTAACGATTCGGGAGCTTCGATTGGCGCTGCAAGACGAATGGGCAGCAATGCCTCAACAACTCATTGACACCCTCATTCTCAGCATGGGCAGACGCTGTGAAACCTGCCTAGCAGTCAGGGGAGATCATATCCCCTACTAAAGACCGGATGTTTTTGCTGGACACCCATCACAGGGATGTTTCGGCCTTCAGTCGCATTGCGCTCCATGCTACTTTTTCAATAAAGCTTCTTTTTATCCCTCTGATTTCTCTTTTAGTAAGTGTTGCTTACATTACACATGTCCTTACGTATTGGGGATCTTACGGTATTAAATGTGTTGATTTGGAAAGCTTTTGTACAAAGTTATATTGAAAAAGCCGTCTCGTCCTTAATTTTTGCACACTAGTGTAGGTGAAGTCGATTATGTAACACACCTTCTACCTATGTTACCTTTCGACATTTCTTATATTATCTTGCGTGAACCCAAAGACAAATTAGAAAATTACCAGCACATTAAGCAAGTGCTACTGCAACGATTCAAGTTGAGTGCTGAATCGTTTCGAATGAAGTTCAGTACTCATCAAAAAGAACCCGAAGCTTTGTGGAAGGACTTCGCGTACGAGCTAAATAATTACTTAGAAGATGGTTACATAGCCTAGAAGTGAAAGACTTCAACTCCCTTAAGGATTTGGTTCTTACCGATCAGCTTAAGAAAAGAGTTGCGAAGGAAGTTAAAGAACACTTCGTGGATATCTGGGGAGATATTAAAAGCTCCTCTGAGTTAATACAAAAATTAGACGATTATGAAGTTGCTCGAGGTAAGACGTCGAACCATAAAGTTTTACCAGATGTAAGAAGAACTTCTTTCCACTCAAAAATAAATAAACAAATCAGAACGGTGGATAAGGCAAAAGAAGAACCAAGAAAATCATTTAGAGGACATTCGCAATTTGAAAGCCGAAATCCTCTGTCCTGCTATGGATGTGGAAAGCCCGGCTACATCAAGTCAAAATGCCCTGACTACAATCCTTCAAAGGGTGATCCAGCTCATTTTGGAATTCTGCGAATTAACAGTCTCTCTCCTTCAAACAGAAATGCTGTACTCAGGATAAGCATAAATGGAGTTTCAGGAACTGCATTTGCGGACAATGGTGCAAGTCATTCGATTGCAGGAGAAACTCTTTACACTATCCTTCTCCAACAAGGAGCTGCTTTTGAGAAGACAGTAATATCTCTATCCTTTGCTGATGGAATCGTTACTCAGAAAGAAGTTCTACGTTCATTTCAAACCGTCATACTGGAAGGTAGAAAGTTTAAAACTCCCTTTATAATTTTGCCTGATGCCAAAAACAACTCTACCCTACTTGGAGTTGACTTTCTTGAAAATGCTGGAATAGTACTGAATTTCCGAAAGAACTGTTGGACTTTTTGGGACGATTTCCGAAAATCGTACAATTTCGCAACGCCTTATCAGAGTACTTCTGTTAATGTACGGCCTGTGGCGATAAATAACTGTCAACTACGGGAAGATGAAGGACAAGAACTCCTTGGTTCTCAGCGTGCGGAACTAGACAGCTTACTTAGAAATCATCACTCTATCTTCAAAGTAGGGGGAGAAGCTACTCCATTTATCGAACATAGCATCAACACTGAAAACAATCCACCAAATTCAGTGCCTCCCTACCGAATGAATCCAGCCAGGAAAGAGCTGTTGAAGAGAGAGCTAGATTCTCTGCTACAGCAAGGCATCATAGTAGAATGTGAATCTCCATACACCTCTCCCGTTGTTTTGATTCCAAAACCAAATGGCAGCATGCGTCTCTGCATAGACTACCGGAAGCTGAACGCTCAAACCATCCCAGATAGTTATCATTTGCCTCGGATGGATGACTTGCTTAACGAAACTAAGCCAACACCTTATATGTCGACTATTGACTTGCGTTCAGGATACCACCAAGTAAAAGTGGCGGCAGAGGTTCAAGACAAAACTGCTTTCACATGCCCTTTTGGAATTTATAAGTTCACTCGTATGCCATTTGGATTACGAAATGCACCTGCAACCTTCCAAAGGTTGATAGACAAGTTCCGTTCAGGATTAAACAATGTGCTAGCACTGTCATATCTAGATGATGTAATATTATCTCTCCAACCTTCCAGAAACATCTTTCTGAGCTAGAGCAAGTTTTTAAACGTCTTTCATTGTTTAAATTAAAAGCAAATAGAGAGAAGTGCAACTTCTGTTGTAAAAAGGTGAAATACTTAGGACATTACATTACTAAGGAAGGCATCTCAGTTGATCCACAAAAGACAGCTGCTATCGCAGATATGTCATCCCCAACCTCTGTTAAACAAGTTCAAAGCTTTGTACAAGCATGTTCCTGGTATAGGTGATGCATTCCAAACTTTTCTCAAATTGCAAAACCACTAACAGACTTAACTAAGAAAAATGCAATGTGGAAGTGGGGCTCTGAACAAGACGAAGCTTTCAGAGATCTAAAATCAAAACTAGCGTCTCCTCCTGTCCTTAAGCCACCTGACGGTACCAAGCCGTTTGTCATCCGAACAGATGCCAGTAGCGTGACTCTCGGAGCAGTTTTACTCCAAGGAGAAAAAGATGAGGAACACCCAATAGAATACGCAAGCCGACTACTTTCATCCTCGGAGCGAAATTATTCTACCACAGAAAGAAAAGCTCTTGCAGTTGTCTGGGCCCTTGAAAAATTTAGAGGTTACGTTGAAGGACAAACCTTTAGACTCTCCTCTGACCACCAGCCTTTAAAATGGTTATTATCTTTGAAATCTCCCACCGGAAGACTTGCAAGATGGGCACTACAGATCCAATCTTATAATCTAACAATCGACTACATTCCCAGAAGATCGAACTTTTATTGCGGACTTAATGTTTAGACCCACGTCAGAACAAGAGAAAGCAGACTGTGACATTCTTGCTGTTTTCGTCGATTTTCCCACACTCTCACCTAAAGAAGTTCGCCAAGAACAATTGAAGGATGACGAGCTGAAGAAAATAATTGAATGTTTTGAAAACAATGAAAAAAGTGTTAATTTTGCCAACTGGTTTGAAAGAGGATACCTCATGAATCAAGGAATCTTATTCCGTTACTCACCTACTTCTGAAAGTGAAGAGGCCCAGTTAGTTGTGCCAATTCACGAAAGACAAGACATTTTGAAAATCCACCATGATGCCCCAAACGCAGGTCATTATGGAGCCGATGGAACGTTTGAAAGAATCTCCAAACGGTATTATTGGACTGGTATGCGTTCTTACATAACTGATTACGTAAAGAATCGCACAGAATGCAATCGCTACAAACCATCCTACCAAAAGCCTTCCAGACTCTTACGTACACCTGTGTATTCTCAACGTTTTGAGACAATTTCCATTGATGTCTTCGGACCTTTGCCTGAAAGTCCATCCGGAAAGAAGTGGATATTTATTGTTGAGGACTGTTGCACAAGATGGGTTGAACTTTTTGCTCTCCCTCAAGCCACTGCTAGAGAATGTGCTACAACTCTAATGGAAGAAGTTATATTACGATACGGCTTACCCAGAAGATTAATCAGTGACCATGGCTCTCAGTTTGTGGGTGCCGTCATGCAACAACTTTGTTTCATACTGAACATAGATCAAGACATTATTCCTGTTTATCATCCCCAAGCAAATTCTGTTGAAAGGAAAAACCGTGACTTAAAACCAAGAATTGCTATCTTAGTTCGAAATCAACACGATGAATGGGAAGATAAGTTGCCGTCTATCCGTTTTGCTCTGAACAATGCCAAGTGTGATACCACCGGTAAAACTGCTGCTTATCTGCAGTTTGGACGAGAGATGATAACTATAGATGATGTAACCAATAACTTTCGAGCCATCATAGATAAGGAAAATTTCGTCCCAGAGATTACCCCATATTTGAAAAGATTAGCAAGAATTTCATCTGAAGTCCGTGAAAGAATTGAAGAGAAACAAGATCAGCGAAAGACCTTCTATGATAAAAGACATCGTCCTGGTCCCTTGTATCATCCAGGTGATAAAGTGTGGGTAACCCTTCACCCCCTCAGCAATGCTGCCCACAAGAAGACAGCTAAATTCATGTCTAAAAGAGATGGGCCTTATATTATTGTGACTCAACGCTCTCCGACGACTTACGAAGTGGCAAATCCAAACAACCCACATGAGGTTCTCGGACCTTATCATTCATCTACCCTTCGTCCATGCATAGACAAGGAAGCCACTCCAGTGATGCCTCTCAGAAAAAGGGGAAGACCCAGGAAAGACAACTCTGCTGGTTCCTCATCGAGGACGATACCTAGGAACCGGAGGGGGAGTGTAACGAATGGTAATAGTGCCCTCTCCTGGCCGGATGGACAAGTAACCAGTCTGACTGCCACCACGGTGTTGTCCGCCGGCGCAAACTCCTTATTATTTCTATAAAGATTAACGGGTGTTTATGTGTTTGTAACTGAGCTCAATTAGAATGTACAACCAATTAAAATTATTTGAGCTAGCTGCGGGTGTTATTTTTGAGTGCAGGTTACATAACCGAGTTTATTCATTTTTCTGGTATAAAATGTGTTTCGTGTTTTTCTCCAATATCGTAATGCTAAATGGGCTGTGCTTTCACGAATTAAAACGAAAAAGAAAATATTCATGGTATATTTTTTTGGCATTTTTGAAAACACTTTATTGTTAACAGAGGTATGAGTTATGATATTGCAAACTTTCATGGAAATTGAGGCATTTTCGGTCTCAAAAATGTGCTTCACGTTTAGTTCGAGCTCTCGTACTTTTACCGAGGTCAGCCGTAATAGTAATTATTGCGTAAACACGTACGATGCTTGTCTGCTCGCTGACTTTCGGAGGCAAGTGTATTTCTGTTAATATGCACTCCTTAGGTCTTAGTCAAAGGTGATCACCCCAGAATATCTTGCTGGTTCATCGGGCGATCGCAATCGACTTAATGTCCACCCCGGGTATAGATCAAGGGTCGGCAACTACATGTAAAGGGTGTTTTTTTTTAGAGGTATAGAACTTTAAATTGCAATAAAACAACGATGTATTATTCGATTGACATGAATTTCTTTTATTCGAAAGAATAAAAAAATCTTGTGGCATTACATTTTAAATATGATTTCTGGCATAGGACTGCCACGGCTGGCTCGGATGTAGTCAATCTGGACGTCAATTTTCGATGACTTTTTCCAACATTTGTGGCCGTATATCGGCAATAACACGGCGAATGTTGTCTTCCAAATGGTCAAGCGTTTGTGGCTTATCCGCATAGACCAATGACTTTAATAGCCCACAGAACATAGTCTAGCGGTTTTAAATCACAAGACCTTGAAGGCCAATTCACAGGTCCAAAACGTGAAATGAGGCGGTCACCAAACGTGTCTTTCAATAAATCGATTGTGGCACGAGCTGTGTGACATGTTGCGCCGTCTTGTTGGAACCACAGCTCCTGGACATCATGATTGTTCAATTCAGGAATGAAAAAGTTAGTAATCATGGCTCTATACCGATCACCATTGACTGTAACGTTGTGGCCTTCATCGTTTTTGAAGAAGGATTCCACCAGCCCATAAAGGGCACAAAAAAGTCCGTTTTTCTGGATGTAATGGTGTTTTGACATACACTTGTGGATTAGCTTCACTCCAAATGCGGCAGTTTTGTTTGTTGACGTAGACATTCAACCAGAAGTGCACTTCATCGCTAAACAAAATTCGCTTATGAAAATCGGGAACAACGGCAATCTCGTTTTGGGCCCATTCGACGAATCCACGCCTCGCTTGATCGTATTTAAAATGTAATGCCACAAGATTATCTTTCGAATAAAAAAAAATTCATGTCAATCGAAGAATACATCGTTGTTTTATTGCAATTTAAAGTTCTATACCTCTAAAAAAACACCCTTTAGCACGCGGCGCAATTCTCAGTGGCATTCAGCATTACTCTACAAATTTGTCAAGTTTCGAGTGAATAAAAGTTGATAAATTTGTAATGGACCTTATTCGATAAACATCTTCAGAATTATGGACATTTACAGACTTATAAAAAATTCTGAAAGATAACTCTAGAGATAAATTTACAGCTATTTTATAAATTATTGAATGTTATTGCTGGGGAGATTTAATTGTTTGAAGAGAGAAAATTGCATGTTGTCTGCTTTCCATTTTTGTTAAATAAGTAAAATTCTTTCAACGCATGAAAAATATCTCGAGTCAGCAAAAAGAATTTTTTACCAATGAATACTCAGAATCGTGTCAAAGTGAAAGTTACACATAATAACCCTGATTTTGCGATATGAAAGAAGAGCGTGGCAAGTACTAGGTTGGCATTCAAATTTTTATTTTATTTTTTAATTTAACTGAAATGAAGGGAAATAGCTTATATTTTACGTTGTCTATTTCTTATTTTAATAAATATATTTAAAAATACCTAATGTACTCCCACACACACACAGTAATGTAGTACCTATATTTCTGTTGAATAAATTGTTTTATTTCATGTTGTTTATTTTTGTGTTAAGGAATATGTTTAAATGATGCAAAATTAATCTATATATATAAAGGAGAAAAGCGACTCACTCATTCACTCACTGACTGACTAATCACGATATGTCCGGAACTATTAAACCTACAGACTTGAAATTTGGTAGGTAGGTTCCCTTCATGGAGTAGACATCAGCTAAGAATGGATTTTGTCAAAATCGACTCCCAAGTGGCGTTGTAGAGAATTAAGGGGCGTTTAAGGAAATGAACTCCTAACTATGTGACGAATATGTACGGAACCTTTCCACTAATATTCTTAGGCGTCTTTTTGGGGATTATAAATTCGCGTATATTTCCAATCAACTCCAAAAAGCGAACGAGATATGCAAAGTAGATAGGGTATTTAAATAGAGCGTTGTAAGCTAGTAGGAATGAAGGCTATTGAGCCAGCAGCATTAGCCTCAAGTTTGGAGGATTCAATTGGATTGCGATATTGAAAAGTGACGGTTAGTAATCTACGAAGGCATCTTGTGAAGATACCTAAGTGCTGTCAGGTGATATAATTTAGTTTATTATCGCTTAAAACAATCGTTAGTTTAATGAAATTAGTTTAAGTTAATGAAAGTTACGTGTATTTCTCGGACCTCCTATTTCGGTAGACCTTATTTGATCTTGCGCGTAATTATTGATTGATTTCATAATTCTTAATTTAATTTAATACTAAAGGTAAATCCCTTTTGTTTGATGTAACATAGAAATATTATATGTTATTAGAGTTTCTGATATTTGAATCGATATAATAAATACAAGTTATTACTATACAAATGGCTCTTAGTGATTCTTTGCCTCAAATTAATCTTGGTATCCAGAGTGGAACCCAGGGGGGTTCTAACAACTATTAGACGAAAAATCTTGAAATTAAGTCAGCAGATTCCATTCATTGAGTAGAGATCTGCTATAAGATGGTGTAACGGCGTGGCACATAGGAGGCTTGACACATAGCACACGATAGACTAGAAAGAGGGCGCTGCTGTGAACTGTTTTGGCTTTTGAGCGGGAAGGAGAGAAGAAGAAGAAGGTGGTCTCGAACGTAAAATGGAGGAAGCTGCCTGTAGTTCCCGATGCGATTTTAATTGTAAATGAAATTATTAAAATAGTGATGTGTTTTGAAGGAAATAATAAAAACGGTAAATCCGGTTAATTAGAGGTGATTAATTCAACTACAAGACGATCTTACAATGGGTTTTGTGAAAATCGTTTCCTAAGTGGCGTTGCGGGGGCTTAAGGGGCGTTATAGATAATTATTTCTTTTTTTAAACTATTAGACGTACAGTCTTAAAATTTGGTAAGCGGATTCCTTTCATGGCGTAGAGATCCGCTACAAAATAATTTGGGGGAAAATTGATCCCCAAGGGTCACTGGGATCCAAGGGATTATAGGGGCGTAATAGATAAATATTTCCTTTTTTTAACTAATAGACCCACCTGCTTGAAAATTAAAAGGTATGTTCCGTTCATGGAATAGAGTTCCTTTTACAAAGTGTTTTGCGAAAACGGAGCCCCAAAGGAGTGGGGTTGCGAGGGTTAAGGTGTGTTATAGAAAAATTCCTGTTTTTGAATTTAACCCATTTACTTGAAATTTGTTGAGCACGTTTCTTTAGTTGTATAGAGTTCCACTAAGGATGGGTTTTACGGAAATCAACTCCAGGGGGAGCGGGGAGAGTTATTGGGGCGTATTGATAGACAAAATTCCCGTTTTCGAACTGCTAAGACTACAATAATAAAATTTGGTTTGTATGCTTCTTTTGTTAAATTGGAATCCGCTAAGAATGCTCTCAACGAGGTATTGATGATAAAAATTCCATTTTTGCTCTGTTAGATTTAGACTTGAAATTTAGCACGCATGTTTATTTTATGGAGTAGAGATTCACCGAAAGTTGCTTTAGGGGAAATCCACTTGATTATTAGGTTATGTGAGCGCAAAAAAAATCTTTCTACTTCTATTTTAGATATAAATAGAGATTAGATATTTTAATTTATGTCTTTTTTATATCAAGAGGCGAGAGTTACAGCTATAAATTTATTTTTCAATACAATCGAATTCTTAATGCTAGATATCAATAATTCATACATATGTAAACAGTATACATTTATACAACATCTTTAAATACCCAGTGAAACGGGTGGGTAGCGGCTAGTATATAATAAAACTGTAAATCTAAATTATTGACCTCTATTCTCTAATTCTGCCTGCATGCATTATCACGGGAATTGAATTGTTTCAAAAATATCCTACTGAGTGGTACGCTGAATTACGTTAGTTGATTAGTTTGGCACGCTACAGCTTAAAGGTTGCCGTTTCCCTGGTATAGATTATTATTTTAGCTTACTGTTTTGTGTTTTCTGTCTTGCAGTTAGAATTCAAATTTTTTCCGTATTTCGTTTTAACTCTCGAGATAAAAGAACAAACAATATTATTTTCCACTTTAAAATTTGTGTTTCTGAACGCAAATTTTAGCCTTTGACGCAAGGCGATACAGACTTGCACGCAGTCGTGATCTTGACAAATTTATAACTTAAAAGAACTAAAGAAATAGTAATAATATAAATATATACATAAACTATACGATAAAAATTCAGTTTTTAAAGATGTTACATAAGGAATGTTTTAGTGAGAAATATTTCATAATTTTGACTTTCGATTTTATTAAAGAAAAAAATTTATAAAACACTCAATAACAATATTCTTAAATAAAGTACATCACACACACACACACATAAGAACTGTAAACAATTGGTGTGTCCATTACAGATTTTAGCCATGAAAATGTTTCTTACTTCCTACTTTAATAAATCGTATTTAAAAGAATCTCATTAGTAAATACTTTAAATCAATTTTATTCAGATAACTATTACGTTGGTGTGCATGAAATGTCAGATTTTTAAGTAAAACTGCATATATTTTCAAAAGCTCTTCATTTAATCAAAATATGCTCTGTTTCCTTCAATACACCTTTCTCCACGAAATTTTAATGCATTGGTGCCTGTCTTAAATAAATTTTGATCTTTAGAATCGATGAACTCTGATATGGAATTTCTCAACCTGTCTTCATTTTCATTCTATTTATCCCGTAAAAACTGTTCAAAATGTTTAAAAGATGAAAGTCGGTTGGCGAAAGACTCGGTGAATACGCTGGATGCTGCAAAACTTCATATTGTAATTCATTTGCCTTAGCAATTGTTTTGTGTATCCTATGTGGCCGAGTCTAGTAATGGAGTATTATGCCATGCCAAGTGATAAGCATGTGATTTTCAATTGTTCTAGCACTATAATGGATACAGTTGGAATCTATTCCACCAATGAATTCAGAGCATGATTTTTCACAGGTGTTTTTGGATCTTCCACTAATTTTATTATGTAGGGAAAAATCACCAGACCGGAATTTTTCATACCAATGCTGCACTTTTCAATAGTTAACAGTCTTCTCCCCCGATGCCGGGTTTATATTGCGTGCAGTTTTTGCAGTATCATTACAAGTTTATACACATATTAAAAATGACACGAATAGCGGTTGAGTTCATATATCCTTACGAAATTCACAAATCAAATAACATTATAGAACACTCAGGAGAAATTTTTCTGTAGTGAAATGTGATTCTGGCGACGGACAATAAGACTATAAAAGGAGTTATGCCAAAAGCATAATGAAAAAGAGAATGCATATGTGCACATATGCATAAACCTAATATTTTGTTGATTCTGATGAAATTCACATTTTTATTGATTCAAAAGCCTTGATACTGATATAAGAAATCGGCCTTTTTATAAAATTAATATTTTAAAGGAGTTTATCTGTTAATATATTTCAAAAGCCGTAATTGATTTGTAAATTAGAAATTTCAGAAACAGTTCCATGTTTCTTTCCTCAAATCCATCAACAGAAGAGCTGAAAGCAAGTTTTAATTCCGAGCAGGCAATAGCAATCCTAACAGCATACAATAGTATCAAAAACAATTCTTGATACGCCATTTTCAAAACGATTTCTGGTGAATCAAAGTATTTTCATATTTAATTATTTTGTATCTCATTTGTGATTTGTTCACGATTCATATTTAACACACTTCAGTTCACGATTTACGAGTTGGAAGGAAAAGAATATTTCGTCAATTTGGGGGATGATTTGTTAACTTTTCTCCGAAGAGTTCCAAACTACGATACAATAGAATAAGTAATTGTTCTTCACATGTATTTTTACCGTACTGTGATCACGCTCATCTTCATTTGTCATCAAATGAAAAGAATATCAATTTCCCGATTACGGTAGTCAACTAAAACGTCACTAACCACGTGTTATCTTACGTTCCTGACCTTCGGAATATATGTGTTCGAAGTTCACTGGCGCTCGAATTCGGAACTGAAAAAACGACGTACTTGAGTTAATGTGAGTGAACTAAAGGATATTTTTTGGTAAAGCGACGCCCTCATTTGTTGATATGAGATATATATTTTCCTGCATATCAGGAATGATAATTCTGTTACTCTTCCGGCTGAATAACGTTCGAGAAACATTTCATTACTTCTTCAGAATTCTGCCTGAAACGTGCAATTAATTCTCTTAAGTTTCGGTTTTATTTATTATTGTTCACCGTGGCTTCCTTAATTTATGCACTATGTATTATAATATTAATAATCGTAATGATCTTATACGGCGCCATATATCTGTTGTCTACAGAAATGCCGGATTTCAGAACTATTTTTCGAACTATTGGAAGAGACGTAAAGTACGTAAAATAACTCATTTTTTATTAATTATCTTAGAAAAACTATTTGGTTCAGTTTTAATTGATTTTTGACTATTTCGAGATTTATTTTATTTGTGAGGGATACCTTGTTTGGTGTTCAAAATAAAGCATTTTTTTAAAATGCATTAGTCATGTAAAATTATTTTTATTGACTATAAAAGGGGTTTTTTTCGGGAAAAAAATTAATTAAATAAGAGTTTTTCCCTTGTATATGTATGTATATCATGGACAATGTGTGTTTAATCGGTTATTATTAAAAAAACATGTGATCTCATTGGCAGATAGAAACAGATTTTATATATATGTATGTATTAATAATTACCAATGAAGCTGGGTTCGTTAAATGTTTTTCAATGCGTTGATATTGTATGTGTCAATGAAGCTGGGTTAGTTAAATGTTTTTCAATGCGTTGATATTGTATGTGTGTTTGTGTCATAATATATATATATATATAATTTTATTATTATATGCTATCGTCAATATTTCTAAAAATATCATTCATTATAAAATACCATGAAATATTGTCCGAGCTGTTATTTTAAAATAAATTATAAGTAAAAATCAGCATATATGTTTCATTTAAGCTATATTTCTTTTTTAAAACTTTACTTATGTCAAGAACAGGGGTCGGTCGCCTATGGCACGCGTGCCACATGTGGCACGCGGTACAATTCTCAGTGGCGCTCTGCTCTACTCTTCAAAAACAATAATTTAAATGCAGTTGTAGAATGCATGTAGAAAAAATAATATATATTCAAAATGTTGGAATAATAATATGTATATTCAAAACATATTCTCCTTTTATAAAAATTACTTCTGAAATGATAATATTTTGCCTATATATAACTAGAACTTCTATAAAGAAACTGAGCTAGGACTTTTGAAAAATTTCCATTATTTCTAGAGTTAAAATCAATTAAAATAGTAACCAGTGTGTTTGAATTTCTTTATATATATTACAATATAAACAAATAATTCACTTTTAAATAAATTTCTAACTCAAAAATCTTACGCCACAGTCTGTAAAAAAGTCCGTGCTGTAATAGGCAAAATGTTATTACTATAGAAGCATTTTACATAAACAAGTAATATAAAAAAAATTTCAAGTCAATTCCTACTTAGTTCATGAAAGAAAATTTTATTTTAGTTACTTTTTATTAAATAGTTACAATTAATATAAATATGTATTTACATATGACAGAATCATTAAGTGACAAAATGGAGAAAGAGATTTTCCTAGCAATTTTCCTTTCTTTATATGGTGTTGGACTATTTTTTGGTTACTATTTTATTCATTTATTAAATTTAATTATTCTAATAAAATAGGGTAGTAAAAAAGAAACCACATTCTCAGAAATTAGGCCAACCCAAGTGGGATTCGAACTCACGAAATTTGGATAATAAGTCCAACGCGTTATCCATAGCGCTACAAGGATACACCGAACCAGTTTCTATACATGCTGTTGCACTATTATCTTTGTTTGTTACTATTTATTCATTTTTTAAAATTTAATTAATGAATTAATATTTGAAAAAACTGTATTAACGTAAGGTGTCATCCACTACAAGTTTAAAAAAATGTATTTGAACTTGAATGGATGAATAGAAAGTATATATTTTATTAACGATTGAAAATTTGAACAAGATCTAGATATACACTAGCTAGAAAAAGTCTGCGTTCACCCATAACAACTCGTAGAGCAAAGGTAAAATTTCATAGAAATATAATTTTTTTCTAACATAATTTTATGAATTTGTTTACTATTATTTAAATGTTGAGCATGCAAGAATTAATTAGTTTTGAATGAAAACAACGTAAGATAGCGGGTTTTTTGCAGCAAAGCACGCAAATAGCTAGAAAAAGTCTGCGTTCACCATTTGAATATTAATGATTCCTGGAATTTTTATCAACGGGCGTTATAGGTTAACAGAGTTTTTGCATTCAGTTATCTAGTAAAATAGCTTAAGAAAGTTGTAAAGCAATAACATTTTTTGTGAGGTACGAAGCAATTCAATGACATGGAAAATGAAAAGAAGGAAATTAGAATCAGTGAGCTTAAAATCATTATGAAAAATGTCGAAAGATGCAAAAAGTCTTCGGGATGTAACCATATCCGTTGGATGGCAGTATTCATCTATATAAGTGTTATTAATAACTTTAAAACTGCAGGAATTTACACATCGAAACCTCGTTCAGGTCGTCCATCTAAACTCACAATCAGATAAAAACGAAGTATGCTATGCGTGGTGAAAAAAAAATCCGCGTTTGACGGGAACTCAAATAGCAACAGACATTCATGAGAAGTTTAACAAAAACATTTGTGCAGGTACTGCAAGAAAAATCTTGAAAAAGGCCGGATACTGTAGTCGAGTGGCTCGTAGAAAACCTTATATTTCAAAGACCAACGAATAACTTTTTCAAAAGAGCATATACATATGCTTTCGAAGTTCTGGAGGACTGTGATATTCTCCAATGAAGCAAATTTTACATCTTTGGCATAAAATGTCATAAATTGGTATGCAGATAACCTTGTACAGCTCTCAAAAAGAGCAGTTAGTGCCAACGGTGAAGCACGGCGGCGGGAGTTATGGTGTGGGGGTGCATGGCGAGCAATGGTGTTGGCAAGTTGGAGTATATCGAATCAATTATGATCAAATATGATTACCTTGATGTCCTAAAACATTTAAAGGAAAGTGCCGCCAAACTCGGCCTTGGATTATTATTTCGCTTCCAACACGACTCGATCCTAAGCCTACCGCTGAGATTGTGAAGCTTTGGTCATTATATAATGTCCCAAATCAACTGCACACGCACCCACAGTCACCTGATCTGAATCCTGTAGAACACCTATGGGATTTGCTGGAGTGTAAGATTCGTCAACACAATATATCAAGCAAGGATATGCTGAAGAGTGTTCTTAAGGACGAATGGGAGAAGATAAGCGCAGAAGAAACAACTAAACTTAATAATTCAATGCCGAAACGACTTCAGGAGGTTCTCGAAAGACGGGGTTATCCAACCAGCTTTTAAATAACTCATTATCCTTTTTAAATATTTTTATAGCTTCTACTAAAACAGTGAACGCGGACTTTTTCTACTTGATTTTTGTAGGTATCGCTACAAATCTGTCTTTATTTTAAAATCTATGAAGGCAGACCAAATTTACTTTTGTTATTCTGAATACTTAAAATGAACTAAATAAAATCTAATTAAAATTTATTTTTTAAATTCCAGTTTTTAAACTTTTTTTCATTGTTCATGTAAGCAATAGTACGTGAACGCAGATTTTTCTATTTAGTGCATATATTATGAATGCGAAAGTTTGTTTGGATGTTTGATCGTCTTTCACGCAAGAACAACTGAATGGATTTTAATGAAACTTTACAGTGACATAGCTTATACATCAGAATAACACATAGGCTATAATTTATAGCATAGGATATAATTTATAAAGATATTGTGCGAAGTGTCCAAAATATAACAATATTTGTCAAATAAGTAGGAAAAAATTTTGTCATCTGCAAGCAATTCTGGCGTGCGCTTCAAAAAAGCCCATGACAGCATATATCTACTGTAATCAACGTAATCCCTAATTTTTTTATTTCAAAATAAAACTAAGTTTTGAAGGGAGAGGTTGTTATAAATCTCTCTTTATTTGAATGGTTTTTTTATGATTTTATTATGCGCATTTGGTAGGAAAAAATTGATCTTTTTTCAAAATAAATACTTTTATCGCTTCTGGTACTTAAAGTAAATCAACTTTCTCTTTCACACTACCTCATTTGGACAAATTTTCAAAATTTGTTTGTGGTTAGTAGTTAATTATAACGCTATAATTTTAATTGAATAGGCAGATATTGCATTTTAAGTATAAAAATAATTATAACTACTGTACTGTATTTTTTGGAGTGAGTGAGTGAATATTAACGTCGCACTGTTCAGCTACACGAAGACTTTTGGTGACGGACCACGTAATTTTAAATCATGGTCAAGTGAAGTGGACGACACCTGAGCTGGCACCCCCTTCTCATAACTACCACACCACACCAACTTAGCAGGAATATTCTTTGAAATCCACTCTTCCAAGATATATGGCAGTACGGGTTCTATGATGAGTATTTTAGCGGGGAAGGTGAATAATTTTGTAGCAGATATTGCGTTTTCAGCTGACGGCGTTTTCAGCGGATTGCAAAGAATATCATTTTTGTCCCGAAAAAATAGTTAATGTGAAAATTTAAGTGTCTTATGTTTTTGTATGTTAATGAAGACCTTAGAAAGCGATTTGACTATTTATGTTAAGTGAAAGGTATACATAATTAATTTTACACAGTGGAATATCTTTAATTAAATTATTAGCTCTAACGGGTTAAATTTTCCAAAGTGGAGTATTTTGTTTATGTATGTCCCTTAATTTTCAATGTAGTCAGCCAAAAAAAAAACATTGCATGAAAAAACAGCAGTAAATCATAATGCGGTAGATAAAGCATTAACGTGCATCGCGCCCCTACACGGCGGGTCTTACAAAGCTCTAATAAAGCTCGAGCTATGAAAATAGATAGAAATTTGGCATCTTAACTCTATCGTCAACATTTCGCTATGTTTTTCAATGAATCGCCATTTTAATTTAAGAAACGGCGAAGCTTGCGAATATTACAATTTTAACATAAAATAAATACAACAGTAAGTAATATTAATGTATTACAATTTCAGATATAAATTGTTTACACTATTTTAAGCGTTCATTACACAAAAGTTTCAATAATGTGTTACTTTTGCTGAGCAGAGATTAGCTTAGGGAGGTATTTTCAAAAATCGACTCTCAAGAGTCTTACGGGGAGTTATAAATAAAAAAAAATTCCTTTTTATCAGCTATTAGATTTACAGACTTAAAATTTAACAAAGACTACAGACTAAAATTTCTTTTCTTTTTTTTGTTCAGCTGAGATATGCAAAAATCTTTTTCTTGTTTAATTTGCAATGCTCGTAAAATTAACTCATTAAAAACTTCTTTATCCTTCAATCTGTGTTGTTTAATTTTTCAGTTCATCCGTGCGAAGAACGGGTATACCAGCTTGTATGTATATATATAGGGAGAGAGTGAACTACACACACACACACACACACACATATATATATATATATATATATATATATATATATATATATATATATATATATATATATATATATATATATATATATATATATATATATACAGTCGACTTTAGATAATTCGAAGTTGGAGGGACCAATGAAAAGCAAAGCTTCGAATTATCAAGAGGGTAGGAAAAAACTCTCAAAATACACGAAATTTTTTTTTCTAACACATTTAAATTTAAAATTATGTAATAAAGCAACAGTTGTACATATTTTTTAAAGTACATTTTATACAGTATAAAAATTAAACAGAAGTGAAAAGTCCTATGTTAAAAGAATACTCTTATGTCTTGAAAACAACTAATCCTTAACTAACTTAATGCTTTTTGTCGAAAAAATCTGTTATCTTTTTTTGCTTTAAGGCATTCAATCTAATTTTGTCAATAGATTTTTCTAGAACAAATGAAGCCTGTAAAAAAAACCCAACATGATTTTGAAGGATTGCGTACTTTGTTTAGTGACACTTTAGCTTCTGACAGAGTTACCGGAGTCAACTCCTCTGATTCGTCCTCATCACTTTCTGTATTATTGTGGTCCAAAGCCACAATTTCAGAGTCAGATAGAGCTCCCCATACAGCAATGTCCGTGTCAACCAACACGTAGTCGTCAAACGTCAAATCTTGTTCTGGAAGAGCTTCCCAAAGGGATGGTTCAGCATTAAATTCAGTGAGTGTGTCGTCCACATCTACCAGATTCGGCGAGGGCAAGCCTGACTTTTTAAAACATCTGTGAATTGTTAAAGGAGTAACAGCTCTCCAAGCCTTGTCAATCATGATCAAAGCTGTTAAAATAGAAATAGTAGTTACATTCTGCTGATTTTCGAGGTTATCCAAAACGCTTTTAACGACTTCACGCCGATAAAAAGTCTTAAAATTATGTATGATGCCCTGGTCGAGTGGCTGAAGTTTGGAAGGGGAAATTGAAGTTTCACGTTTGATAAAGGTGGTGCGTTATTGTGCACAGTAGTTGTCTAAAAATAAGAGAATATGTCGTTTCTCTCTTTTCATATCCGAGTTCAGTGAGACCAACCATTCATTAAAGAGTTCGGTGGTCATCCATGCCTTCTTGTTTGAGCGGTATTTGGTAGGGAACGAGTTTATGCCCTTGAAACACCGAGGTTTTGCAGATTTTCCTATGACGAGAAGAGTAATTTTTTCTGAGCCGTCCATGTTTACAGCCAGTAAAATAGTTAACCTCTCCTTGCTATGTTTTCCTCCATGGCATTTTTCTTTTCTGAATGTAAATGTTTTTTCTGGCAAACATTTGAAAAAGAGTCTGGTTTTATCCGTGTTGAAAATGTCACGAGGTTCGTGCTCCTTCATAAGATCCGAAAGCGAGTTCTGCCACTTAGAACAAACGTTAATGTTGACACTTAAGCTTTCCCCGCACATTTTTTTGAAGACTATCACATTCCTTTTCTTAAAATTTGTAAGCCATCCGTCGCTAGCCGGAAACTCGATTCCTAATTCTTTTGGCGAATGCTTTAGGCATTTTCTTCAATAAATAACCGCCCATCGGAATATTCTGTCGCTGTCTCATCCATTAAACTGCGAAGGCTGTTCAGAAAGTATCTATACTGAATTTATGCCATTTATTCCAGAAAACCTCTAGCGGAGGGACTGTGCGCATTATGCGCGCGCATATTTCACCTTGTCTCACAAAAATCGGCAGGTCTGTACAGGGCGCGGTTCAGTCACACAGACTTCTTTCATGTGGAGTGTTTGCGTGCGTTCGTCGAAAAAAGAAAATGTGTGAAAACACGGATCAGCGAATCTGTATAAAGTTTTGCTTTAAGGCGACACGGTACGATTTAAGCAAAAATTTTAATTTAAGGATTTTTAAATTTTTTTAGGTTGCCTCCTATGTATGTGTACTATGTTAAACATATTGTGTGCTCAAAATTTCATAAAAATATAGCCATGCAATTTTTTAAGGAAAAAACTTAAAATTTGTGAAGTGATTTTAAAATGCTACTTTTTTACCCTACAAAAATTTACGTACACGCATGAAATTTGATTTACGAGTTCGTCACACTATGCACATTAAAAGTTGGTATGGGTTTTGTGTTAACGTGATTGGTATTCATGCAATACTACTTTTTATGAATGTTTATTGAAAATTCCTTAAAAATGAATAAATTCTGAGTTCAATTATTTAAAAAAATAAATATTGCTTTGATTCAAAAATGCATACCAACTTTTGTTACATGTACTATTAGCAATAGGTAAAAAAATTTCAAAGCATTAGGCGCAATAGAAAAAAAGCCTTAGCATTTTAAATGAAGATAAACTAGTTATTTTAACTTTCTGAGATAAGTCAGTTTAAAATTTTTATTGGCCATAGGGATGGTGAATAAAAACTAACGTGAAAGTTACCATAATTCTGCGTATTTTAAGTTTAAAGATTTCAAATTTTGTGAGGTTATAAAAAACAATATAACAAATAATTTAAGCTAAAAAATTAAATTTGATTTTTTGACCGATTTTGGTCAATTGAATCGTACTGTGTCCTCTTAAGCTCGGTAAAACGGGCACCGAAACCTACGAGATGATGAAAACAGCATTTGGAGATGAGACGATGAGTCGTGCTTGGGTTTTCGAGTGGTTCCGGCGATTCAAGGAGAGTCGTCAATCAGTGAACAGTGATCCCCGTTCTGGACGCCCGTCCACCTCTCGCAATGAGGACAAGATTGCACAAGTGAAGGCTGTGGTGAGCTCTGATCGTCGTTTAACAGTCCGAGAAATTGCACAGGAGTGTCACATTTCCGTAGGTTCATCTGATGAAATTTTGAGAAAGGACATGAACATGCGCCGAGTGTTTGCAAAGTTTGTGCCGCAGCAATTCGAACGACTGACAATATCTTCTGATTTTTTTCAAAGTGCGAGCGACGATCCGGAGTTCACGAAGCTCATAATCACTGGGGATGAGTCGGGGGTTTACGGATACGATCCCGAAACAAAGCAGCAGTTGTCACAATGGAAAAACCCCGGTTCTCCTCGGCCAAAGAAAGCACGGCAGGTGCGATCAAAGATCAAAGTCATGTTGATTGTGTTTTTCGATGCAGATGGAATTGTTCATCATGAGTACGCTCCCCAAGGCCAGAAAATGAGCAAGGAATTCTACTTGAACGTCATGAGGAAACTAAGAGAGGCTGTTCGCAGAAAACGACCGGTGTTGTGGGTGTCCTCTCGCTGGATGCTTCACCATGACGGAGCCCCAGCGCACACCGCCAATCTTGTGCAGCAGTTCCTGACAAAACACGGAACAATCCAAGTAGCACATCCTCCCTACTCGCCGGATATGTCACCTCCTAATTTTTTCCTCTTTCCCGAGATCAAGAACACCTTAAAAGGACACCGGTTTCAGGACATTGAAACCATAAAACAGAATTCGACACAGCAGCTTCAGGCTATCCCAAAGTCTGAGTTCCAGAAAGGTTTCGAGGACTGGAAACATCGTTGGGCCAAGTGTGTTACTACCAATAGAGTATATTTCGAAGGAGATTGACTCAAAACCTGTTTATGTATGTATGGTTTTGCATAATAAATTCAGTCTCGATACTTTCTGAACAGCCCTCGTTAACACTGTTCAAGACGTGGAAAATTACCTTTACTAACGCGTTTTCTCACTCTAATCGAAGATGCACTAAAGATTTTCTCTTTATTCTTCAGAATAGTGGAGAGCGAGCTCAGTGGAATTTCAAATGCTATGGCTACATCGATCTTCCTCTCACCTTCTTCAACTGATTCTATCACCTTTTGCTTTTCAGAAATTGTTTTAAGCACTTATACTTTTTAAAGGAAGACATGTCGTTCCTTTCGCGTGATAAGTCGACAGTGAGGTGAGGTGTAAAGTAGTGGCCCAAGGTGTATAGAAATTAACAGATAGGAAACGTAAATCACCACAACTTTAGTAAAATAACATTATTAATTTAAAATTTGGAATCTAAAATGAACACAAGGCGTATTTCACAGTTCACACTCAGCTACGGGGTTATAATTAATAGAAAGGGTCGACACAACTATGGCACGTGGAGCAATTCTTAGTGGCATATTACCGTTTTTTTTTTTAAAAAAGTAATAGAATAAAGTTGAATCCCTGTCTCTCCTGTCTTTGCCTCGTACATTTTTATATAAAGGTTTTATTTCTCGCTTTCAATTCTCTGCCATAAAAACGATTCTGCTGAATTATCTTGGATGTAGTTTGAGTGCTTTATTTTTAAAAAAAAAAACATCTGTTTAAATGTGACTCATTATTAGTAATAAATACTCAACGCAAATCAAAATTATTATGCAATACTTGTAAAAGGAAGCATCACTCATTACTGCACAGTGAATAAAAAAGAAAGCAGTTTTTCCTTTATCTATCTAAAGCTTGTGGATATCAACGGAAAAAGAAAAAACAGATGCTTAGGAATAAATCAAAATTCTGCCTAGCAAATACCGGAAATATAATAAACAAAGTAGTTTCAACATGCACAATTTGGACTGAAAAATAGTTCAGTAAAAAATCCGTTCGTGGGATGATTAGGTACAGGAAGTGAACCTAACTTCATAATATTGAAGGTTCGAATTATCAAGAGTTTTATAGGATAACTTCGAATTATCGCGTGTTGTAGTCTGGTTTATTTCGAAATATTGAGAGTACCAAAACGTATGGTTTTAGTTCGAAATATCAAGAGTTTTTCTAGGGGCTGTGAGCATATACTTCGAATTTTAGCGAGATGTTCGTATTATCGAAAGTTTGAATTATTGAGAGTCGACTGTATATACATATAGTCTAATTCTCTACAGACAAGAGATTCACCAATCACATTCGAAAAAAACACAGAGACAGTAAAGAGAACATACAATGAAGGATTAAAAATTATATTAAAAATTATAAAATGGATGCTGCAGTATTATAAATATTGCTGACTTAGGACAGCTAATATATAAATTATATAAAATATATAAATTATATAAAAATTATATATATATATATATATATATATAAAAGTGACAAATTATATATATATATATGTCACTCTCTCTTCATTTTAGCCCAAAAAATTTAATTTAGATAAATTTTTCTTGTAATAATTCTTTTAAAACCAATTTCAGAATATATTTTTATTCAAGTGACATTAAACATCCAAAAAATTATTCTTTTTTACGCTTTTACAAAATCACGGTTGTGAACGTTATCATTTACCTTAAGAGATAAAACTTATTCCGCATTCCACATCATTGTTGTTTGTCAATACTATTTTCTCTATCATTTACCTGATTTTTAAAAGCCCTCTGTATAAATGTGCGCATTTATTCAAAAAATTTGTTGCGTGAGATAAGGAATTTTTTAAAAAAGCGAATTATACTTATAATTCATCATTATAAGTATAATCTTTCTAAATGTTATTTAACAAATAATTTTTTATAATAAATTTTAATTAGGTTGTGTTATATATTATAATAATACTAAAGTATAACTCTGATTGTAAAGCATGTCTTCCTGAAACTTTTGATTTATTCAAAGAATTTGTATGAGCATTTTTAGCTTCATCATATACACATACACTTTAAAATACCTTGTAAACCCAAATACAAGTGAATGTTATGTGTTTCTTCGAAACATAAATAAAAAATATATGCAAGTATTTTTAACTAAGATAAACTATAAATTATTTTAACTGTTACATCACAACTAAGTTAAATTATATTTTAACTACAATAAATTATATTTATTATTATATTTCTCATCATGACCCTTGATGAGAAATACGTACACTAAAGATAACATTATGCTTACTTAAGTTTCACTTGTATGTAACGGAATTTTGAACATTTTTACACACTTTAAAAGGTCAGATTAATTCGAAATTTTGCACACTTTTCAAGGACCGATGATAATACAACATTTCATAATTTTGTTCTATTGACCTGATCAGGATTATCGGGAATAACGATTTCTAGACTTGGCGACTTAAAGATTAAGTTACAACTCTGAAAGCGAAAACGTGCGTCAGCAATTTTTTGCCCTAATATAAACAATTTTCTAGTTCTGAAAATGGAAATAAAAAAAAGAGACTTGTGCACGTGAAAAAAAACAGTGTATGTTATAACAACTATACTCAGAGATGTCAATGGGTTTTCCAAATTCTAAAAATTGATGCATGTGAGATTAATTCATCAATGAATAAATGATAGTTTAAGAAACTAAAACTACATGCTTTTACTGTAGATCGAACTAAAAAAATGAAAAATAAATTTTAGTTTTAAAACATTAAAAAACACGCTTTTATTGTTGATCGAACTAAAAAGTAAAAATATAATTCGAATATAATGATGCTCTATAACAATTGTTATAATCTCTTACTCTTATATTTCGAAATGCTGAGTTAGAGTAAAAATGTAGTACATATAGCACGCCACGCTTTTATCCCAATGCCATTAATTTTCTCGTTAATCATTTTATTCGGATTACTTTTTTACTTTTCAGTTCGATTAACCATAAAAGCGTGTTTTTTAATTTCTTTTAAACTATAATTTATTAAAAACACATTGAACTGAATAAATCTTGTTAAGCAAGATTTTACATTGCATATGCTGCATAATGCAGTGTTTTTTGTCAATTTATGAGGAAAATTTTATTTAAACTGCTCAGATATCGTACTAATTTGTTTTTTCCGTACACACAAAATTGTAAGCTAATCTGATCTAAAACATCTGCATCCTTCTCCTAAATAATTATTTCCTGTATTATTTTCCTTATTTAAACATAAATTAAGTCGATGAATGTAGTGAATGATGGTTTTAGCATATATTACCATAAAATTTGCTCTTATCTGAAATTTCAGTCTTTTTTATACGTTTGTTACTGTAAGTATTTTTAATATTTTTAAATTCCAAAAATATAAACAGAGTTAGAAAATCTGTAAAAAAAATAATAATTTCATTTATAAGTTGTCAATTTTAGCTTAATATCTTATTCAGTCACCTTTATAAAAGTAATTACTATTGAATTAGTATTATTATTATATTATTGTTCTCTTCGACCGAAATTACATTTATTATAATAATTTATTTCTTAGTTCAAAACAACATATAAAGTACGTAATTTATATATAATTTTCAGTATTTCTATCGCGTGATCGCTTTTAAATTTACCTTCTGAGTAGATAAAAGTGAAATAAAGTATATAGTGGATTATATATATATATAGTGGATTTTGTGATCACACGGATTAGTATGAGTATTTAGAACATAGTTTATATCTGAATACTCTGGGTATGGATTTTGCCTTGTAACGCTATACGAGGACAGCTTTTGAACATTCAATAAAAAAAGGACAGTAAAATGTATAATTATCGAAAAAGCATTTGTTGTGACTCGGTGGGAGAGGGCTCGTGGAAGAAGCAGAACATAATTTTAGAATAACTAATTTTACTTAACTTTTAACACTTTACGAAAAAATTTACACACCTATGTACAATAACGCTTTAATAATCAAGCCTTAAGACCAATATGAAATCTTTACCCGAATTTAGATAACTAAATTATGGGACATACTTATCTGGCTTAATTCTATTCGTATGATCCGGCTTACAGCCTGCTGTTTCGTTCAACTGCAATGTTGATGCCTTCCACAATTCCAGTGGATTCTTCTTCTATTATTACTCTTAAGATGAGCAATCATCAGAGTCGCTGTTTACTAACTCTTGGCAGTAAGCTTTCAATCAACGCTTAACCATTACCTCGCCTATTCAACGACTGGCACTTAAATAGAAGTCGCATTTGCATACATTCAGTCATCTCTACGGAAAGCGGTTTTTAAACTAATATCACAGTTAAAGAATATTTTCCCCAAGAGGATTAGTAGAAACCCGAATAGAACCCGTTACATATTGAACAGAAGTCAATAAACTCTAGATCAAGTTTATCAACACTTAAGCAGTCTGTCAATAAATAACGAGTTTTAATTATTTTTGTTATTATAGTTGTTTTATTTTATTTCAATTATAAAAATTCCTCATTCCTTTTATGAAATTTTTTTCGAACAATTTAAAGTTGCATATTTATGGAATCATATTTTTCAAATTATTAAGTTATATTACTTAGTGAATAATTTTATTTAAATTATTTAGTCATTTAATACATAAAATAATGTTATTTAATTTAATTTTTACGTTATGTGATTACATCCTGTTTTTAAAGTTATTAAGATGTATTATTTATATTCAATGAAGTTACACTTTGTTTTATTATTATTATGAAATACTTCTAGCAATACAAATCAAATTTATAAGTCTTTAAACAAGAGCCAAATCTAATTTTTAACGACAGTGATACCTGCACCTGTCACGAGAAGCAAGCAAAATTATCGTTTTTATCTCGCCCATTATTTTGCGTGGTCAATTGGTCAATTGAAGCGGACTACGGTCACTGGAATCAAATTTGTCTTCGGTGCATTTTTTTCTCCTTCACCTTGAACTGGTTAATTCTTTAGTTATATTACTTTTTAAATAGTGCTTTGATGAAAAAAAAAATTAGCAATTAAACTCTAATTTAACAAAAGAAAGCAATCTATAATAATTGAAGAGCTATCTAAATTAATGCAGTCTTGTGTTCAATATTATTTTTACGTGTAGCAAGCCGAATAAGTAACACCAAAAATTTAATTGAGTTTGTTTTTGATAAAACGTGCAAGTGAAATTATCATTATTTGTTTGCTTCATTATTATTTTAATGTATCCGACTACGTTCGGAACCGTGATTTTAAAACAGCGCATTAATGGATAATTTTCATGATATTTAGTGTCACTCACATTAGAATACATGCATAAAATTGTTTTAAGGACATTTTCACAAAAAAAAATTATTTAAATATAATATTTTGGCAAAAAATTAACATAGAATAATCTTTTTTTCCAAATGTTCTCCTTTTGTGAAAAATGGTTCTAATATAATAATATTTTGCCTGTATGTAGCTCAGATCTCTCTACAGAGGCTCAACTATTTTTTTTTTTTGAAAAATTCACATTATTTTCAGAGTTACCACCAATTGAAATAATTAGCGGCCTTTTTTTCTTAAAATTTCTCCCCTCTGTTGTCGTAAAACATGAATAAACCCATTTCTAAGTTATATATTTCAAAAATTCTAGTTGAGTCTCTATAGAAAGGTCTGAGTTATATACAGGCAAAATATTATTATAATAGAAGCATTTTTCACAAAATGAGAACATTTTGAAAAAAAGATTATTCTAAGTTAATTTTTTTGCCAAAATATTATATTTAAATAAATTTTTTTTGTCAAAATGTCCTTAAAACAATTTTATGCATATATTCTAATCTAAGTGACACTAAATATCATGAAAATTATCCATTTATGCGCTTTGCAAAATCACGGTTCCGAACGTAGCCGGATACCTTAACCGATTTATAAAATGTTAAATGCTGAATCTGACTTTTTATTGTGGGGAGGACTAATATTCTCATTTATGCTACTGTGGTAAAATATTCTTTTAAAGTATTTAAATTTATTCTTAAACGTTGAAAATATTTATATATATTTTTAAATACAAAAATTAATATTCAAATCAATTATGAGACAATTTAATTTGCAAAAATTAAATGGTAACTTGGGCAGGATTTTCAATTTTTTTCTTTCTTTTCTCCCAGTTTATATCTTCTTTTAATAAATTCTGAAATACATTAATACCTCAAAGTACGCTACCCCGGCTTACGCGATTTTCAAATCTCTCTCAATTTGTCTTTTTTTTTTTTTTTTTTTTCCATCACTGAAACTCGGGGGGAATCAGTACCAGAGCCGGATTAAATAGATAATGTGATTGATGAAGTTATCGATCTTGCCAGGGAAATAAATTTAGAAGTGGATAGTGATGACGTTCAAGAACTGTTGGATTCTTACTATCAGGAGCAGACAATTCATGAGCTCATAGAAATGCATTGAAGAACTTGTGTCTTTAGACCAGAGTTTCTCAAACTGTGGGGCGTGATAACTCTAAGAGGGGGGGGGGGCGAGCATATTGAAAACTCGAAAACAAAAAATTATTTTAAAAAATTATTAATTTACCGAAAGTAAACAAAAAACACTTTCTGATATTATAAAAAGTAAAATACACATTTACTAATATAATTCACTTATAAATGTATCAGTACTGTACAATGTAATTTATAATTAATTTAACAATAGTAAGTTAAGGACAAGTTTAATAATCACCAGAGACCCCCCATGGGCTACTTATATATAAAATTATGTTCAAATATTAACAATTATCTTAATAATTTGTACTGTTTTCAATTAATCTAACTGCCGATTAAAAATTACGTGATTCGCTCTCCGATGCCCCGTAGGCGTGCATATGTAATCTATTGGGGGAAAGAAAATATATTGAGGGTTGGAAGAAAAGCAATAAAAATAAGCAAATACTCTGAAATAAATAAATCCTTCGCAAACAGTGTCAAAGTCTTTTTATTGGATTCCAAAGCCTTCAGAATAAGTTTATGAATAGCAGTGCACAGAAAAGATCGTACTTTAGAACGACGTATATATATGTCTGGGATAATTAATCTTTTAACTGTGCAAGACGTTTGTATTCGCCAATGACACTTAAGAGGTTAAAATCGTATTGTAGCTTCAGCGTCAAATTATTGAATGCAAAACTTTGTTATTGTGCGGAGGGGGGGGGGAGTGCGATGGAAATTCTGATTGAATATTGGATCGCAAATGTTGAAAGTCTGAGAAGCACTGCTGTGGACTCAGTTCAATCAGAAAATCGAATGACGGTTGGGAATTTGACTGAAGGCCTCAGTTTCATTGAAAAAGTGTTACAAATTTTAAAAAATATAGATTCCAATGAAGAGCGTGAAAACAAGGAATAAAAAAATTATTAGCATACTACGAGGAAATTTTGCCGGAGAAAAAAAAATCTTAAGAGCTGACACACACAGAGAGAGAGCGAGAGAGAGACTAGTTTGTTAGATTTTATGGGACCTTCTGCATCAAAATAACTTCGGTTGCGATTTTGTATTTGTTATCTAAGATTGTATTGGGAAAAAAAATTTCTAAATTATATTCTTTTCTTTCGTCTTCGGCTCCAACTAAAAATAATTTATATGTATTTACATGAGAAATTATACGCCGACTTCTCACTCAAACACACCTTTAGCGTTAGTTCGGGTATTATTGTATTTCCCTTCTCCAATGTATACCAAATTCTCATCATGAACTATTTAATCGTTTCGTTCCTTCAGAAGCAAAAAAAATTATCCTCGAATGAAGTGAAATAGGGAAAAAGAAGTGTTAAAGAATTTTATTTACACTTCTTAAACACAATAGTAGCAATAATAAAAACTGAGCAATAGTCAGTAAGCTACTTCAAACAATCACCACTTGAACCTGCATGACGTTTTGTAATAAGAATATTCTATGTTATCGGAATCCAGAATGCAGTTGCCGACAGGCTTTCATAATCGCGTGCCATGTTTTGCTTCAAATATTTACTCTAGACGCACCTCATTTCTTATCAATAGTTACAACTAAAAAGGCGCCAGTTCGAGCAGCTGTACGTAATCAGCGCATGCGATTGTTTTAATTATAGCATCACGATTACTCGAAAAACATTTAGAACGTTGTTACAGTTTGCCTGCTCTTAGTGTCACAATGTCGTAAATATAGTAAAATAATTAACCAAGCACAGTGTATCACCATCACTATTCTATTCTCGTAATAAAGTTTGATAACTACTTCAATACCCATTGTGTATTTTTGACTTTAATAACAACAGATGGCTTTAAAACATGCAGCAAATGCAATTGTTATGAGGAAATTCTATACTTTTTACGTAATTTATTTAAAACGTTATTTGATAACAATAACTGAGTGTTATACAGTTCTTTTTTTAAAAGGTTATTGATATGCATAGTACATAGGTTGTCAATTTTTTTTTTTTTTTTTTTTTTTTTTAGAATTTCAAAACCTACCAATGCGGAAAATATGTTCTTTGGTTTAAAGATGAATGGTAAAATAAAATAATAAAAATTTTATGTTAATTACTGCCGCAAGAGGAATTAAACTTAAGTATTTGAGCTTTTTCATGGCAAAAAGTAATTTTTGTTAAAAAAACATGCATTTTATAACACTTTTTAACATTATTTACGTAACCTGCTTATAAAAATATCAGATACATTTATTTAACAGTTTCTTTAGTATTAAATTTTGAACAAAAACATTTTTGTCGAAATTACTGTGTACCTTGAAGCTGAAGATTGAAGAAAGTTTCACTGATTCGGTGGCGCGGTAAGCGAGCTGGATTACGAAATGTTGCAATGTACATATATATATATATAGCCCTACTCACTACTTAATAATCATCATTTTTGGTTATGTACATTGTAAAAAAATTTATTTTGAGTCTAACATCATCTAACCTATATTAAATCTTTTTCCGTTTGTGACGAATCTATACGGAACTTTATCACTAACCTTCTGAGTCAACCTTTTTAGGGAAATTTAATTCCCTACCTATTTCCAATCAACTCCAAAAAGCGGACGGGATTCCTTGTTATGCAGATTAGATTCAGTATTTAAGTCAAACGAAATAGTAAAGTTAGAGCAGTAGGAGATAGAGATTGAAGCAGAAAGTTATCGTGGATGTAAATTGAAGATTTCTTGTTAGAGATATTTAATCTCAAGAATTGAGATTCCGAGTGGTAAATATTATTTTGTGTTTAAAGTCTCATTAAAGTTTTAGGAGTGAGATTAAAGTTAAATGTTCAATAAGAACATTATTAAATATAATTCTGGGATCTCTTATCGTGGTAATTTCTGCGTGATCGTTATTTAATAAATTGATTAATTGGATCATTAATTAATTAAGTTAATTTAAAGGATATTACCTTTAAAACCTCATAATACTAGTAGACGTATTTGTTAATAAGTCTTTGATTCTATTTGGGAAAGATAACCAAATAAAGAAAGTTATTTATAAAAATGGCTACTGGTTCTTCTTTGACTCAAAATTATTCTCGTTCTCAAAGTGAGGTCCTAAGGGACCTTCACACGTTGCCTTTTTTGAAAATTCATCCCCTGTGGCAATATTAAATTTTGAAATTATTTTTCTCTCAATCTTCATACCATGGACCATCTTTTCCGTATTTCGTATAGAGTATGTAAGATTCGCCTGGTATTTTAAAATTATCTAGCGCAGCCATCGAAATGAGACAGGACGAGAGGAAGTGAGAGAAGAAAGAAGACAACATGGCGGAATGAGCTGGATAGCGATTACGTTGGCGAGGATAGAAACGAAATGGTCTTAGCAAATCAAAGTTGAATGTATCATAGTTAGTTTTTTTATGTTGTGTCTGGATATTCTTTGAAAATTTCATTCGTAAATAACGGACCTACTATCCCAAATGATCCCAGATGTGCTCTATTGGAGACAAATCTGGGGATCAGGCAGGCAAAGGAAGGGTAGTAACAGTGCGGATGCAGTCTTGTGACACCCTGGCCGTGGGAGGCCGAGCATTGTTTTGTTGAAAAAGGGTTCCTGGGAGCCGTTGAATGAATGGTAACACATGTGTTTGCAAGATATCATGGACATACCGCTGGACTGTCATGGTGCCATGGATCAATACTAGGGGTGACCGTGCAGTATCAGCAATGGTACCCCATATCATCACACCAGCTGTGGGAGTGGTGTGTCGTTGTAAAGCAAAGGCATGATTGGGGCGTTCACCATGGGGTATCCACACACGAACACGAATGTCATCACTGCTGAGATTGAAACTGGATTCGTCGTTTAAGACCAACTGGTTCCATTCCGCTGCTGTCCAGTTTCCTCGTGCGTGGCACCACTCCAAACGGAGGTGTCTATGGGTGGGCGTCAAGGGCAGCACACGTAATAGGCGCACAAATGTCCTTCAGCCAGGTGCCTTCGTATGGTTCGAGGACACATGAGCCCTTAGTGAAGGTGCTATCTGTGCCTGCATGGCGGCCGATGAAGCAGTTGGCTGTACGCGTACATTTCTTACGATGCGGTGGTCTACTCGACGACTGGTCTCTCGAGGGCGTCCTGAGTCTGGTCTTCGTGTAAATGACATCTCTCGGATCCTCTGGTCCCAACACCTCCTTACAACACAATCAGAGTGGCCTAATTGACGAGCTACTCACCTAGCTGCCCACCCAGCTTCCATCATACTTCTCAAACTGCGACAGGTGCTCAAATTGCCTTCGAAAACGGCGTAATGGCATGTCTACCTCGGCAATTCCTTTGTAAACGATTCAGCTCACTCAAACAAGCTTTGGTTATCTATTTTGTACCCCACGGAGAACGACGTTAAACGCCCTCTACCGGCTATACGTAAAGCGCAATCACGCTGCATTTCTAATCATTTGCATATCTCCCCGACATGTACCTTCATGCCAAGTTTCGTTACAATCCCGCAATTATTTCTTGGTGCGCTAATTTTTTTGTCCAAAAGTGTAAATTATGTAAATGAGATTCAAATATCAGTTCACTGGGCATTGCTTTTTTTTCAGTGCTTTATCTTTAAGAAGATTTGGTACCCCAAAAGAAACCATACTATTGTTTTTATTTAGTCATATTCCTCGCAGTATTATCTTTCGACTGATACACTGCTGGACAATTGCTAAGGACGGATCACAAATTGCTATGTAGCATAAGATTAAGCGAGACATGAGGCCTAGTAGGATAAAATATAGTTGCCACACTCTTCAGACATTAGAATAAAGAATATATAATGTTCTGGAAAGTACAAAAGCTGTGAAACATATGAAAGAAAAAAAATGTTCATTTGATCTGCGTACGGAAAAATGGAACAATGCATCTAAAAGTCAGCAGGCACCTTAAAGAAAGGTATCAGTACGGGATATGTCCACCGTGGAGTGTGATGCAACATTCCACACGTCGTACCATACTTTGCACAACATTATCCAGCAGCTGTTGAGGCAATTTATCCCATTCCTCTGTGAGTGCACGGATGAGGGTGTTCTTGTTTGTCGGAGGATAGTTTCGACCACCAACTTGCCTCCCCAAAGCATCCCACACATTTTCAATGGGGTTTAGATCTGGAGAACGCGCTGGCCATACGAGACGTAGAATACCGTCGCTGTCAAGTCGCTGCGTTGTCGTCCATAAAAACAAATTTATCATCGACAGCACCACGGAAAAGACGAACATGAGGAAGTAGAACTTCATCAATGTATCGTTGGCCCGTCATAGTCCCATTCGCAACCACATGTAGGCGCGTGCGGCCATTGATCATGATGCCGGCCCACACCATGATACTGCATGTCGGATATCGGTCGTTTTCCTAGATATTTTCTGGACGATAAGCAGTACCACTCTCGCGCCAGATCAGTTGGCGTCTACAATCCGATGACAGACTGAACCTACTCTCATCTGAGAAGAGTACGCATGCCCAGTCCTGTTCAGTCCAATTGTGATGCTCACGACACCATTGCAAACGGGCAGTACGGTGCTGTCTGGTCAATGGGACACACACAACAGGTCTGCGTGCGTATAATCCTCCCTCCCCCTCAAACGTCTGGCAACAGTTTTTCGGGAGATCTGCTTTCCTGAGGCAGCAAGAAACTGATTTGCCACCTGCTGAGCTGTGGTGCGCCTGTTCATTTTTGCTGATAGGACGATATATCTGTCTTCTGCAGGCGTCGTACTTCTAACACGACCTCCCCCGTGCCGTCTACTACACATTCCAGTAGTTTTAAATGACTTCCACAGCCGTGAAACAACGCTGTGAGCGATGTCGAACTCCCTGGCAACATCTGCTATTTTTCGCCCTTCTTCGATCTTTCCAATAATTCGGCCACGCATAAAATCATCTATGTGATGTCGGGAAGATATGCCAAAAATTTTAAGTTCGTCTATTAAATCTTTCCTGTAAAACTTTGACTTGAAACAACAACTGTCCACACGCGTCAAAACCTTTAAAGCTCTTATGAACGCTATCACGTGATGAACAGGCGTGGAAAAAAAAATTTGCATACTCATACTTCTTCTTACTAATATCCCGCACTTATTCTAATTTTCCACATTTTGCTTCCTTTCATTTTGTGGTTGCTATGGTTGATAGTGTCATCCGTCCTTAGCAATTGTCCAGCAGTGTATATCACTTTTGTATGTCGGGAAATTAGAAGTTAGAAATAACTATAAAAAGGAAAGTTTTATATATAAAGCAGGATATTTCTGAGGCGTTACAATATTGTAAGTTTTTGTTCTTTGTGAAATGTGTGCATGTAAAATTTTTGAAATAAGATATTTTATATTAATAATTTCATAATTTCAGTTCTTATTCCTTATATCTTTTTCATAAAAATATAATGTTTCAATATTATGTGGAGAAAAAAACTGAAATATGTGTCATAACAGAAAATTCAAAAAAAAAAATGTAACATTTGTATTGAATTTTTTGTGCAATTAATACTCTCTAAAAATTAATCATTTATAAAAAAGTCATGGATTCAAATATAATATGAAAATGCAATTATTTTAAAGAAAAATATATAGCTAATGTTTTAAAGTGGTATTTTAAATTTACGAGTTTTTAAGCCTATTATAACTATTTTTTCAGAATTAGAAACTTTAAAGCGGTTTTTCTCAGTTTATATTTTTTTATACATGAGTGCATTCAAAATGCTTCTTCTTCCACAATTATTTACCAATCACTTTTATTTTTTCCCCTTTGTGTTATATATAATTTATGTAACAAAATTAAGGATCCATTTTGCTGTAAACTGAATATTTTTCTTTAAAAAAAATAAAATATATAGGAGATATTGACTTTTTCGTTGAAGTATATATATCAACACTTATTTTTTTCTTCAAAACTAATTAAGTCGTTGTAAAATTGATCCCTAAATTTGACTAAAAACATCTTCAAGAATACTATGAAAAATTCAGGCCCAAAAATAAATAATTACAAAATGAATAAAATTTTAAAATTTTCCAAACTTCGTTAAGAAAAACTTTAATTTTTTTTTGAATTTTTGAATATATATATATATATATATATATATATATATATATATATATATATATAATATAATATGTGAAAAATTTCTTATCGTATCATTTTTTTGAATCGAGATATTATACAAAATGATAAAATATTATTTTAAAGTACATAATTAAGAAAATTGTTCAAAAGGTATCGAGTTCCTTTAATGAATTTTATTTTATTCATCAGACTACTTATTTTCCACTACTTTTTAGTTTTTTTAAATACACCTTGTTTTTTAGAATTATTTGTGTATTAATAATTATTTTCTAATTGCTAATATTTGATACACATCTTAATTATTCAAATTATTGTAGAATCTTATAAAATTTCTATCGATTATTTCTTCAAAAGCTGTATAGCAATGGATTTGCTAGTGATCATCGACTCATGGCTGGTGTGAGTTCAAGTTTATAGATGGGGCAGCCAGATCAGGTGTGATTATGGACTCATGGCCGGTATGAGTTCAAGTTTATAGATGGGGCAGTCAGATCAGGTGCGATCATGGACTCATGGCCGGTGTAAGTTTAAGTTTAAAGAGGAGGCAGCCAGATCAGGTGTGATCATGGACTCATGGCCGGTGTGAGTTCAAGTTCATAGATGGGGCAGCCAGATAAGGTGCGATCATGGACTCATGGCCGGTGTGAGTTCAAGTTTAGAGAGGGGGCATCCGGATCAGGTGTGATCCTCGTCACTTGCCTCAAAATTACGAGGTCCATCCTCAGCAGACCTCGTTTTGCCTTAAAATGCGACATTAATATGCACTCACCCCATTAGATTTATGTGATAAACCTTCTACCTTAACTTTATTTCAATTAAAGTATAACAAAAAAATAAAGTTCACTATAAGAAGGCACTCTCTATTAAAGAGATCAAAATTCGTCTATAAATTGATAATTAAATTTTTAAATTAGCAAAATGTTGTATAGTATGGTAAGATTAGGAAAAAACATCTGTAAAAATTTTAGAATTACAATTTATCTAGAAGTGGGTGAAAAATTGTTATCAATGTGAAATTCCATGAAAAGCACATAATTATTTTAAAAAGACGTAGTTAACAGATATTTTTTTGTGGAAAAATGATGAGATAAATAACATAACAAGAAAGAAACTAGAATATCCATAGAAATATAATAAAATAAGATTTATCTCTGTGGCCATTTTTTACTACCATCTTCTTTCGGAGTTTTTTGTTGTATCATTTACCTCCCCTCTTTCTTTTTCCTACCTCTGAATGTTATTTCCTATTTACGGAAATCACTAAAAAAAAAGGTACGAAACACTCCAATGTAAAAAAATATTTTTTACTGAAATATCATTTTTATTCAGATTTAAAAAAGAAAATAAACGTAACCAGTCAAGGAAATGAAATAATTTAAAAACGTTTTAAAAAAAGGGATAACTAGGTCAAAGATAGGAAAATAAAATTTGAAAGATTGCATCCTGCTATCAAATAGAGATTATGTGACCCTGTTAAATATACTTGTATAAATTCTTTATTTAAATCAGATGCTTCCTTTTCGTATTTTGCTTTGAATGAAAGCAAACAATGAAACTAATCACGCGAACCGCAATCGTGATTTTGTCTGTTAACATAATACTCAAAGGTCAATTTAGTCTGCAGTTCGACCCCAACATACCACCTCTTATCTCTCTTTATCTAATACACCTTTTGTGCTATCAGCAATTCGTTTTTTTTATAATTAACATGGGTGATAAAAATTAAATGTTTTTATTATTATTAACACGCTTTTATAAGTTTTACTTGTATGTAACGGAATTTTCGAACTCGATTTTTACCTACTTTAAAAGGTCAAATAAATCCGAAATTTTACACAATTGTCAAAAGCCGATGACAATACAATAATTTCATAAATTTGTTCCACAGTTCCCATCAGGACTAAAGATTTCCAGATTTGGCAACAAATTCATTATACTATTTCTAGATTTGGCGACTAATTCCATATACCATTTCCAGATTTGGCGACTAATTACAAATCCCATTTCCAGATTCGGTGACTAAAAGATTGTTACAACCCTAAAACCGAAAATGTTTGCATCAGCAATTTCTTACCATACTAAAGAGTGTTTTTTTTCCAGGTATAGAAGTTTAAGTTGGCATTACTTTCCAAGATGGCGACCGATTTAACAGCTGTCAAGTGATTTATTCTCAGTTTGGTTTGGCAATTCATCAAAACGATCATCAAGCAAGGCGTAGATTCGTCGAATGGGCCCAAAACGAGATTGCCGTTGTTCCCGATTTTCATAAGCGAATTTTGTTTAGCGATGAAGCGCACTTCTGGTTGAATGGCTACGTCAACAAACAAAACTGCCGCATTTGGAGTGAAGCTAATCCACAAGTGTATGTCGAAACACCGTTACATCCGGAAAAACTGACTGTTTGGTGCGCTTTATGGGCTGGTGGAATCATTGGTCCGTACTTCTTCAAAAACGATGAAGGCCACAACGTTACAGTCAATGGTGATCGGTATATAGCCATGATTACTAACTTTTTCATTCCTGAATTGAACAATCATGATGTCCAGGAGTAGTGGTTCCAACAAGACGGCTCAACATGTCACACAGCTCGTGCCGCAATCGATTTATTGAAAGACACGTTTGGTGACCGCCTAATTTCACGTTTTGGACTTGTGAATTGGCCTCCAAGATCTTGTGATTTAACACCGCTAGACTATTTTTGGTGGGGCTATGTAAAGTCATGGGTCTATGCGGATAAGCCACAAACGCTTGACCATTTGGAAGACAACATTCGCCGTGTTATTGCCGATATACGGCCACAAACGTTGGAAAAAGTCATCGAAAATTGGACGTCCAGATTGGACTACATCCGAGCCAGCCGTGGCAGTCCTATGCCAGAAATCATATTTAAATTGTAATGCCACAAGATTATCTTTCGAATAAAAAAAAATTCATGTCAATCGAATTATACATCGTTGTTTTATTGCAATTTAAAGTTCTATACCTCTAAAAAAACACCCTTTATAAAGAATTGTCTAGTTTTTCTGAAAATGGAAGTAAAAAAAAGACTCGTGCATGTGTAAAAAAACCCAGGCCGTATCGACGCAGTGGTAGGATGCTAATGGGTATTCCAGATTCTAAAAAAATGACGCATTTAAGATTAATTCATCAATGAATAAAATAAAAATGCAACTAAAAAACTAAAAATACACGCTTTTATTGTAGATCGAACTAAAAAATGAAAAATAAATCATAGTTTTAAAAAAACAAATAAGCACGCTTTTATGGTTAATCGAACTAAAAAGTAAAAAAAAAAACTAATTCTTAATATAAGAATAAAATGATTAACGAGAAAATTAATGTCATTGTGGTAAAAACATGGGTTTTTCGTACTACAGTTTCTCACTAACTCTGCATTTCGGAATAGAACAAATAAGAAATTATAATAATTGATATAGAGCACCCCTCGCTTTTACCACAATGACATTAATTTTCTCATTAATCATTTTATTCTTATATGAAGAATTATTTTTTTTTTACTTTTTAGTTCGATTAACCATAAAAGCGTATTTTTCAGTTTTTTAAACTAAAATTTATTTTTATTCTATTTAACTTTACTAAATATTAGCATTGTTAGGCTAAAGATCAAACTTTACTGACTAGGAGGTATTTTTCTCTTAATTAGGACCCTTACCGTTTTCCCTTATCTCAGTGCTTCTCAAAGATTCAATGTTCGCGACTCAATTTTCAATCATAATTTTCATCGCGCCCCTCCTCCGTACAATAACAATGTACTGAATACAGTGATGATGTACTATAACGCTAAAGATACAATACGACTTTAATTACAAACTGTAAAAATTATCAAGATAAGAATTAAGCTTTGTATATAATTTTGTGTGCCTATGTGAATCAGTAGTAATTATTTAACGTGTTCTTAACTTGTATACTGATAAATTAACTATCACACAAATAAAGGGTGTTTTTTTTTGGAGGTATAGAACTTTAAATTGCAATAAAACAACGATGATTCGATTGACATGAATTTTTTTTATTCGAAAGATAATCTTGTAGCATTACATTTTAAATATGATTTCTGGCATAGGACTGCCACGGCTGGCACGGATGTAGTCCAATCTGGACGTCCAATTTTCGATGACTTTTTCCAACATTTGTGGCCGTGTATCGGCAATAACACGGCGAATGTTGTCTTCCAAATGGTCAAGCGTTTGTGGCTTATCCGCATAGACCAGTGGCTTTACATTGTCCCACAGAAAATAGTCTAGCGGTGTTAAATCACAAGATCTTGGAGGCCGATTCACAGGTCCAAAACGTGAAATTAGGCGGTCACCAAACGTGTCTTTCAATAACTCGATTGTGGCACGAGCTGTGTGACATGTTGCGCCGTCTTGTTGGAACCACAGCTCCTGGACATCATGATTGTTCAATTCAGGAATGAAAAAGTTAGTAATCATGGCTCTATACCGATCACCATCGACTGTAACGTTGTGGCCTTCGTTGTTTTTGAAGAAGGATTCCACCAGCCCATAAAACGCACCAAACAGTCAGTTTTTCTCGATGTAACGGTGTTTCGACATACACTTGTGGATTAGCTTCACTCCAAATGCGGCAGTTTTGTTTGTTGACGTAGCCATTCAACCAGAAAAGCGCTTCATCGCTAAACAAAATTCGCTTATGAAAATCGACCATTATTTTCGAAATAAAATTGCACAATTTGAAAGCGTTGTTCAGGCGTGAGTCTATTCATGATGAATTGCCAAACCAAACTGAGAATAAATCACTTGACAGCTGTTAAATCGATCGCCATCTTGGAAAGTAATGCCAACTTAAACTTCTATACCTGAAAAAAAAACACTCTGTACAAGACCCGCCGCGCAGAGGGGCTGATGAACATAATATTTATCGTGCCTCAAAATCCTCCAAATAGCGTTGTGTTAGTTTGGAGAGGGATTGCCAGCTCAGGTGTCATACTCGACACTTAACAATGGTACAAAATTACGAAGCCTGTCTCCCCCCTCCCCCATGTTGTTTCTCAGTGCGATGTAAATTAAAATGGAATCAAATCAATGTCAGAGCGGAAAATTTTCTCATTTTTGAGGACACTTGTAAGAAGAGAGAATCCCAGGCCACCCCCAACAAAGACAGTTCAATCAGACTTACGATTTTTTGAAAGGCATAATAATTGGATTGAGAACGGCATGTTAGCCTAAAAGAAAAAGAGAGGTACTTCAAACCTCAACCTAACTTACTTAGAAGCACTGTATACCAGTACTATATACCAGTTTTACTTACTGTATGCCAGTTTTAGCGAAGGTGATTGAAACAAGGAAAGGTCAGTAATGTGGCGTCCGATCATACCCAAGACTTGTTAAATTGGTGAGAGATCAAGAGAGCATGCTAGCCGGAGATCTTGGATACATCTCGGGGAAGACATTGTATATTGTGTGCAGTGTTGGAAGAGTGTTTATCCTGCTGGTAAAATGCATTGAGCTCACACAAGGATGGATAGTGTAGCTGGCAAAAGCACGTTTTCACGTGTCGTTGGGTCTTCATAGTGCCCCGAATACGAATCAAAGATAGCCTGATATGTGCGAGATGTCACCTCATATCATGGTACTAAGTCCTCGCATAGTTAAACGTTCCACCATTGAGAAAGGATTAAATCTTCGGCACCTCATTAGTACATGGCACCTAACATTGGACGTATAGAAGAATTACTTGTTTGAGAAAACGAACCCTGTGCCCTCCTATCGAGTCAACTACAAATTTCTTAACGGACTTCATGAGTGTAGACCACAAGTAGCCAATAAATCGGTATAATTTCTATAGTTAACAGAGAAGTCCCGAGGGTGTCCTGCACGTGCTGCAAAAAAGAAGCGGCTAGCAGTCCTACTATCTCTTGTCAATAGATGCGCCTGTGCACACGTCCTGACATCATTCTAACCTAATCGTGACCTTTGAACTTCCCATATTCTGTTACTGCTAGTGCACCGTTCGTATAACTGGGTGTCAGTTAAGATTTAACGAATAAACCTGAACCTCTCTTTCCAGACTAATCACCTAGCCTATGATACAATTGTCTATTGGAACTACCTCCATTTAGGACGGCGTGATATTCTTTGCTATTGCATGTGTTCTCTGAGACAAGAAAAAAATCAACAATGATTATTTCCCTGGTAGAAGTAATTGTATGAATATATGTAAAGGTCGCACCTCGACTTTCCTTAGTGTTGGAGAGTCAGAAGGAAGACTAGCCATATTCAAAATAACTTCAATTTATTTTCAGTTATAAACGGCAACTCAAATTCTATTAACTAAGTTAAGAGATACACCCAAATACCAAATATGTAAAGCAATTAACGAGGTAGGCGAGGTAAGATAAGACTTTAAATAATCAGATGACTTACTTTTAGGCAATAACTTCTAATTCTTAGCGATCTTATCTAATTTGATTCCTAGTCGAGAGAGACAATTAGCTACTAAGTATTCACGCCTCACTTCACACTCTCTTAGCAGTCTATATATAACCTTGTGATAGTCCCTGGGGACCTCACTTTGAGAACTAGAATAATTATGAGACATAAAAGAACCAGTAGCCATTTTTATAATTAACTTTCTTTATTTGGATATCTTTCCCAAATAGAATCAAAGACTTATTAACAAATTCGACAACTAATATTATGAGGTTTTAAAGATAATATCTTTTAAATTAGCTCAATTAATTAATAATTCAATTAATTAATTTATTAAATAATGATCACGCAGAAATTACCACGATAAGAGATCCCAGAGTTATATTTAATAATGTTCTTTTTAAACATTTAGTCTTAAAACTTGAGAGACTTTTTAATTTCAAAAAGATATTTACCACTCGGAATCTCAATTCTTCATGAAGTTAATTTATCTTCAACAACAATATTTCAATTCAAAATCACTATAACTCTATGTTTCAATGTCTATCTCCTACTGCTCCAACTTTACTATTTCGTTTGACTTAAATACTGAATCTAATCTGCATAACAAGGAATCCTGTCCGCTTTTTGGAGTTGATTGGAAATAGGTAGGGAATTAAATTTCTTTAAAAAGGTCGGTTCAGAAGGTTAGTGATAAAGTTCCGTATAGATTCGTCACAACCTCTTTCTCTTTCTGACCTGAAAGTTTAATCTTTATATACAAGTCTTAATTTGCATAGTCATATCTTCTTCTTCGGGAGGAAGCTTTATAATATAACAATTTTTAAAGACCCAATGTTTCCCAAGAGAATTAGTATTTAAAAGAACTCGTACAGACACGTCACATATATATATTCCCATTCTTCTCTTACATTATACTCAACGTGTACCAGAGAACTGTGAGTTTCACTTTATTTCCGGCCGTGGGTAGCCTAGTGGTTAGAGCATCGGACTCCAGATCGGAAGGCCTGGGTTCGATGCCCGATGCCACTAAATACCCTCCCAGTGCACACGGAGAAAGTGCTCGTTAAATCAGTGGGTCCGAAAGTCTTGTGGGCTGAATCACGAGTGCAGGGTACTGGAGAATATTTCCCTCCCATCCAGTTCCATGGCAAAATTGTGGAGATGAAGATAGGTGGTGGCGCTATCTATGGTTCCTTCGGAGAATTTCTACGGGCTAAATCGTACTGTCACCTGTATGGAGCGCAAGGTCTAGGCCAACGACAGGCGTACTTCTAGCCCCTTGCCACGATGAATTTCGTGGGTCTCGTTCTGACTACGTCAGACAGGTGGCATTAGCCACAACAACAACAGCTTTATTTCCATTACATGGTGTGGTGCTCCTACCTAAGATTTTCATTTTCTCACCACTCTTTCTTAGTGTTGCAGTGACCGTCGTGTATAAGAAATAAATGCCCATTTAAATGTTTGTATTATGAGTATCATCAATCAATTAGTATAAATGTTGGAAGGATAACATCCCAAGCATAGATTGTGACAAATTTTACAAAGGAAACCATTAATTGCAGTATATAATTAAAAAGAACATTGAAAATTTTGGCCACTCCTTTGTGTTGCATTTTCAATGACATGTAGTGTATAATTCTGTCAATACCATAGAAATATGTAACTAAAGGCATTGTAAATTATTTGCTTATTCAGAAAGTGAGTTCGTAGTTTCAGTTCGTACTGCCATTTAATCAAAAGCAACTTTAATAGTAATAATTTATTTTTAAATTAGCCAATGAAAGAAGAATATAAATAGCAAGCGTCTAATCTATTCAATTGCTTATACGATATATTAGGTTGGGGAAAAAGAAATCCATTATTTTTTCGGTAGATGGCTGTAGTGTCGATATCTCACGAAGTATCGATCAAACAATTTCAAATTTATGTCATTGCCAAGATGACATTTCACACTAAAAAAATTATTTTGCTTTTTTTGTCTGGTCCATTCAGTTGTGAGTTACAGGGTGTTAAAAATGTAAGTCAACAAAGAGAAAATTCGGTACATTTTACAGTTTTTCTTTGATAAAGGCGAAAATGCAAACCATGTGGCTGAAATTGCGAATGATGCTTATGATGCCGATACTGTAACAGCTAATTGCGTGCAATTTTGGTTTCCTCGATTCCGTTCATGTATTTTTGATGTTAAAGATGCACCTCACACAGGCAGGCGCGTCGTCAAAAATGTCGATAAAATCACAGCCTGTTAGTAGTCCTAGTATCGCCCAAGAGCTAAAGATCGATCATAAAGCAGTTTTAAACCATTTGCGCAAGGTCGGATTCAAAAAGAAGCTCGAAATTTGGGTGCAACACCAATTAACGCCAAAAAACACGATTGATCGAATTTCCATCTGTGAAGCCTTGGTCAAACGGAGTGAAATCGATCCATTTCTTAAATGGATGGTGACTGAGGATGATAAATGGGTCACATGCTACAATATTGTGCGAAAACGATCGTGGTCAAATTGCGGTGAAGCAGCTCAAACTGTGGCCAAACCAGGACTAACAGTCAGGAAGGTTCTACTGTGTATTTGGTGGAACTGGAAAGAAATTATTTATTAGGAGTTACATCCGCATGGCCAAACACTAAACTCAGATCTCTACTGTCAACAACTGGACCGTTTGAAGCTAGCAATGGACCAGAAATGGCCAGAATTGGCCAAAAGAAGAGGTGTTGTGTTCCATGAGGACAACGCCAGGACACACACTTCAGTAGTGACTCGCCAGAACCTCTGGGATCTTTGTTGGGAAGTTTTAATGCATCCACCATATAGTCCGGACCTGACACCAAGCGATTACCACCTTTTCTCGCATTGCAAAACTTCCTGAGTAATAAGAAATTGGTATTAAGAGAAGATTATGAATTCGATTACTAAATGTTTCCCCCCAAAAGTTCCAGAACTTCTATGCGAGAGGCATTATGAAGCTACCTTTAGAATGGCAACAAATTATACAACAAAAAGGTGCATATTTGACCCAGATCGGACAATCGGAAGCATGTTAAATAAATTCTTTATTTTCATGCAAAAATAATGGATTTCTTTTCCCCCAACCTAATATTCAAGAAAATTTTATCCCACCACTATGAATATATATATGACAGCATCATTGTCTCTTTAATTGACTCCTGTTTATTTTTCTCTTTCTTTTGGAAAATCATTCATATGCACCAGTGTTAATCTTTCATTAGTCTTTTTTCTTCATTTTATTTTTAAATTTTATACAGCTCTTAATTTTTTAAGAAACTGTTTTAAACATATAAACGGTACATAATCTTATATTTTGAACAATATGGTTTTATTTTTTATGTCAATGTTGCCATAAAAACTGTAATAGTGGAATACTGATTCAGAATTTATTATATTTCTCAAATAAACAATTGTTTGGTTTACTAGAAAGCTAAAACTCAAATAGAAAATAATTTCCTAAATTTGAATTTGATTTTTTAAGAAAGAGGAGTTATGTATAATGTTATTTCACGAATTACATGAATTTTTATAGCATTTTGTTATTTCACTTACAAATGTAATTCACGTATATGAATTTTATCATATTGTGAATGATGACGCATTTATTTTTTTAAAGAACTTCGTTGCCAAAGATGAGAAAATTTGGCAAAATTTTAAGATTTCTTTTTAAGGTGAAACAAGTTACGAAACAAAGAAAAGCAAATATTTTTGCATCATATTTAGTTCGAGAAATGGGTCAAGTATCGAACGATTTCTTATCATTACGCAGACAATAACATGAGATAGGCTTCTATTCTAAAAAGCGTATTTTTTTTGAATTACTATTTTTATTATTTCAAGTACTAAAATAATCAAGATAATTTGTTTGAAAACTCACGAATGTTAACGGAAATATTTATGAACAAGGCATATTAAAGTCAGAAATTAAAAATACTGATTGTACTTAATGAAAAATGTATTTATTTGTGACAAAAAAGTTAATTAAACTTTATATAAAAGTAGATATTATATGTTTTTCTTGTTTTTTAACGTATTTGTCTACGTTCGGGAAAAAACCGTGATTTATAAATAAATATTTTTTTTTATATTTAGAGTAACCTGAATTAAAATATACATAAAATTATATTTTAAGATTATCATTACAAGAAAAAAACTATTTTAATTCAATTTTTTGGAAAAAAACGAAGAATGAATAATTTTTAATTCTCCTTTAATGAGATGTGTCTATAATAATATTTTGCCTATATATTGGTAAGTATATTTGCTTATACTTCTGTACGAAGCCTGAACTAGGGCTTTTTGAAACATATAATTTAGTAGTGGATTTATTCATATTTAAATAAATAAGAGTTCATAAATTTTAACAATAAACATGGGTTATGAATACGATTGACAGTAACTCTAAAAATAATATAAACTTTTCAAAAATCTTTGCTCAGACTTGCTTGTGAGTTATATATAATATATATAATTTTATATAATTCTATAATTATATAAACATGTTATAATTATAGAAATTAAAATAAATTTTTTGTTATAATATTCTTAAAATAATTTTACATGTATATTCAAATTCAACTAACACTAATTATTAAAAAAAAATTCATTCATACGCTTTTTCAAAATCACGGTTCGGAACGCAGTTGGATACTTTAAACCAGGGTTGTCAAAGTCTACATACGACCCACAACGCGACAAAATGGTTGAATATATTTGAGGACCGGTCAAGTTATTGGCACACAATAATATATTATAAATTATCAAAATTTCTCCCGGAAAAGAAAAGATAGTAACAGAGAAGAATCTTAAATTTTTCTTCTTCTTTTATATATGTTTGATATAATGTATCTTTCGAAATAAACTTACGTTTATATGGATATTGATTTTTTTTCGGCCCACCTAAAATCAAAGCTTGTTTGTTAGGCAGAAGTTAGTCTTTGAGTTCGACACCCAAATCTTATATTGCCTTAAACTAATATAAGAATAAAAAATGTTATTTATGGAAAAAAGCTGCAATTTTTTTTACTAGTTCGAGGCTTCTGTTAGTAATAGTTTATGACAAGAACGAGGTTAATATTTTATAATCATTTTGATTCGACAAAAATATTTCAATATTATATTCTTCCTTCTTGTATTCATTTTTTTAAAAAAAATTCTTTCCTCAATTATCTTAAGCTATTATAATGCTAATTAAATCAGATTAGAATATTTTCTTCAAGTTTCTTTGTTTTAAGTTCCTTGCGATCGTTAATCAAATCGTAATTAACTTTTATCGTAAAAAAATGTTTGAGGTATACTTTATATTCAGGAATATAATTTCCCTATCATATTAATCAAAGAAATTCTTTGAAATTCTTTGTAAAATACCCAGAAAACTTGGAATAATGAACTTAAAAGGTTTTAAATGACTTTAAATAAAATGAAAATGTGAGTTAAGGACAGCCTTTCTATAAACAAATTATTGTTCCCTTTAAAAAATACAATAAATCAAATTGCTATCTCAAATATTTTCGAAATTATGAATTATTGAATATAATTGCGAAAAAAACCATTCTGTTATCCTTACACAGACTAATTTAAATTCACTATATTCTCTAATTTCTTGCAAACGCTTTCTTGCAAAAGATATTGAACTAACCAAACCGCGCTCAAACCTCGTCTCGATTATTTTGGATGAAAATGCGGTAATTTAATTATAATTAACAAAAATTAGCTCATTAAAAATAATTATTCAAAGAATTACGAATACAGCCTCGTTAGCATCATTTTTGGCGACTTGTGTCAAAATTTAAAAAAAAAAAATTTCTAACGTTTTAAAGCTTTCAGTTGAACTGAAATTTTAAATACGCGATTGTTTTGGATGACAATACGATACTTTAATGATAATTAATAAAAATCAGTTGCCGTTTAATATTGTGATTCTGTCATATGTATATACACATTTATATTAATTGTAACTATTAATAAAAAGTAACTAAAATAAAATGTTTCTTTGTTGACCTAAGTAAGAGAATCGACTTAAAATTTTTCATATTACTTGTTAATCAAGAGACGAGGATTATAAGGATATTTTTCAATATCAATAATGCTAGGACTTAAATAGCATTAACCTATATATGATGTACAGCCTTACAATGTCATAAAAAACACAGCGAAGCTAGAAGTAAATAAAATAATAAAAATACCAATGCAAATTCTAATTACAAAAGAATTGTTAAAATATTCTTAATCAAAGAAGATGCATGGATATTTCACATGTGAATTTTTTTTAATATTGTCATCTAATTTATAAATCTTTGTATCTTAATTTCTCCTCAAATTTACCTGAAACTAATGTGAACATATTCAAATAAAATTAAAGCCATAAGTCGGTTAGATAATCCTTAAATAATTCTGAAATAAAAGGGATTTCTTACTAGAAATCTTTTTTAAAGGTTAATTAGCTATTTAAATAACTAATTAGCATCTTAATTCAGTTTCCTTTAAGGTTTCAACATTAATATCGCTTGTATATAACCAGTCAAAATTACAAAAAATATTTCTGGTGTGCATTTTCTAGAAATTATTATTCTAGAATTACCTGAAGTAGTTTTCAGGAATGGTTTTGATATATTTGGACACTTTTATATTTCTTTTCTTGTTTGTGATAAGTCAATAATTTGCGTGGAATTGTCGTCATTTGCGACCTTTATCAACGGGAAAAAGTCATTAGATATCGAATTTCGGAATCTTTTACTTTTCTTTTTTTTCCTTCAAGATGAACTTTTCTTTTGTTTCTAATTTCCTTGATCATTTATTCTTAATTTTCTTTTCAATATTTCAGATAAGACATACTTCGTATGAAAAAATTCAAATTTGAATAAATACGGACCCAAAAGCATATTTAAGTATTTTTAACTATTCGTACCGATGTTATCGTATTTATGTAAATGCCAACTTTAAAAGCAAAATTGATTAGGTAGATGAGAAGATTATCATGTCATAGCCCATAAAGCAGTGCTTCTCAAACTTTCAAAACTGGCGCCCCCTTATCAATCACAATTTTTATCGCGCGCCCCCCCTTATACATTAATAATGTACTGAATGCAATAATAATGCACTTTTTTTTACGCTAAAGCAATAATCTTAATTATATACAGTACAAATTCATGACATAAATATTAAATTTTGTATATGTTGCTTTTAAGCAAAAAAAATATTAAGTAATAGGATAATTATTATGTTTTTTTCCTTTCTCTAATTTTTAAATTGGAATATATTGCAAAATGCGTGGCTGCTTAGAAGGCAAAATATAGATATCAGCTTTTTTTTAGAAAGAACTCAGTGGGTCAATTTCTAATCATATATAAGCATTCCTTTGAAATATTTGCTCTGTAAGACAAGCCCATGGAAGTCGCTAATACTTATTAAACTTGTTCTTAATTTAGCATTAATTAATTAATTATAAAATACTCTGTGCAGCACTGATACATTAAAAGTATACCGGCTGAAATACCCGCTATTTGCACGATTTCATTTATAAGAAAATAAAACATTATTGATATAATCGCTGAATTTTAAACAGAGTAAAGCCAAGTGCGCAACAATGTTTACAAAAATGTAAAATGATTTTTTAAAATCATTGCTCAAATTCAAATTAGTTTTAAGCGAACTGTAATTTTAAGAATCACAGAATTAGCATTTAGAATTGATGTTGAATAATGAACAATAATATAAAATTCCGATGAGAAATAATTGTATTATTTTTAATATTTAAAGTGAAAAGACTTCAACATGTTTTAAACCTGGAGCAGGCACGCACTCGATACTAATGGTCGAGTGGGGTTATTGAGCCACCCCAATCTCTTTTTTTATAATTATTTTTATAGTACACAATAAAAATCGTAATTCCAGTGAATAATTTAATTAAGAGAAAATATACTCACCTACTTTCACCTTTTCACAGAAAATATTTCGGAAAAAAAGTTATCACACCGAGAACTCAGTCAAAACAAGTACCTTAAGATTGTAAAAAAACGTTTGTCACTCCCAAAAAAGAGGGAGATATGTGACAAATATATTTTAGTTCACACGTTAAGACTGTCAAACAGGAGGATAGTGTCAGAGCCATTGGTACCAATTAAACAGTTTTGCAAGAATTACCGATTTCGTGCATTCTGTGCTCGGCGTGACAGCTCCGGAATAAAAGTGTATTTATTACAATATGGATGTTCAAAAAAATTATGTATAACGTTTTTCATTACGCTTTTTTATATGTTTGGGAATAACTCATAGAAATAAATCTTGGCCAAGTAATCCTTCAGCTCTCTGTGCTTTTCCAAAAATCATAAAAATATTTTACAAGGAAAAAATCGCAGCAGAAATAGTTTATTTGCAACTTCCCTAAAACAAATACATAAGAGCAGGGACGTAACTAACCGTACAAGTAAGTTCGAAGGCCAAACCTCAGCAGCTACATTCTGCTGCCTACATCTGATGACAAATATATAACAGTGATGAATTTTTTACCTTCCTAAAATTTTTTTTCGATTATGGGTCTGGGTTTGTTTTTTCTCATTTTGGTTTGAAAAGAAGTAGCTTTAATTTTTTATGACGTAATATCGCAAATATATAAATTATATTAGTGTAAATGTGTATTTTTTTATTATGTCAGAAAGTATTTTGTTTTACTTCATTCCAGTAAATAAATTTTTTTTAATCTTTTATTTTCGATATGCTCGCGCCCCCCTTGTACGTTTATCGCGCCCCCCAGGGGGGCGCGCCCCACAGTTTGAGAAACACTGCCATAAAGTTAATAATCAGATAAATTAAAATCGATTGTAAATGTGCTAAAAACGGTTTAATTCACTCAGTCGAAATCACGTGATAGTTATATCCACTCCAATACGCGTAAACTGATAGTATACAGAAAAATTATTCTCTCTGTATCTCTATTTTTATGTTTTTTCTATAATTTTACGTAGATTATATTTATGGTGTTCTAGACTTGATTATAGAATATGTCTTACGTAGAAAATAGTTTTAGATTATTTCAAGGCTATTTTTCCCATGAGTATAATTATTGTTTTATTCGAGCGTATACTTGTTAATTCATCTGTAGTTTTAAATTTAATAAGATATAGTGCAATTCATAGAAATATTTCTTTGCTTCAATGGATTTCAAAAACATATTTGGTTGCTCGTATGCATATAATGTTATACAGTTATTGTGCTCTAAATGATACGAAAAACTGACCATTGAATTGCTTAAGGAAAATTTAAAACTCATGAAGTGATTTTAAAAGGCTACTCTCCCACAATAATTGTCGTTCATGCATGAAATTTGACTTAAAAATATGTTGAACTAACATGTATCTACGAGTTATGTACTAGTATAACAAAAGTTGGTTTTTGTCTTATAATAACATGATTGATATTCTTAGTTTTTATGAATGTTCATTGAAAGTTCTGTAAAAAATGTATACATAGTAAATTTAACTACACTGGCCTCAAAAAGTTAAGGTACAACATGTTTTTCGAAGCTCACCATAAAAAAAATGGCAGTAACAATAAAATGCATAGTTTACATGAATGATAATAACGAACTTTAAAAACATTAATGCAAAAACGATTGCTACTACTTCTATTTTATAGAAAAGAACGTATATTTATGAGTGAGAGAAAAATATGCAAATATCAAGCTTTCGTACTTTTTGTGTGTAAGTTGTGTTGATTTTCAACAGTTGTTGGCAGTTTCGGTGACAATAGTCAATAGAGTTTAGAAAATGTCTCAGAGACGTCGTTTACCCATTCGTTAAGGTGGCGGGCAGTTGGATGGATGGAAATGGGATTGTCGCAGGCTGATGCTGCTAGACGTCTCAATGTGTCTCGTAGTGTTGTTCAGCGACTTTGGGATCAATACCAATCCGAAGATTCTGTGTCCAGAAGACCTGTTCCAGGCCGACCACGAGCTACAACACCTGCAGAAGACCGTTTTCTAGCTCTTTCGGCACGAAGGAGAAGAACCACTACTGTGCTGCAGCTCGTTGCAGACCACTTTCAAGCATCAGGAAGAAGAATCTCCGCTACTACGGTGCGAAATCGTCTTCACAATGCAGGTTTGTATGCAAGAAGACCAGTTGTGTGCGTTCCCTCAACGGACGACAGCGAAGGAACCGCTTAGGCTGGGCAAGAGAACATGTTTCTTGGACGCAGCAACAATGGGCTTCTGTGCTGTTCACAGACGAGTCCAGATTTACAATGGAGAGTGATTCAGGGCGTCTACTGATCTGGAGGGAACAGCGCACTGATACCATCAATCCAACACTGTTGAAAGACACAGTTATAGAGGTGGTGGAATCCTGGTTTGGGCAGGGATCTCGCTCGGTGGCCACACTGACCTGCATGTGTTCCATGGAGGAACCGTAATTGGTCTTAGATATCGGGATGAGATCCTTGATCCATATGTCCGCCCATATGCTGCTGCTATTGGTAACGACTTCATTCTGATGGATGATAATGCACGACCTCACCGAGCTCGGATTGTTGAGGAGTATCTGGAGGATCATGGTTTGGAACGAATGGAATGGCCAGCTCGATCTCCAGACCTGAAACTAATAGAACATCTTTGGGACTATCTTGGCAGAGAGGTTGCTGCTTTAAATCCTCCTCCAAGGTCGTTACATGAGCTGAAACAAGGCTTACTCTGTGTCTGGTCTTCGCTTCCTATTCCGGTGTCCGACAACTTAATAAACAGCATGGGAAATCGATGCCGCCAATGCATTCAAGTTAGGGGTGGACACATTCCTTATTAGAACCCATTTTTGTATTGTTTTTATGCCATTTTACCACATAACACTGTGATGTGCTGTTTTCTCCAAGAATGGACTTTTCCGCAGAGATTGCTTTTTTGTTATAAATCGTTTTTGCAATACACTTATACAAATTTCTATGACGCATTCAATAAAAACTATTTAATGCACATATCCTCCAAATTTTTTGTTTCTACATTCATTCATTTGCAAATTAGACACAAAAACCCGGTTGTACCTTAACTTTTTGAGGCCAGTGTATTTTAAAAAAAATAAGTATTTCTTAGATTCAAAAATGCATACCAGTTTTTGTTTCATGTATTAATAGCAATAGTTATAAAAATATCAAAGCATTTGATACAATAGGGAAAAAATCTTAGCATTTATAATGAGGAAAAACAATAATTTTTTCGCTTTCTGAGATAAATCCATTGTAAAGGCTTTACTTGCTATTGTGATAAGAATAAAAACGAACGTAAAGGTTATCATATGACTCAGCATTTTTTTTAAACTTGTAGCTTTGAAATTTTGGGAGATAATAGAAAAGTATAAAAAAACAAATTAAATTTTAAAAAACGATATTCAATTTTTTCAATTTAAATTAAATTACTTTCGGTGTTTTTAATCAAGATTCAATATTTAATTGTTAGAATTATACAATAATTTACTGTCTTATGGTTTCAGTTAAAATATTTTCATTCTCTTACTTCTGAATGATATGTATTTTATACAAATTCCACTATTTTTCTCAAATTACATAACTCACTTCATCCTTTTAAAATAATATATTGTTTTTTTTTCTTGTAAAGGGTGTTTTTTTAGAGGTATAGAACTTTAAATTGCAATAAAACAACGATGTATTATTCGATTGACATGAATTTTTTTTCATTCGAAAGATCATCTTGTGGCATTACATTTTAAATATGATTTCTGACATAGGACTGCCACGGCTGGCTCGGATGTAGTCCAATCTGGACGTCCAATTTTCGATGACTTTTTCCAACATTTGTGGCCGTATATCGGCAATAACACGGCGAATGTTGTCTTCCAAATTCTATGCTTATCCGCATAGACCAATGACTTTACCTAGCCCCACAGAAAATAGTCTAGCGGTGTTAAATCACAAGATCTTCGAGGCCAATTCACAGGTCCAAAACGTGAAATTAGGCGGTCACCAAACGTGTCTTTCAATAAATCGATTGTGGCACGAGCTGTGTGACATGTTGCGCCGTCTTGTTGGAACCACAGCTCCTGGACATCATGATTGTTCAATTCAGGAATGAAAAAGTTAGTAATCATGGCTCTATACCGATCACCGTTGACTGTAACGTTGTGGCCTTCATCGTTTTTGAAGAAGTACGGACCAATGATTCCACCAGCCCATAAAGCGCACCAAACAGTCAGTTTTTCTGGATGTAACGGTGTTTCGACGTACACTTGTGGATTAGCTTCACTCCAAATGCGGCAGTTTTGTTTGTTGACGTAGCCATTCAACCAGAAGTGCGCTTCATCGCTAAACAAAATCCGCTTATGAAAATCGACCATTATTTTCGAAATAAAATTGCACAATTTGAAAGCGTTGTTCAGGCGTGAGTCTATTCATGATGAATAACCAAACCAAACTGAGAATAAATCACTTGACAGCTGTTAAATCGGTCGCTATCTTGGAAAGTAATGCCAACTTAAACTTCTATACCTGGAAAAAAACACTCTGTATTTGTGTAACTATACACATACTTTTCTCATATGAACTTCTATCTTACATTGCATCGTGTATATGTACTTTGAAATATCTTTCTTACTATCATTGATAATTACTAAATATATATTAAAATCCATTTATAAGGTATTTTTTTTAAAAATCATGAAAAATAGCAGCTTTCGATAAAAATGCTATCAGTTTTCGCTATTGCTGTATAGTAGAGAAACATTGATGGCAAGCATTTTCTTTTTAAAATTTCGATCTTTTTGTCATTTCAAATTTTAATACCCCTGTTGTTTTATTTTAAAGTAAAACGTTTATCTGATCTTTTAGAAAAGTAAATTATTTAATAATTAGTAATTAATAATACATTAACTACGTGGTAAGATGCAGGTGTTGTTTAATGCGATTTTATAACAATTTTTTTAGGCACTTTTAATTACAATATCATGCAAGATATTATGAAAAATATTTTTTTCTGTGATTTAATTATTTTTATATTTAATATTGCCTTTTTGGTGTGTTTATTTGCATGTAATCAATCTTAAAAAATAGACCACTGTATTAAAATAGTTTTTTTATCGACGCTTTCAGTCTTCAAGCTCATATTTTTAAAAAAAGAAAATTAAATCGCTTTTTTTCTTGCTATCTCTTTCTTTTTTATCCTTTTATCTGCGGTAACAATACTACTACTATTATTACGCAAATATTTTGAATTGAAGTGCATACGCACTGAATCGCTATAAAAATAACGCATTAAAAAATGTCGGTTATCAAAAAAGGCACACGTAAAGTCAATGTGACTAAGATAGGGACGTTTGATCGTGAAAAAAGTAGGTTATATAAATGAGAGAAAAAATATGTCTTCAAAAATGCAAAATTTGCAATGAAACTCTCCAAACTCATATTTATTTCTAATTCTAAGTTATACTTAAAGCTGACCAGTAGCTTTAAAACTTTTTTCAGCGTATTTCTTGAGTAATAACTAAAATTAAATACCAGGGTTGGGGCAAAAATAATGGCAACTATTTTTTTTCTTGAAGATACCAGTCCGGTTGGAAAATATGACATATACAGACGAAAGGACAAGGTGTTAACTACATGTGTGGACAATGAACAGCATTGAAATATCGTAACACACTAATTTATTACGGTAGCATACAGGGCAATATGGCCTTCACGGTGCAAAAGAATGACAACACAGTACACAGTACACCCACCGTGCTACTGTACGGTATGGTAAGGCATTATTTTTCTAAGGGCTTCCACTAATTCACTGTGATATTCCATCGTATTTTTCCCTCGGAGAACGGCTATTTTGATGTAAGAACGCTGCTCAACACGGATTACTTCCATCACACGACACTCACCAACTGACCGATTTCACAGCCCTGGCTGCGCTACTACCAGCTATCACAGAGCCATCTGTTCTTTTGTATACTCACTATGCCTGCAGAACTTTCACACGACACATATACGTTTGTGATCCATTTACATCTATAAAAGAAAATAAATAATTGCCATGACTTATGCCCCAACCCTCGTACATACTGAGAAATATTCGTTCAACATCAAATGTTAAATGCATCATTTTCTATTAAGGAACAGGATTGTAGTTGGGTTAGGTCAGGGGCGTAAAGGAGAATATTAAATTCCCCCTGTAAAGTCAGGTTTTGGGCCCCAAGCCCTAATACATACTTGGCGTCAGTCAGGTTTTGGATCCCCTAGAATCCCTGCCCCTACCCCTTCCGCAATGGGGCAGAGGGTATAAGTTACGCCACTGGATTAAGTAATTTGAACTATGCTGGGGTGCTAAATTTCCGGATGTGTTTCATTAAAAAAAAATTCTATTAGCTTTATTTTGAGAGAAGAAACCTGATAATCTAAGTTTCTATATTTGATTGAGACTTGAAAATGCTTGATTATACGAGAAACATAGTATTGATCAATCACGCAAAAGATGTGTTTCATTTATTGTCGAAATTGTTAGTGAAATAAAAAAAGCAATACAAAACAAAATCAATTTGCTTTACAAAATCTATGAATTATAGTTCGATACTATGCAAGTGTGAATCTTCTCGCGATGTACAAAATTTGTGTAACACAAATATATAGAAACTCTAAGAATGATTTACAAGAATGTGTCTCGAAAACTTTTGGTCACTTTTAAATAAAAAGTGCAAGAAGGAATCTTTTGGAAAAGCTGGACATATTCCTCAAAAGGCCGGATGATTACCCTAATTAAATGAACTAATATAATCAAACTAAAACTTAAATAAAGCTAACGTGAATAATAATATATATTTGTTTGGTGTTTTTTTTTATCTTAGATAGTTTCTATTAAATTTTCGTCTTTTTTTGCTCATTTTTCTTAAATCTTCATTAAAATTTTTTACTCTAAATACCCTTCTCGAAAAACCGTGTGCTAAAACGAGGATATGTCCCCCGTTATGCAAAAGCCGTGTAAGTTTTAATAAGGAGAATTAATCGTGTTTTTGTCAACGTTAAAGTGTATAATTCAGTTATTGCATCGAATAACTAGGTATTTTATGAAATGACTATACGTCAGTTAAAGTATATAATAGATAAAACATTTCATACTTTAGCTAGTTGTTGTCGTGTGTTTATTACTGAGATACATACGAAAGACGTGAGATAGATGAACAGAAACATATAACACAACCACAGAAGAATACAGATTTTATTACAAACGATGATCCCAGCATATAACAAGAAGAGGTGCGCTGCTTTTCCTTTCGAGACGGGAATCCATTTCAGGCGAAAGACCGACTTCTTTCCCGAAGAAGATACAACCAAGTCTTACTCGGGATTCAAACCCGAACCCACTCGGTTACAAGCCGAGGGTCATAGCCTCCATACTGGCTGGGCGACACTTTAGCTAGTAATTCTGTGAAATAACTAAGGATAGATCGTTAAAGAGAAAGATAAACAATTTAAAAGATATTTTATACATTAATTGACTATAAATAGCTAAAATCTCTCGTAAAATACACTTTATGTTTTTTTTGCGGATGAATAATTGATAAATAATAAGGGAAAGCAGATGATATAATTTATTATTGCTTACTGTTCAGATTAATTACACAGAAAGGGGAAAAAAAGAATGTTTCGAAAATAGATTATACATTTAAATATTAGCAACAAAAATACTTGCTGGGAAGAAAAACTGTTGCTTCATAAAAACATTGTGTAAACTTTTTTAAACAAAAATGGAAGAGAATATTAATTAAAATTTCTTGAGACACCTTTATTTTACTTTTCATTATTTATTAGAGCAAGGATTACTGAGATGACACTTTTGGATTACTCTATTTATTATTTTTGAATTAAGTACACTTTTTACTAGTACACATTTTTCTCTCTTAACACGATCACTTTTTAAATCATTGTCCAATACCACAACTTGGAGCTGTTGCAACAGATCAAAGCGTTGTCATTATTTGGAACTTCTTCAATGGAATTAATTCTAGCCGACACATACTGAACAGATATCTGGAGTACAATTGTTTTATTCAGCCGTCTCTAGTTCCTAATCAGAAAAATCCTTCCTAAAGCAGCTAGAACCGCTTCAAAGAACTTTCGAGTACCGTATTTCATACATTAACGATCAAGTAATCTTTATTCTATAAAATACCTAGTTAAATGGTAGAATTCAATAATTTTATAAACTTTAACTGATTTGTCTAGTTATTTCATGAAACACCTAGTTATTCTATGAAATAACGAATTTCATACTTTAACGGCAACATATATATATAAAGTAATATATATACAAAATCAATAATCTAAGTTTTTAAATATATATCTATTTATGATGAATACTTAATGTTATAATATTTAACATTGATATTAAATGTATTAATGTGTTTCAATCAGTTAATAAAACAAAATTAGAACCACATTGCCTTAGCAAAAGGTAAAAATTTAAAAAAGTTGGAAATATTATAAGTACTAATTAATTATTCATTGCTATACATTAATAACAGCCGACCGGGTGGCGTGGTTGGTTTATTGCTGGCCCTCTGCACCTAAGGTTGCGTGTTCGACCCCGGTCCAAGTCGGTGGATTTTCATGATGCTGAAAATCAACAGAGGTCATGTCGTATGATTATACGGCATGTAAAATATCTCTAGAGTGTCTATTTAGCTTGAATGCTCTCGACACACACAAAATTAAATCCTAGTACAGGTTTCCATCGACAAAAGCTAAGATGCTGCCCTCTGGAGAGGAAACTGGGCGTCATAATTACTTGAAGCGATTGGTATCCGCCTATATATTAGGTTCTCAACGTGGGCTATAACGCCCCCTTGTAGGCGTTTGAGGCTTTCAGAGGGTCAGTAAAAGACCCAGAGTGAATTAGGGGGGGAGGGTTGAGATAGTACGGAGGGGTATGAGCAGATTAACCAAACATAGTCTTAAAAAGACTTAAAAAACGCGTTGATTATGTACTAACAAAAGTAAACTGGTTACCTTATGTTGTGATTGTGTGTATTTAAAATTGTATATTCGTGGAAATAGCTGTTTCAGATTTATAAATAAAAAAAATTGGGGGCTTGAAAAAAATATATTCTATTAGTATATTAGAATACTTTTTAAAATTTAATTCTTGTTTTCCCCATGCATTACGTACGCTCTTATTTCTCAGGAGTGGGGGGCGGTATCGAAATATTCACTAGAAAAGAGGACGCCTGTTCAGAAAAGGTTGAGAGCCTATGACCTAAATCAGGGGTGGCAAACCTTTATAATTCATAGTGCCATTTTTTCTAAAGAAATAGACATGCCGTCAAATAATTTTAACTTGCGATTATTGGGATAATAATAACACTAAAACTCTTTATTCACTACGAAAAAAATATATTTTGCACTGTATAATTGTAAATTTTTTAACTGTACGTGTAATTCAAATTATAAGGTAACATTAGTGTGACACTTGATGTTGCATATTAGATGGCAAATAACTTAAATAGGAATGTAAAATGTTGCTTTTAGAGTAGAATGCATGCTGAATTGGAGTCATCCGTAAAACAGTTTCTAAGCGAGGCATTAATGTTATTCATATCTGAAAATAATGATTTGCAGGCATAGGTAAATAAAAATTTGGTTATAACAGCATGAGTCAGCTTCTTCAAACAGTTAAAATGTGTCTGGAATCGAATTCCATGTTTTCAAACTTTCATTACTGTCATTTTTAACAAAAAAATCAATTCCAACTTTTTCTTTGTTTCAATAAATTTTTCAATCCATATTAAACTTGACTGGAAATCAATCAGTTGCAATTCGAATTTTTCAATTTCCAACAGGTAGAGAAGTGGGAGAAGTTTATTTTATCAAATAAAATCACATCAGGGTGCACAATATAAACTTGAGCGTTTCCGATAATTATTTGAACTGAGAACATTTCGCTGAAAATTCCTTTATTGAAGAGTCAATTACGGAAATCAATTCTTCTATGACTTTTTCTTCGTCAGGTATCTTTTTATATCAAATCTTTGGTATTATTTTTTAAGTTTGGGAAGTACATAGAGTTTCTTGTAATAATATAGTTTATGAAAACATGTAGTTTAGCGTTAAAAGCGTGAATGAGATCCCTCATGAGGATTACTTCATAGTGAACTTTGTTATTTTGGACTAAAATAAAAACTATTTTCATAGGTGGCGTGCCATTGATGGCACGCGTGCCACTGGTTCGCCATCCCTGGCCTATATGGTGCCGCAATAAAGTTCACCATTCTTGTATCATGCTCCTTTTGATTTTGTAGATTTTTGGGTACAAAACACAGTAAAAAACTAATTATTGAATAAATAATTAGCATTAATTAATAAAATTAATCATTAATAACAAATACTTAATTAAATTTTACGTACTATATACTTAGAATTATGGTCAATCGGAAAAAAAATCAAGCGTTTGGGGGGGTCCGGACCCCCTTCTGTGCTCCACTGGTACTGTACTATGAACGAGATGCGATTTTCCCGTACGAAAATGAATTAATAATTCCTGCGAATTATTTCTATTTACTTATACTTCCTTGTTCTAATAACTGAGTAAATGTTACTGATATGCAATAATACTCACAATCTATCTTATTACAATATCAGTTACATAATAACGCGATTTTTCCTAGAACGTATCCTTTCAAAGTAATCAAAAACCGATAAGAAACCATTATATAAGACCGATGAAGTATACTTCCCAACAACTTAATTAACTTTTAAATGTCTATGGCAGGGATGGCGAACCAATGGAATTTTGGAAACATGGAATTCAATTTCAGACACATTTAACTATTTGAACAAGTTGGCTTATGCTGTTTTAACCATATTTTCATCTACCTATGCATGCGAGTCATTGTTTTCAGAGAAAAATAACATCAAAGATTCGCTTAGAAACTGTTTAGCAGACGACTCTAATTCAGCATGCATTCTGCTAAAAGTAACATCTTATAATCCTGATATAAGTTATTTGTCATCTAATCTACAACAACAGAAATCACACTAATGTTACTTTAAAAATTACATGTATAAATAAAACATTTTCTACTACACAGTGCAAAATGTATTTTTTTCGTATTAAATAAAGAGTTTTGATTTGTTCGTATTTAGTTTTATTAGTTTCCCAATAATTACAAGTCAAAATTATTTGATGGCATACCTATAACTCATCAAACATTTCTTTAAAAAAATGGCATGTTGACCCAAAAAGGTTCGCCACCCCTGGTCTATGGTAATCTATATTTTCCCACTTACGATCGTGCTGATAGTACAACAAAATTTCTATATTTTCAAGTCGTAAACGCTCTGTAAAACTCCTAAGCAACAAGAAACCTATTCCAGATGACGTACGATTGACAAAAGCTGGTGACCATATGCCAACTTTACAAAATCATATAGACGTTGCCGTTTGTGCTTTACTAAAGCACGTAAAAAAGAACAATATACTTTTGTACAGCTTGCAATGTCCCACTGTTTTTTTCTGAATGTATAAAAAAAAAATTCTTAATTTATTTTTTAACACAAAATATATTTAATTTATAATTTCTTTTGTAGATGTGTGTGCTTACAAATAATATTTTTATTCAGCATGCAATGTAATCTAAAAAAAAACGCAAAACATAAGATCTTCTTCTGAATAAGATAGAGGGCTAAGGAAAAATGTATTTCTCACCAGAAACCCAACTTTAAAAATCAAATTCTTTATAAGCAATAAACCAAACGAATTTCTTTTTACAAATATATCTCAATCTCAAAATAATTTTAACGTAAAATTACTGGAAAAAATGGCTGTATAAGTAGTTAACATGTAGTGGCGTAACGGAAAATATTAGGTCTCCCCCCTACACAGTCAGGTTTTGGGCCCCAAGCCAGATCTTACAAATGATTGCAAAATCATAACATAGCATAGGTTTTGAGACCTTATAGAATCCTGGCTCTCCCCCGCTATGTGTGGCTTGGGGGGGTTACATTAGCCACTTTTAACATGCTTATCGATGTTCAAACTGTAAAACATCAAAGTGTATGTGAAAATAGCGCCCCACATGCCAAAAATGAATTTTTTTCGAATCGGCGTGATACCCCACAAAGTTAAATTGATCTCTTTTTCCACGAACATAATGAATCGCAGTTGGTTGAAGCACGCGTTTCCCTGAGGCATAATCCAAGCTTTCGCAGCAATTTCAGATGCAGCTTCCGCTACGCTTGAGGCTCCCGAAGACATAATACCAAACAAGCCGAATGAACTGAAAGCAAGAAACGGCACGGACAGTTTATCATAAGGAGCAGGAAAATCATCAGATTTAACAACAACGTGAAGTGAATACATCATTGTACAGAAATTATAAACGACAATATTGAACACAAAAATACCCAATACCTTATCAGTGTGTTGGATAATTGACTTAATTGCGGAATAAGAATATGTAAGCCTTTCGTAATCATGATTTCCTTCTGTTGACAGTTTTTTTGCGAAATTCTGTAATATGTGCCTAAATTTGCAGCAAACAGCTACGTAGAAAAACTCAAACGCTAGAAAAGGTAAAACGTAGAACAGGAATATGAAGATTTCATTCAATGAAGAAGCCACGTGATAGTATCTTTCTTCAGAAAAATAATATTCTAAAAATTCAGACAAAATGTTGTATTTCTTTCTTACAAGTACTTTCCATACAAACAAAATTATGAAGAATGACGTAGTAGCAACCACAAGAACATTAAACCACAAAAAGTTTGCAATTTTTTTATTGATTTCAAATTCATCCAGTACTTTGACAATATTTTTCATCTGCTTCAGTGTTTTGGTGAGGATGCAACGATGTGCAACAGTGATAATACGCATTATGGCAAAAGCTAAGCTTAAAGTGGGTCCCATTCGTGAAGTTAACATTTTCAACAAGCTATGAATAACATTCCAAATCAGAATGAATGTGATCGCAACATTGATTAAAGCTAAAAAATTCGTAATAAGTCCATATCTTAGGCTTCTTTTTAAACCAATGTAAGGAGGAAATATACCGCAACAGTGAAACAGGATGAAGATATAATTGAAAGGTTGCTTCATATTTGTAATAGTCGACTTAATTGAAAAGGAACAAGTGTCTGAATAATGGTTTTCCTTCAAAGGTCTTGAAGGAGAAGTTATAAGAGATGTATAAAATCTCACTTTCTGATCTTGATTAACCTGTAAAAGTATTAAGATGACGAGAGTATTAAATATAATTGATGACACTGAGAAAAACTCGATTTTCAGAAGGAAACAGTTTTAAAACATGTTATTTATATATTACTTAAGAAATCCTTTAGTTTAGCATTAATAACTTATGGCTAAACGTATAAAATTTAACTTATCATAGCAACGAACTCGTTGGTATGATATCTCAATAGGTGTCTCACTTTAAAAATCAGCAATTTTGTTGAAAGTTGCTTTCAGAAATAACTATTTCTATTTTACAATTTTAGTTTTTCTTTTGTGATTAAATAGAACGCTTAATTTTTTTCTAATAAGTTTTGAATATTCAGATAAAAATTTGTTGACGAGAGAAAAAGATTTTAAGTTTATTTTCAATTTTGTGTATTCATGAACTATTAGATTAAGCTATATTAAATGAAAACTTTGCGTGCGTAGTTCTCGCCTTGAAAATTTGGAGATATCACACTTCCCTTTTCATAAATTAGTATCGATTTAAATAATATGTATTATTTTTTTTTGATCCATAGAATTCAAATTCTATTCTTCGTATGATTTTAACAGTGCTTTTAGAATGATATTCTTTTTGGAAAATTTTATTGTGAATGGATAATAATGTATTACTTATAAAGTTTCATGAATACTTTAATCACTTCTCCCTAAAAGTGAGATATAGGTTAAATCAGTGCTTCTCAAACTTTCAAAGTTTGCGGCCCAATTTTCAATCATGATTTTCGTGACGCCTTCCTCCATACAATAACAATGTATTGAATACAATAATAACGTACTTTGAAGCTAAAACTACAATACGACTAAAGTTATAAACTATAAATTATCAAGATAAGTATTAAATTTTGCATATAATTTTGTACAAGCCCATGGGGGTCACTAGTAATTATTAAACTTACTCTTAACTTAGTATTGTTAAATTAATTATCAAATACATTGTGTAGTACTGATGCATTCATAAGTATATTATATCATTGTAAATGCGTATTTTTTTTCAATTCCTACTATTAGCTCACAGTCTCTATATATTTATTTATTTATCTTGGTGGAATTTTCAATCGTTAATAAAATACATTTTAAACCGATCAATTGAGCTGAAACTTTATATACATGATTATTTTGGATGATAATACAATAATTTAACTATAATTAAAACAAATTAATTGATTAAAACTAATTATTCAAATAATTACAAATACAGCCACGTTGGAATCATTTTTGGCGACTTAGTGACTATTTTGGCAACTTGTGTCAAAACTTGAAAAGGTTTTTTTCTCGCAATTAAAAGCGCTCATTTAAGCTGAAATTTTCTATACACTATTGTTTTGGGTAAAAATACGATAATTGAATTATAATTAATTAAAATTAATTAACTGAAACTAATTATACAAGGAATTACAGATACAGTGATGTTGGTTTCATTTTTACGGGTTTCTGACGCCATCTTAGATTCGTCTCTATTGTAACAAACTAACTGTTAAAACAAAGACAACTAATAAACTTAGCGTCAAAAACCTGTTTTTCAGTCAAACTGGGTTTGCATTGTTACAATAATGCAGTTACAAATCATGCTCTTTTTACAATTCCTATACTCTATTAGTTCACTCTCTCCCTATAAATATATTTATATATATATATATATATATATATATATATATATATATATATATATAAATATATTTATAGGTTGGCGCCATCAAACTAGTTTAACACTTATCGGTCCTAAGTCCGAGATTGCACTTGGATATTTTATAAATTTTTATTTTATTTTATAATTTTGTTTGAAAATGATGGAACATTATCTTTTATGTTCGCCATTGATATTCTGAAGTGTTTTGGTATTTTGGGATTCATATATTTCAATTTTTAAATTGATAATTGTGATTGTTTTTATATATTTAAATATATATATATATGTATATATATATATATATATATATATATATCTTATTCAAATTTTCAATCATTAATAAAATACTTTCTATTCATCCATTCAAAGTAGGAATTGACTTAAAAAATTTTTTATGCTACTTGTTATTATCTCAGAATGTATTTTGTTTTGATTCCCTTCTAGAAATTAATAATATTTTAATTCTTTTTTTTCGACTTTTCGATATGCTCGCACCCTCTCCCTCCCCCAATAGGAATATGACGCCCCCTAGGGGGTGCCCCACAGTTTGAGAAACGCTGAATAAAATGATCGGTGTGTGTGTTGTGTTTTTTTAATGATCTGAAGGTAATTACGAGACTTTTTAACTATCAACACGGAGCTCTTTAGATTTTATGATAAATTTTCACTTTTTCTCTATATACTTTAAAAATTTTTTTATTTTGCTGATTTCTAAATTTTTTTTGGCAACTAGTATTTTTTATTTCATAAGTTTTCCGTACATCTTTAGTCAAAGTAATAGACCTATAATTTTTGAGTCTCTCAAATAGTGAACTATTTATATATAACAAAGAATTTTAAGTTTGTAAATAATTTGATTGAAATTAAGGTGCTTTGCCATAGAGAAACGATCGTAACCGAAATACATTTCTCCACACTTCCATCAAGTGTCACACACACATAGTATAAAAATTACACTACATTCTTAATCGTAATTAATGAGTTGCATTAGATTTGTGACTATGGCCAAAAATAGAGCATGAGAGAAATTTTAGATGCAGTGATGTAGATTATTATTCTTCATTAATATTCTGTTATGTAATAATGTTTTGTTGTATTTTTTGTTATGTAATAAGCTATGTTAAGGTATATGTAAGGCTTATACACTGGTATCCATAAATTAAGGATAATTCAGAATCACACGGAAATTGCACTCTACAGTAAAAATTTCACCTGTAGAATTATGACACACATCTTCAAGAACAATATACAAATTACAGGAAGTCACGAAATGTCGCCGATAGTAAGTGACAATGATGAGAGTGTAAGAGAGGGATATATAAAGAACGGTGGCAAAGAAGTAAAAGTGCCCACAAGCGTTTTTAAGCTCCTCAGTGCCATAACCGATTTGTTAAAGAACAAAGAACGCATATGGATGTTTTTTTTACGTGGTAGAATTATCAGCCGCCTGGAATGTTCGCGTACTCACATAGAAGCATCTGAGGAAGAATTACCCAAAGTGTGGTCTCTAAGTTCTGGAAACGAGATTCCAAGATGACAGAAATGTCAGTAGACGTTACTGTTCAAGTTGCTCGCGAGTTGCAATGCCAAATAAAGACCGGTATTGGCATTAATTTCCAAAAGAAGCAGACGGAGCTCAGCATCCAAACTGCCTCATCAGCTATATGCAGCCACAGGTACTATAGTTTCAAAACAAACCGTGAACAGACGTTTGGGACATATTGGTTTATATGCTCGCAGGCTTCTCAGATGCATGTTTTCCGTCGAGTCCGGGTTTAGCTTATTGTCTGATTCACGTTGGACTTTTTTTTATGGAGAATGCCAGGTGTCCGTTACCACCAAGACAAAGTCATTGAATGGCACAGTTATGGTGGTGTAGTGGTGCTCGCGCGCGTTTGGGAGAAATTATTCTGGGCTCCAGAACAAAATGCATGTTCATATCAGAACCATTACGGAAAAGAACATTCTGAAACAACATGTATATTTGTTTAAAGGAGCCATGAGGGGAGAAATTTTGTTTATGGATGATAATGCTTGTTCTCACCGAGCACACATCGTAAACGAATACATTAAATCTGAGGATGTCCCCCGCATGGACTGGCCAGCATTCACATGTGATTTCAATTTAATAGAGTATGCGTGGGATATGCTTGGCTGACAAGTTGCAAGCCCATCAACCACCTCCAACATGAGAACTGGAACTTTGGAGAGCATTGCTTGCTCTAGTACAGTAATCTTCCCCAAATTCTGCGCGATAATTTGATACTCAGCATACCTAGGTCTTGTACTGACTATATTTCATCGCATGGGTGACAATCGACGTATTAACTATCATACCAATAATGTAATATTAAGTTTTTTGTAAAGGTGGCATTTTTTTATAATTTCTCCTGTGAGCAAAAATCATATTTTTTTATAAATGGCATCATACATACGCCATTTCTTCTGTTCTTTATCTAATGTTTAATAAGTGTACTTTTTTTTTATGAATACCTCACGTTTGTTTTGTTTTTGAACTTTTATTTGCAAAAGCTCGCGGTATCCTTAATTTATGGACATGAGTATATTTCAAGAACAGATATAATTTCGGTTATCTGTCGAAACTAAATGAAGTGTTTTCAAAACATTTGGAATTCAGAATGTTTTATTATCGGACCATTGAAAAAACATCGCTGCTGGAAAATTTGAAGAAATTCCAAATTAAATTGCAGAATTATTCAATTGAATATAAAAGAAAGATTTTCATTTTTTTCATTTTCTTAAACTTTATTTTCCTTTCATGAGTGACCAAATATCATTTTATTATTAATTTTCATTATCTAAAATACTGTGAAATTCGCTTAACACGAAACTGAAGGGACTGAAATATTTTTTCGTGTTCAGAGATATTACCAAAAAAAAACATATATTGAGCAAAATTAAGTTTAGTAGAGTACATTTTATTTGCAATATGTATGTATGCAAGTCTTTAATAAAAATCAATGAAACAAAAACATTCATAAGAACTTAATAAAATTTTATACAAAATTTTCAAGTTTTTGGCAGAACAAAACATTTATTGAGTTTTTTGAAAATGACCTGATATTTTTCTTTGCATTGCCATTTTAAGAATTAAATTCTGTATTACTTTCACCCGAACTCTTTGTCATTGTGCTCGTAAGAAAATTCTTCTAAAATAGAAAAATTTCGCGAACAAAACTCACTGATTTTTACTCACATTGCGTGTACTCGTCACCGAATTCCAAAGTCAATTGATGAGAGGTGAGTTGCTTTTGTGTGGCGTTTGTAGGGGGTTGGAGGGTGAAAGTATCTTAGATAAACAAAATTGGCTTGTGTCACTGGCTATTCCGAGGTATTTCAAAGCCATAATTTAGCCTTCTTTTTGCGAAACATATGAAGCCATTCGTATTAAATCTCGCATACGCAGCTGATGTTTTTCGTACGTTCCCTGAAACGAAATCTTTTCGTGTTACATGATTTTCGTTTCGTGTTAAGAGAAACACATGCATGAAAATACATAGTAGTTTGGCGGGACCGTTCTATTAGCATGTGTTTCTCTTAACCGGTATTTCGTCTTAAGCGTTTTCGCGTTAAACATATTTCTCTGTACATATCTATCTATTCCGAAGGTATTTCAAAACCAAGTTAGCCTCCTTTCTACGAAACATGTGAAACCACCTCGATTTCATTTCACACACACCCCTCTTAAATCACGCCTAAGTGACTGGTATTTTCCGTATTTGTTTTATTCCCAGAAGGGAAATCTTTCATGTTATGCGATTTTCGTTTCGTGTTAAGAGAAAAAAAATACAGGAAAATGCATATTAGTTTGTCAGCACCTTTGTATTATTTCGTGTTAACTCTTTCATGCTTGGTGATCATTATGTTGTACAGTAAGACCCCGCTTATCGCGGGATATACGTTCCATCAAAGTAGAGCGTAATATGAAACAGCGTTATAAACGAGGTTATCTCTTCATGTAAATAATGGGGTTAGGGGAAGATTGGTAGAAAATTGGTCTGGTAGTTTATCATTAAACTTATTAATTATGTTTTTATAGCAATAAAACAAAAATTTATTTCTTACAAATATAGAAACATAATAAAGGAATACGCATATAAAAATAAATGAAATTCTAAATCAGTATGTTCACATTTCAGATCATTCAGTCTCTTCTGTATTTTCAATTTTTTGCCATTTTATTAAGAAGGTAGATTGGCTTAATGGCATTTTGCGTTCAATTTCGTCGTCAATCCATATAGAAAATCGTTTTCTATTTCTTCTTATTGTATTATTTCTAGAACGGGTAGTTCTAGTTGCAGAGCTTGTCGTAGTTGCAGTTGCCTATGGCAGTACTTTTTCTTTATTCTTAAGAATGGTCCTTATTGTTGAAGTTGCCAAATTCAATGCAGCACCAATTTGAGATTGACGTTCACCGGTATCTAATCTTCTAATCATTTGCATTTTAGTTTCTTGTGAAATGCTTTTTTTATGCTTTATTTTCGTGTTTTTTATTATCACCCATGATAAAATCATAATATTTGTCACTATAGCAATCGTTACATTATATTAATTTATACTTACAATAACGTCAACAAGTGTTTGAAACGATAAAAATACTTTCGTATAATACTGACGGAAAGAATAAACACATAAACTGCTTCGGACATCGAGGAGGCTAACGCTGCGTGCTGTTTCGGAGCATCCCACAATTCAAATAAAAGAGCGTTAAAGTGAAACTGCGCTAAACGAAACAGCGTTAAGAAACAGTCTTACTGTACCACCAATTCTTATTCTTTTATTGTGTGGTGGTACATAAAACGTACCTGAAATTCTCTGAACCACCACAGAGGTCAATTGCTAGCAGTTACTCTAGTTTCCAACAGATGTCGGATGCTAATTGTATGCAATGGGTTTATGCAGTAATTCATTCTTTGATCAGCTGTGAGTGTTAAATGGTATTTTTGGAAGTGACTGTGTTGTGTATTTTTAAGTGTGAATAAAAGTGATTCTCTCTCTCTTGTGATGTTTGTTACAAATCAGGTAAGTACATATGTATATTATGTAACTAAATAAGTACTTACAATAATTAGTATCTCACATGTGTATTGCTAGTGTGGAAATATCAGAGTCCAAAAAATGTACTACTACGCTATTGAAAGCCAACTTCTCTCTTTACAAATGTAAACTGCATTCCACTTGTTTTTTCGCAATAATGGACATGTTTATTGTGCCAGATAGATTTGTTGTAAGTTACATTTTTTTAAATAATAATTATATTTATTTAATAATAGTACATACACACAAAATTATACAAATGTCCTGAGTGTGCTATAGTTCGTGTTCAGGAGAAAATAAATACAACTAATATACTTCTTATATATGCTGACTAGAATAGAATACTTTAAATTAAAACTAACATTAGGTAAATTATGATTAGACTAAAAATAAGCTTACAACATTAGATTAGGAAAAACTGAAAATGTTTTAATATATAGAATGAATAACATTATAAGATGAAGGAGTGTATATATATTTTCCAACTATAAAATAACTAAAATGTGTTGTGTCCAGCAAAGTTTCATTTTGCCGAGGGGAAAGAAAATCACGTTTCCAGAACTATACTACTACTTGATGCGCGGTGGTATAAAATATATGTGCCACCTATTTTTTGAAACTTTAGACACTCTTTATTAGAAAAAGTGTTTTTAATATTATTATTAAAAAGTACCAGTTTTTATGTTTGATAATTATAGTTTTGTGAGGTTATCTAAAATATTTATAATTATTTCCCTCTAATTCATTACTCTTTGTCAAACATTCAGCGCATGAGAAAGTTAAGAGAAAGAAAATTCAGGAAAGTACATAGGAGTTTGTCGTATTATTTCGAGTTACCCGATATATTGTCTTAGGGGCTTTTGCGTTAGACGTATTTCACTGTACTCCTAAAATATCACTTCGCATCTTGTTTCAATTAAATTATTAATTACGTTTTAAATATATATATGTAACAAGAATAATCTGGGTTTTTGTTTTCCTAACTGAAGTATTTTCTCTTCTTTTTTTTTACAGAGCTTCTTATTTATATTTTAAGACATTGTATTTTGTAAAAAAATGTCATCTCAAAGATCATACAGTCGTGGACTTATTTCGCAACACATCGAAAAAGTACAAGCACAGGGCGGCTTTCATTTTCGAAGACGAGAAATGGACATATGAGATGGTAAAGTATTTCAAGTTACTACAAATATGCCACACTTAGTTCAAAACTACACCTTGATCGATGAAAAATAATGTCTTCTATGGAACTGTTTTGAAAAAAGAAACGTGAAACTTCCAGATAATGTAAATATAAAACAAAAAAAGGTTGCTATGCAAAGAACAATTTTAATCGTAAAAATATGTTTCATATCACAAACCATCGAATTATTTATTTTTCTTATTTTCATTATACTACTGTCATATGTCCGATCGTAAGTGTAATGATATTTTCATAAGCCAGTTCCAGCCTCCGGACGGAAGTGTTCCCTTTTGTCTCGTGGTTATGTTATGCGGTTACAAATCTGAGCGTCGCGGGCTCTATCCTCCGGATATACACCACCACATAAAGTTATTATATTGGCGAATTCAAGGAATGAATTTTCACGAAGTTCGGTGTGTAGGTGTCTTAAGCAAAAGTTTTAAATGGAAAAACCGTTTGACCCAAAACGATGCCAAGAAATAAGGAAAATTATGAAGGATCAATTCTTGACATAAACATAATAACATCATAAGTGTCATGAAATTCTTTTAAGTTCTTTCTCATTACGCATAAATTACTATAATGCAGTAATCAATTGATAAAAAATTACATAAATTTTGTGTAAGCTTTACTTGAAGTCTGTATGCGAGAAAGATATATATTTATCATGATTGTACAGAGCGCTTTTTTTTCAGAAGTTCAAGCGCAACAAAAAAATTCAAAATAAAACTTAAACTATTCATTCAAATTTGAATATATGCTCTTATGCACTGCAAATCATAAATTTAAAAATAATATTTAACACAATTATGCTTTAAGTTGTAACTGAAATCGAGGATGAATAAAACACATGAACAAAATTTAGAGAGTCAAATCTAAGTAAAGTAGTTAGCTATTTTTTAAAGATGGCAAAATAAAAAAATTTTGTTGTTACATTTCTGTTTATGTGTACTGTTCTTAACTCCATGGTTTGAAACTAAATTTAAAACCGAAATTCTTAAATCAAAACTTAAATTATTTTCACAATTCAATAAACATTCAATTATCTAGTAAGATATTGGAATAAAAATGAAATTTTTAAATGTGTGAGTGTGTATTTTTCGTTTAATTTTTTTTAAAATTAAGTTTATTATTGGTAAAAGCAGGCATTCGAAAAGAGGTCAGGTACAATGTATTGGTAACTAAAACAACTCTTTAGCAATACTGGTAACTATAGCTGTCTTGGTAGTGAAAAGCGTGGGGTTTGGTTTCGGTGTGAAAGAAATATATAAGCAGCTTTCCCAGTAACTAAACTTAACTCAGTGGCGCAATAGCCCATGAGGGTCAAGGTCAACTGTACCCATTTTAGTATGCGTGACCTTGGGCCCTGAGGTGCATGAGCAGATGCGCCGGTCAGGTGGTCATTCTGACACAAAACCCTTAGTGTCAAGTTCCCAAGCAAGCTTGGTACTCATTTATCGACCCACTGAGTCAACCTTGCCCAGCCCGGGATTTGAAACTCGGACCTGTCGTGTGGGAGTGCGATGTACTTCCACTCAGCCACTGGGCTTCACCCAGTAATTACAACCAGGATATAAAAAAGCTATATTAAAAAATATTAGGTATAGTTAAAATGATATATTTCCTGAAATCCAAATGCATTTATTAATTTGCCTTTCATTATAATAGGTAGATGAACTCAGCAATAAAGTAGCCAATTTTTTTCTGTCACAAGGATTTTCGAAAGGAGATGAATTGGCTCTATTGTTGGATAATTGCCCGGAGTTCGCCTGTATTTGGCTGGGACTCGCTAAAATTGGCTGCGTTACTGCACTCATCAATACCAATCTAAAAGAAGATTCTCTAGCGCATTCCCTTAATTGCATCAATGTTAAAGCATTGATATTTGGGCGGAACTACTCAGACAGTAAGTACTACAGTTCCTGGAAGTTGACTGAAGTATTAAAATTTTATTTGATTCATAAGTATTATATAGTCTACCAATTTCGCCAAATTCAAAATCCAAAAACGGCGTCCATTCAAAATGCATCATCAAATGCTGTCATATTTTAACATTTTGTTGTTACATTTAAAAATTCCCAGGAACAATTTTCCACTATTGGCTGTATATCACGGCATTTGGCAGTATCTTTTGATCTGAAGAAATTGATCGACGATATAATACGTGAGTACTATTTATTATGGTCAGTACTGGTCTAGATATTATTTCCAAATTGGCCAGGCTTGTTCAGAGGAAAGTGTGTTTCCAGTGAATACCGTCGCGTGTGGGTGTGCCTGGGAACGAGGCACCTGATGAGCTGGCTGGTAGGGTTTGTGATATCCTTAATCCCAGTTCCTCTGTCTTGAGCCTTTCTGAAAATCATTCCCACCACAGAGCTAAAATGAATTTGACTGGGCGAAACCCTCCTGTTCACCCCTGTTAAGCAGTTAAGAGTCCTGTCCTGTCTCTACAGTGTAGGACATCCAGGGCTCTTCAGGCAGCTTTGGCGCGGTTTATAAACGTTCACCTATGGAGTATGACCTTTGTGCAGGGGGTAAAGTCTTTCTTTACTTGTCCCTGCTGTCTCCCTCTGCTCCTGTTCTAGACTGCTGGGGCATTTCCCTGGAACAGTTGTTTGGAGATCAAGACCTGGTTTGGGACATTCTTATGCGGAAAGGTCAAATGGACTTGGTGTAGGTTTTCCTGTTCCAAGGGGATCTGAAACGACATCACAAAAACATACTATTTATTTCAAAAATTCATTTGAATCTCAGTTGAACTTCTTGATTTGGTGACAAAAATTAAACGGCAATTTTTTTATGTTTTTCGCGCTAAGTTAGCAGTCTTTGCATTTACGCTACGTTCATAGAATTTAAAACAAGTTGGTCATTTTGAAAAACGCTGTTTTTCTTTTGACGCCTCTCTTAGCGAAAACTTTTGGCACCAAAAAAATCAGGAAATTCCAATAGGACTTTACCCTCAAATTGCCAACGGTTATATTTTACGTATTTCTTAAAATTTTAACCAATTTCATCAAATCAAAAGATATCGCCTATTCAAAAGATGTCATCAAATTCGGTCTTTGTTATTATTATTACTGCGTTTAAACATGGGCGGAGAATGGTTTTCCACATTTGTTTGCATATCACAGATTTTTGTGACCTCTTTTGATTTGACAAAATAGGTCGACAATATAATGTTAAAGTATCTGTTTCCCTCTATTTATGGAATAATGCAAGGCTTTTGACAAATAATTTTTTTAGGTGATTTTAGTGAATTTCATCGACTTCTTTTTGAAACTTGTTATAACTTGTGAATCAGTTTTGAATCAAATCAAATCAGAGAAGTAAAAATGTGTCATAAAGAAAAAAACGATACTTATGTATTATACCGCCGACCAAATCGTCAAATGAAAAGACGTAGCAAAATTCCATGATTTGTAGCTATTTGTGGTAAATTTTTCCCACACATGTAGGCATACGATTGCAGCATTTGGTCTTTTGATTTGGAGATGTTTTTTTTTGATTTGGTGAAATTAGTCAACGGTATAAAACGTTATGTACGAAAATTTCAATATAGTTTTTACTATTTTCTCGTTTTTTATCAATAAATTAAAGAATTTATCCCACTTTTTCCAGCTGTAAAAACAGCGATTCCATACTTCAACAACAAAGATACATTGGGGTACTTTTGCTTTACCCCAAAAGGAGCTTCGATGGATGAGGTCGTCTCGTTTCCGGCAAAGTCATTGAATTTTCTCCTGGATGAAACCCCTTCAACTCCTCCTGCCAAAGTAAAAGTGGGCTTTAATGGTAATTAATTACATCTATAGTAAGAAGTACCTTCTTTCTCCCGCGAAATTTAATTTTTTCTGTGATCCCCAGCCTTTTAATATATTAATATTGTGAATTTAAAAAGCTTATTGTTTAGAATATACTCTTTTTTCAACCAATAATAGCAAATGGCAAGTTAGTTATCAGCCCCATAGAAGTTACTACACCCTCATTAAAAATTATGCAGCAATCAGCAGGCTTCACAATACTGCGAAAAACCGAAAATCGATTTGCAACAAAGAGCCTAACTGTGAACAAGGCTTTTCATCTTAAATAAGAACTTTTCTTACAACGAGCTGCTTTTTATGACCGGTTCTATGAAGAAAGGAAAGTCTGCCAGACGCGTGACGGGGTTTTCCCAGAACTCATAATTAATCTTGGTTCTCTGCTTTTGAGAACTTTCCTCAAACTCATCAATCTAACAAGGAAAACACGAGTATTCTACCAATGGAGAAAAGCAGAAGTTGTTTCGTTGCTGAAGAAAGGGAAACCTGTAAACAGTTTTGATAGCTATAGGCACATTTAACTCACAAGCGTGTGCAGTAAAGTTGCTGAGAAAATGGTTGAATGCAGACTTCGAGAGTTTTTGAGTCAAAAGGTGTCATTAGCGACTGTCAAACAAGATTCTGCAGGCATTCATCCACTATGGACCAAGTTGTTAAACTCACCCAGGTAGTAAAAGACAGCTTTCACCGAAAGTTGTCTGCCCTTGCTGTGCTGGTGGATTTCAAAGCTGCATATGACAAGCTGAAGAAACAGAAAGTAAACGGATATTTGTTGAACTGGGTACAGAGCTTCCTCTCACAGCGCAACGACCGATGAAGGTTTCTCAATGCCACCTCTCCCTAGAAACAGCGGCGTCAAAGCTTTCCTCAAGGAGCAGTTAGTTGTCTTCTCTTCAACATCATGATAGATGACCTAAAGACAGCCATTCAAAAAGTACCCAGAGTGTCTTGCCTCTTCTTTACTGACGACGTGGTAAATTTGGCCAGGAGCAGTAACATTCGCTTCCTGAAAGGCACCTTGAAAAGGTCTCTACTTAATCTTTCAACATGGGGCATCACCAACAAAATAGAAATCATTGTTGACAAGATAACTTCCCAACTCTTCACTCTGTCTACCAAGCAGCATCTTGTCAACCTGGAATATGAAGGACTTTTTATTAAACAGGTGTATTTGTCCAAAAACCTTGGAATCGATCTCGACAGTAAGCTCCACTGGGGAACCTACATTGCAGACACATCAGAAAAGGGCATAAAACGTCTATATCTCCTGAAAAGGCTAACTGCTACCAAGTGGTGAGCTACCCAGGATGTTCTATCGACAGTATATAAAACCTATGTCCGTCCAGTGTTGGACTATGGTTGTGAGATTGTGACCCTGGCAAGTAAAGGGTTGTTTTTTTAGAGGTATAGAAGTTTAAATTGCAATAAAACAACGATGTATTATTCGATTGACATGAATTTTTTTTATTCGAAAGATAATCTTGTGGCATTACATTCTAAATATGATTTCTGGCATAGGACTGCCACGGCTGGCTCAGATGTAGTCCAATCTGGACGTCTAAATTTCGATAACTTTTTCCAACATTTGTGGCCGTATATCGGCAATAACACGGCGAATGTTGTCTTCCAAATGGTCAAGCGTTTGTGGCTTATCCGCATAGACCAATGACTTTACATAGCCCCACAAAAAATAGTCTAGCGGTGTTCAATCACAAAATCTTGGAGGCCAATTCACATGTCCAAAACGTGAAATTAGGCGGTCACCAAACTTGTCTTTCAATAAATCGATTGTGGCACGAGCTGTGTGACATGTTGCGCCGTCTTGTTGGAACCACGGCTCCTGGACATCATGATTGTTCAATTCAGGAATGAAAAAGTTAGTAATCATGGCTCTATACCGATGACCATTGACTGTAACGTTGTGGCCTTCATCGTTTTTGAAGAAGGATTCCACGAGCCCATAAAGCGCACCAAACAGTCAGTTTTTCTGGATGTAACGGTGTTTCGACATACACTTGTGGATTAGCTTCACTCCAAATGCGGCAGTTTTGTTTGTTGACGTAGTCATTCAACCAGAAGTGCGCGTCATCGCTAAACAAAATTCGCGTATGAAAATCGGGAACAACGGCAATCTCGTTTTGGGCGCATTCGACGAATCTACGCCTTGCTTGATGATCGTTTTGATGAATTGCCAAACCAAACTGAGAATAAATCACTTGACAGCTGTTAAATCGGTTGCTCTTGTTAAATCGGTCGCAACCATCTTGGAAAGTAACGTCGCCAGAACAGCCAGCCCCCTTTAAATTATGACAGGTTCTATTACCTGGAAAAACCGGCATCGAGCCTCTTGATAGTTGTAGAGACAAAATCACTCTCAAATTTTGGGAGAGAGCCATAAGAGTGGATTGCAGGTACTGGAACGAGTATAGATGTGTAACACAGAGACTCAAGACGAACTACCACTACTGAAGACTCGCCGCTCCCTTTCCATCTAAACGGCTTGACCTAATTAACTTGACAACAAATAAGGCTGAGGCCATTCCTGAAGAACTAAAATCCTGCACTTTGGAAGCCATCGAGTAAAGATATACCGTGAATGAGTGCTGTGGGTATAAACGCCACCAAATACAATAGAGATGTCTCGGCTGTCTGTGAAGCTACAACACAATTACTAGTTGCTGGTCAAGCTCCAGCAAAGTTGTCGTCTTCATCGACTCCCAAGCTGCAATTTCAGCCTTAAGCAGTAGCACACCAACTGACTGCCTTAACACAATTCAGTGCTGAACTAAAATTGCAGAGTTCATTCCATATGGCTGGACTGTGACCTTACAATGGGTCTCAAATCATGTTAGAATCCCCGGCAATGAGAGAGACGACGATAATTCCATGCAGGGAGACGAGTCGTCTCAATCGGAAGTCCCTTTGACCTTTTAGAAGAGCAAAGAGCATTATATCCACATACATTGATAAATGTGCTGCCAATGACCCAAAAAACCAAGAGCCTTGGAAAACCATGTGGAACCCTGTCCACTGTGGGTCCTATCACGAGGCACACACACACATGGAGACAGCCGAGTCTGTTGCCCGCTTTCACCTGACCACCAGACATGACTTTTTGGGAGTATACCATCACTTGGCTTGACCTGTCTGCTGACGAGGTCTGCCCTCTCTGCGGCCATACCAGGATGGTTGGCAAACCATCTGCTCCAATGCAATGAACTTGATTAATACCTGATTGACGAATTCGTCAGTCGGTACTAGAAGGCTTGAAATCAAATGTTCAAGAAGTCAAGCACCGGTGTTGGATAAATAAGTAAATAATTTTTTCAGTATTAAAATACGAAATTATTTAAAGTCCATGGATCTAAACTAGATATGCAATTATTGCTCTAGCTGGTATGCTTATTTTCATTATGTCCCAAGTTCTTTAAAATTTTATGAAAATTATAATCATTCAAATAAATATAGATAGTTTTATTTTCTTCGTGAATTTTGACTGTGCTGATTATCCTAAATAATTTCAATGTATTTTTTTTCATTTAAAAATTTTTAGATAGGATGATGTACATTTACACATCTGGAACAACTGGTCTACCTAAAGCAGCTATTATAAGGCATAGCAGGTAAGTAATTGTTTTCCTAAAGATATTTTGCTTTTCTTCCTCTAATATTTGATTTGTGTTTATATTTTTATTCAACCTGTGTCAAAGATAGTTACATATTCTTGTTTATTCACAATACCAATTTTTAAGTTCTACTCTCGCGGGAAATAAATTATGAATATTTTTTTAGCTATACGAGTATCTTTAATATATTTCTGGCTTGGGGAGAAAAACTACCATGTGTCTTGAGATGTTTTGTCTTGAATACCATGTCTTGAAAAGATATTTTATCATATCATTTATTTATTTTAATATATTGTAATAGCAATTAATATAAACAAGCTTTAAACTCAAATAAATAGAAATTGCTCTAACAAAATTTTTCATACACACACATATATATTATGTAAATATCAATTCATACACACGCGCGTACGCACACAAATCGACAAAATTATCATGAGAAAAACATCATAACGAGCTCAAGTGAGGGGAAATATTAATTAGTTTTAGAAATTACATCAGTGTATATTTAGGAAAAATTTTCAATCGCTCAGTAAGGCCCGTGTAAGCTATTAAGTTACTCCTGTTCTGGGTATCGCCAAAAGATTTGTCAAAACATTTAAGGTCTAACCCATATTTATGGAGGAATCAAATAAATTTGTAAAAATCGGTGGTGGTTTATCCATTGAGGGGGCTTGAGGTGGGGACCCGGAAGGGCCTGGTTAAGTTGAACTTAACCGGATTTTCTGGTTATAAATTTCGATCCTTCAGTGCCAAGGGGGTCTGTAGAACTTCTGCGCCCAGGGCCCGAAATGAGCTTAAATCGGCAGTGGTCAAAATATAGGTTTTAATTCTTTAATGCGAAATAAAATGAGACTTGTGTTTCGAAATATAATATTCGTAATTATGAATGCGATAAAAGTATATAAGATTAAAAAAATTTTAATAAAATAAGAAATCCATTATTTTTGCATGAAATTCAAGACTTTATTTAACATGTTTAGGATTGTCCGATTTAGGTCGAATATGCATCGTTTTGTTGCATAATTTGTTGCCATTTTAAAGGTAGCTTCATAATGCCTCTCTCATAGAAGTCTTGGTCCATATTAGCGAAAAACTCTTATCACTCAGGAAGTTTTGCAATGCGAGAAAAAGGTGGTAATCGCTTGGTGCGAGGTCCGGACTATATGGTGGAAGCATTAAAACTTCCCAACCAAGCTCCCAGAGTTTCTGGCGAATCACTGCAGACTTGTATGGCCTGGCGTTGTCCTGATGGAAAGGAACACCTCTTCTGTTGGACAATTCTGGCCATTTCTAGTCAATCGCTAGCTTCAAACGGTCCAGTTGTTGACAGTAGAGATCTGAGTTTAGTGTTTGGCCATACGGTAGCAACTCATAATAAATTATTCCTTTCCAGTCCCAGCAAATACACGATAGAACCTTCCTGGACGTTAGTCCTGGTTAGACCACCATTTGAGCTCCTTCACCACGTTTAGACCACGACCGGTTTCGCACAATATTGTCGTATGTAACCCATTTCTTATCCCCAGTCACCATCCAATTAAGAAATGGGTCGATTTCATTCCATTTGGCCAAGGCTTCGCAGATGGAAACTCGATCCATCATGTTTTTTGGTGTTAATTGTTGTGACACCCAAACATCGAACTTCTGTTTGAATCCAACTTTTCGCAAATGGTTTAAAACTGTTTTACGGTCGATCTTTAACTCTTCGGTGATACTACGACTGCTAACATACCGGTCAACTTCGATTATTTCTGTGATTTTATCGACATTTTCGTCGACATTCCTGCCTGTGCCTTAAAATTAAAAATGTCTAAACAGAATCGACGAAACCAAAATTGAACGTAATTAGCTGTTACAGTATCGGCACCACAAACACATTCACGATTTCAATCGGCTTTCTTGCATTTTCGCTTTTACAAAAGAAAAACTGTAAAATGTACCGAATTTTCTCTTTGTTGACTTCCATTTTCAACACCCTGTAACTCACAACAGAATGGACTAAACAAAAAACAGCGAAATAGTTTTTTAAGTGTGAAATGTCATCTTGACAACGAGCATAAATTTGAAATTGTTTGATCGATACTTCATGAGATATCGACACTACAACCATCTACCAAAAAAATAATGGATTTCTTTTTCTCCGACATAATATATTAAATTTTATTACATATTTCTATATATCTATATCTATCAATATCTATCTATCTCTATATATACATATCCCTGACCATCTCAAATGCAATACAGCAGTGTACAATAATACCAAAACCAATCCAAAATTTTAAGTAAATATATTAAATATTTTATTACATATATCTATATATTTAAACCAATCTATCTATTTATCTATCTATCTCTATATATACATATTCCTGACCATCTCAAATGCAATACCGTAGCGTACAGTAATACCAAAAACAAATTTATAACCAGATTTTCTGGTTATAAATTTCGATCCTTCAGTGTCAAAGGGGCCTGTAGATCTTCTGCGCCCAGGACCCGAAATGTGCTTAAATCGGCACTGGTCAAAATATAGGTTTTAATCCTTTAATGCGAAATAAAATGAGACTTGTGTTTCGAAATATGATATTTGTAATTATTAATGCGATAAAAATATATAAGATTAAAATTTTCAGTTAATATATTAAATTTTTTATTACATATATCTACATATCTATATCTATCAATCTATATATACGTATTCCTGACTATGCATTACCACAGTGTACATTAATACCAAAACCAAATTTATTGGATAAATAACATAAATGACGAAATGATTGAAACAATTCTACTCGATTTGTGGAAAATTAATAAATCACTATTTTGTGTAGCCGACAGAGGTATCAAAAAAGAAAAAGAAAAATTTAAAATCTATTGTTATAATACATCTCGATATTGAAAGGGATTTTGAATTTCTTGATGTTAGTCAGTCTACGCTGCTTTCATATTTAGCCAAAGTTCATTCAGCGTAAGGTATAAGGTAAGGTATAACGGGCAAATCCGTTTGTCAGTTATGGATTACATATGCTCGATGGGTGACAAGTGAAAGATCAGAAATGCATATTAAGTAGTGCAATAATAAATTTCAATGACACATCAGACCATAACACCAGGTGAAGAAGAACCGGTATGACGATGCATAATGCAAGAATTATGCAATGTCGCCTGACTTGGGGACGGCCATCGTCGAGTTATGAAAAGAATTGTGCTCCACCTGAAAAGACAACGTTATTTCATTCCTTTCTACATATCTGATCTTCAATGTACCTTAACAACTGCATACACGTTTGAAAATAAAGTTAATCACAGAATGAAAGCTTTGTGGGAATTTCTCTCTGCTGCAGATATGTCGAATGGAATGGGCTGAAAAGGATTGTTATTCAACTGACCCTATTCCCTTCTGGCAAATTTTTGATATTGCTGTGCGTTCTGTCATCGCTCAAGATTACTTCCTTGACTTCACTCTCGGTGGTTTGACAAAGGTGATGTCTCTTTTCGTACCCAGAAAAATATTCTGTGGTGACTGTTGTTTGATCTCGTCCAACAAGAGCATCAATTGCACGAAAGGAGGACCCGTAACGCATACGAACCACGATTCTTTCTATTTCAAACTCAGAAAAGTGCACATCTTACTTCTGCATTTCTCGTCGGTTGATTGATTGAATATTAACGTCTCGCTGTTTAGCTACACGAGGGCTTTCTATTTCTCATTGAAAGCTTCTCCCTTAGAAAACAGAGAGAAAACAATTTTCTAAACTTTAAAAACGGCCTTAAGTTTGTCAAGGTACCTCCTCCTCATATTGGTTGAGATGGAGATCTCGTTGATCGTTGATGTTCCTGGGAGAATCCGAACGCAGTAGTGATTGAGAAATCACGAAAAATAACAAATAGATAACCACTATACACTTTTAGAACCTGATTGCGCGAAGTATTGACAAGATAACAAACTAGTAAGAAATAAAGGGCACTTATCTTTAACGAAATGCAACCTTTGAAACTCGCCAATGAGAAATCTTCTATTATCTTTTAACAGCGACTATAAGTTAGAAATAAACTACCATAATTCAGGCACCTTGTGATCCAAAAAACCGGGAGGGTTTCAACCTTAATTCCATAAGGCTTTTTTCTAATATGGCCTTAAAGCATAACATTAAAATGGAAGTTGCAGAGATGTCGAAGGAAATAAGAACTGGGCAATCTTGAAAAAAAAAAGAGTGTATGTGCTTATGACCACACGGCAGAAGTGATAACTTCAAATTTTTTAATGTTATTTCAGTGATTAGTTAGGTGAATAAAAAAAACAAGGGGATATTATATTAGTATTGTATATATAACCCTCTAAAATTTTTAAAATGCACTTTTTTCTGCCTTCATAACGTCTGTACTCATAAAGTAATAAAGGTTTTTCCCCTAAAGTTTTAAAAGGGGGAAAGAATTAAATATTTGCATTTTTGAAGGGAATTAAGAGTAAAACGCTTTCGTATTCTAAGAAGGAAACAATTTTAATCATATGTCTGTACTCATAAAGTAATTTAAATATGGTAGCTGAAATAGGTTATATAAATTATTACTTGATTATTTAAATATCTATAAAAAAATTCCGTCAAGCGTTGTTCAGTATTTTCCCGTGCTTTCATTTGGATCATTTGACATAATTAAATTGAATTTTGATTTTTTAAAAATCTACTAAAGGCTTTGATTTGTCTTTTGAAAATTCTACATTAAAATCCCCACTTAAAATAATAGTCAGTTTGTTCAGAAGAGTTGATCCGGCTTCACACACAGTGTAGGTAACTAAATGTTTGTGAATGAATTCGATAATTTGCTTTACACTTTGATTGGATGAAATATAATTGGTAACCATTGGAATTATTTGTCCATTTTCTGCTCTACATTTCGCTGCACGCATTTCTCTGATACATGACTCATTAAACCCAAATGATTCAGTAGAAAGAATCCCGCCATTCATTTTCCTTAAAAGAGGTGGGGGGAGCCCCATTTAGTGGAAGCAAGGAACTTTACTTTCATGAAATATTGGTTGGGGAGGGGGACAAGCTACCGCATTTCATGTTTTTTGAGAGTGACGGGGGAGAGGGATAACATTTTGCAACTATATACTTCCCTTGACAACAAGAGTGCCCCCCCCCTAAAAAAATTGCCAATTTTTTCAAAAAAGTCTTTATATCGAACTTGTTTCTTCATTTTTCGATTATCCACCGCCGTTAAAACTTCTTCATTGCTCTATTTTGAACAATTGTTTAAGCATATATTGCCAAATGTAATGCATATGTTTTTAAAAATGAAAATGCAGGTGTGTTATAGTTTACAGAAGATGAATTAAACTAATGCAAGACATTCCACATATCATGTTATTCCAGATATGTTTCTGTTATGCTTGTAAAGCAAGAAGATTGGCAATCAACTTTAAGATATTTTAACTCAAATTTTTTCGATGTACAAATTAAAAATAAAATATTGCGTTGAAATGATTTTCATAACAATATCTGTGAACATTTATCCAGAAGTCTCAAATATTTCGCCCCTTCGACATTTTCTGAATCAAAATTGATTTTTTATTTACAACAAATTTATATTGGTAATCGTAGCATTCGAATTTTATATTATGAACGCAATAATACACGCTATGTACTTTAAATTTGATACACTCTTCTATTGAAATATAATCTGATTTATTTTCAAATTTCCTAAGGATTGTCCCTTTTGAAGTTTACATCAACTGTTCATCTTTTGGTAAACAAAAAACCGAAAAGTATTGTTGCCAAGCTTATTAGATGACCAGTTGTGCACACAACAATAACGATGCATTAGTACAAAATGTGTGCAGCCTTAGGTTAGATAATTAATAACATTTTTAAGAATTAAGATTTGACAGAATAAACAAACACTAATTTCCCATTTATATATATAAACACTAATTTCTCATATAAAACAAAATATCTTAAATTTACACATAATTAGGGATGTTGGCATAAATGCATCTATTTATTATATCGTGCCCTTAAAACTAAAAAAAAAGAATTTCAATAATTCTTCGAAGGGACATTTCAGGTCCCTTCGAAAAAAGAGGTCGCCCGTTATTCTGCGAATATACCTAAAAATTTAAAAAATGCAGCTAAAGTATAGGTGCGTGTTATACGGCGATACGCGTTATACGCCGGAATGGAATAAGTATACAAGAAGGAAGACTGAATACTAAAAAAACCCGGGGAGAACATCCCTTTTTTAGTCACGTGATTTCTTTTTATCAGTGGACTATCTTGTCGGAACAAGTTTTCCGAATACAAGCGAAAAAAGCCGAATGAGCGTTACATTCCCGAGTGTGATGTTCATTCAAGTTTACTCCCCAGCAAATCACGCCAATAGAAGTTATCACTTCAACAAGAACCCGTTCTGGGGTCCCTGGGGCTCCTAGAAAAGCTGCTATAGCTCATTTTAAAATTTTTACAGGTCATGACTGTCTATCTCATTTCTACAGAATTGGTATCACCGACTCACCGGACTGTACTCTGTATGTCTTTGATCAGCCTATGAACGTTGAACATTTGGTCGTGTGCCCTGCACTAATTAGTCTTAGTTCAATTGTCGAAAAATATTGCAGAGCACGTGCACTAATAGAAGAGGTGCTATTGTAGTGTATGTCATTTGTAAAATAAAATAAATAATTCAGGTACTACTAGTTTGGCGATAAAAACCACTTAACAATTATTCTCTACCTCGCTGATTATTTACATGCTATTTAGCAGTGACGTTCATTTGAGGCATTGAGTTGTTCTAGCTCAAAGTGCCAATTTTTCTGAATGGAAAAAACTGTAATTAGAGAATATAGACCTCGCGGATAGCCCATTTTTACATGAAAATCATTTTTATAGCACGTGTAGGTGGTATTATAAGCACGTGTGATTTTCACTACAGTTTAATAATTTATATATCTTATCCAAGTCTTCACTTGGCCCTTATTTCACGCCTATTAGATGACTCCATCATGGTGTTATATTTTAGATTGTCTGCAATTTTTCTAATCAATAAACTAATTAATCATTGATGTTTACTTTATTTAGGTTTCTGTGGATTGGTGCAGCTGCAAAGTGTGTATCTCAGATTGGCGATGATGAGATTTTTTATAACACTCTTCCAATGTACCACACTGCTGGGGGTGTCTTGTTTGTCTCCGTGGTATTCATTATGGGAGGAACCATGATTTTGCGAAAGAAATTTTCAGCCTCAAACTTCTGGAAAGAAGCAGCAAAGCATAAAGCTACAGTAAGGTGTTTAAATATATCCAATGTAAAATATAGCATTAATTCTTTGTAAGCATTTATTTTATTGGTAAGAGCAAATAGAGCTGATTTTAAGAGAATCATCCTCAAAAGTCAAAGCCAATTTTAGTGCTAATTTTTAAAAAAATTAATTTTCAGAAATATAACATCAGAAGAGTATTTTTATTGAATATATAATTTTGCGTTTTAAGGTATCCGACTACGTTCGGAACCGTGATTTTAAAAAGCGCAAAAATGGATACTTTTCATTATATTTACTGTCTCACTTAGATTAGAACATATACATAAAATTATTTTACGGACATTTTGACAAAAAAAAATTTTATTTAAATGCAATATTTTGGCAAAAAATTAATTTAGAGTAATCTTTTTTCCAAATGTTCTCCTTTTGTGAAAAATGCTTCTATTAGAACAATATTTTGCCTGTATATAGCTCAGACCTCTGTTCAGTGGCTCAACTAGAACTTTTGAAATATATAACTTAGAAGTAGGTTTATATTCATATTTTACGACAACAGAGGGGAGCAATTTTAAGAAAAAGATGTGAATAATTATTTCAATTGGTGGTAACTCAGAAAATGTGAATTTTTCAAAACTTCTAGTTGAGCCTCTGTAGAGAGGTCTGAGCTATATACAGGCAAAACATTATTCTAATAGAACCATTTTTCACAAAAAGAGAACATTTGGAAAAAAGATTATTCTAAGTTAATTTTTTGCCAAAATATTATATTTAAATAAATTTTTTTTGTCAAAATGTCCTTAAAACAATTTTTATACATGTATTCTAATCTGAGTGACACTAAATATCATGAACATTATCCATTTATGCGCATTTTTAAAATCACGGTTCCGAACGTAGTTGGATACCTTAATACTAAGATTTTCAACTTTTTTGGTCGGAAGTGCTTTAGTATTATGTATTTACGTATTAAAATTTTAAATAGTATGGCCACCTGTCTTGAATCGAAATTCTTAATTGCATTTCTGTGATTCTAATCAATTTTGTATGAATATAACTTAAGTTTTGCATTGGTTGGGGAATACTCCCATGCAAATTTATCAGCATTCTTACGCGTCATTGGCATGTCATATTATATATATATATCAGATTTTATTGTGTTTACGACCTGATCTTTTATAATAAATTTTACAACTTTTGCTACACATAGACTTTGATTTTGTTTTAGGGGTTTACCTTTTTTAAGTATTTACTTTAAAAAAATTGTCATTTTTAGGATTTTTCTTTCGTTATCATTTGGAATATTTTTTTATTTATTTATTTACTATGTTTTTGGTGCGGCTAGGTCAGATTGGTCCTTGCGCCAGCAAACGTCAAAATACAAACAAACATTTCCAGTACAAATATTTAAATTATACACAGTCCAGTCACATTAATGTGACCACCACGTACTTTCGACTTTGACGTTAAATAACCAATCACAGAAGGATGCTGGCATCGCAGTGCTATTGAGCGTATATAAAGAGTGTGTGAGGGCTTCGGAAAACACTACAATCGTTGGCGTAATGCAAACATGTAAAGAGTTATCCGAAGTCCAAAACGGCATAATTTTTGGCTTTCGGGAAAAGGTTGGAAGCATTTCCGAAACGGCTAAGTTTGTGGACTGTTCGTGTGTCACCGTGGTTAAAGTATACCGTGCATGGCAAAATGGGACCGTCCAAAATCAGTGACGTGGCAAATGTGGTGTACCACGGGCCATAGGTGATAGAGGTGACAGATGGCTGCAGAGGTGAGTTCGGGAGAATAGACGTGCTACCGTTAAGCAACATACCACCCAGATGAACCAAGGGGCTACCAACAGTGTCTTCCAAACTACTGTTCAGCGATCATTGTTGCGTCTGGTTCTCCGAAGCAGGCGCCTGGTCCATGCACCTATGCTTACTGCTGTTCATCAGCAACGAAGACTGGAATTTTCATACATGTCCGCAACTGGGCATCCAATGAGAGGTGACAGGTAGAGTTTTCTGATTAATCACGCTTTATACTTCATCGGACGGATGGTTGGTGGCAAATACGGCATGAAACGTTTAAAAGCAACCACCCTGCAACAATTGCTGGCAAGGATCAGGCTGGAGGCGGGAGCATTATGGTCTGGGGAATGTTTTCCTTAAATTTTCTGTGTTTATTCATCATTGTGGAAAGCACGATGGATCAATAGAAGTACGCATCTGTCCTTTCAGACCATGTCTACCCCTTTATGCGCATTGTTTTTCCTCAGGATGGGGGCATCTACCAGCAGGACATTGCGGAGTGTCATACAAATGACAGCGTACGTGCGTGGTTCAAAGAGCACCAGGATCAGTTTATCGTTCTTCCGTGTCCAGAAAACTCACCTGACTTAAGCCCAATCAATAATCTATGGAACCCTCTCGATCGGGTTGTTCGCGTCATGGATCCTCACGCGCGTAATCTAGTGCAGCAATAGAGTCGGCATGGCTCAACATCCTAGTGAATACCTTGAGGATCCTAAATGACTATTTTCCCCTCTGCGAAAGATGGTTATTCTGGCTTTTTACAGTGGTCACATTAATATGACTGGACTGTGTAGTATGTTAAAACTCGTTCACTGTTAGATTTTACTCAAATGAATAACTTTTGCAGCGGTATAGTTACAATAAAAGTTTTAAGAATTAGCGAAATTGCTTTAAAATTATACTTTGTGAGTGAACCATCATATTTAGTGCAATATATAATTTAAGATGTTGTCTTTTAGCAGAATGTTGTAAGGCAGTGTTTCTCAAACTGTGGGGCGCGCCCCCTAGGAGGGCGGGATAATCCTACAAGGGGGGGGCGCGAGCATATTGAAAATAAAAGACTATATAAAAAGTTATCAATTTACTAATTGGAAGCAAAACAAAATACAGGGTGTTTTTTTAGAGGTATAGAACTTTAAATTGCAATAAAACAACGATGTATTATTCGATTGACATGAATTTTTTTTGTTCGAAAGATAATATTGGGGCATTACATTTTAAATATGATTTCTGGCATAGGACTGCCACGGCTGGCTCGGATGTAGTCCAATCTGGACGTCCAATTTTCGATGACTTTTTCCAACATTTGTGGCCGTATATCGGCAATAACACGGCGAATGTTGTCTTCCAAATGGTCAAGCGTTTGTGGCTTATCCGCATAGACCAATGACTTTACATAGCCCCACAGAAAATAGTCTAGCGGTGTTAAATCACAAGATCTTGGAGGCCAATTCACAGGTCCAAAACGTGAAATTAGGCGGTCACCAAACGTGTCTTTCAATAAATCGATTGTGGCACGAGCTGTGTGACATGTTGCGCCGTCTTGTTGGAACCACAGCTCCTGGACATCATGGTTGTTCAATTCAGGAATGAAAAAGTTAGTAATCATGGCTCTATACCGATCCCCATTGATTGTAACGTTGTGGCCTTCATCGTTTTTGAAGAAGGATTCCACCAGCCCATAAAGCGCACCAAACAGTCCGTTTTTCTGGATGGAACGGTGTTTCGACATACACTTGTGGATTAGCTTCACTCCAAATGCGGCCGTTTTGTTTGTTGACGTAGCCATTCAACCAGAAGTGCGCTTCATCGCTAAACAAAATTCGCTTATGAAAATCGGGAACAACGGCAATCTCGTTTTGGGCCCATTCGACGAATCTACGCCTTGCTTGATGATCGTTTTGATGAATTGCCAAACCAAACTGAGAATAAATCACTTGACAGCTGTTAAATCGGTCGCCATCTTGGAAAGTATAATGCCAACTTAAACTTCTATACCTGGAAAAAAAAACACTATATATTCTGACATAATAAAGAATAAAATACACATTTACTATGATATACTATACTTATACGAGCTAATGTATCAGTACGGCATAATGTTTTTGATACATTGAATGTATTGAAGTATCAATAATAAAATAAGAACAAGTTGTTTTTTTCCTAGTGATTTGTTTCCATGGGCTTATCATATACGAAAAAAAATGCATACGAAATTTAATACTTGATAATTAGTACAGTTTATAAATAAGGTCGTATTAAAGCTTTAGTGTCAAAGTATTATACATTATTACTGCATCAATACATTTTTATTGTATAGGGGGGAGGGCGCTTGAAAAATATGATTGAAAATTGGGTCGCGAATATCGAAAGTTTGAGAAGCACTGGTTTTAAGGTACAGAAAACCCATATCTATATATTCAGGGTGGTCCCGAATTCATGATGCACAACTTAAGGGTAGTTACAGGACATTGAAACGATTATTTATTGTATAGGAATGTATTTAGGAAAGTGACGCGGTGAGGTACAAACACACAAAATAAGGGACGAAAGGAAAGGCAAAGTGTTAATTGAAAGCGTTGTTGATAAGTGTAATATTTACAATAACTGTTCATCACATGAGCTACGAAGTCCAGAAGCAGCGTGCATTGATGTATCACCCACTGGCAGTCGGAAAAGATAGTTTGCCGGGTTCAAAGCTTGAAAATAGATGAGGTGTACGTGATTTTCGTTAAAAACTACAAACGGTCTGATGCCTTACACTTACGTGATGAGTAATAAGCTCTTGTGTATTTGACTCTGGTTTATCCGCCACAACGTGCAAGGTGATTTCTTCCAAGCTTGGACTGCGTACAGCTCTTCGTCGATCAGCATCACGTTTGGTGACGTGGAACGAACGCGTATTTCATAAAGTTAACGATGAAACCGCTGAAAAATTCTGTGAACCGACATTCGTCAACCAGGAAACTACTCGTGGTACATTCGTAGCGTAGCTCTGGCGTTACCATTTACACGGGCAAACATATAATGCATGTCTGAATTTTCGATATAAGTAACGATATATATCTACATTTCTGCATTCTTTTATTTCCCCTGTTTGCGCTTCACTGCGTCACCTGCGCCCATACACTTCTATACAATAAATGATTGTTACAATGTCCTATATTTACTCAAAGTTTGTGCCATGAATTCGGGACCACCCTGTACAAAGAAAAGCGACTCACTCACTCATCACGATATCTGCAGAATTATTAGATCAACAGACTTAAAATCTGGCAGGCGTGTTCCGATAGTGGAGTAGAGATCCGCTAAGAAAGGGTTTGGTGAAAATTGAACCCCAAAATGGGTTGCGAGGGATTATAAAAAAAGATAAAAAAATCCCGTTTTTGAACTATTAAAACAACATATATCGAATTTGACAGGCATGCTCCTTTCATAGGGTAGAGATCCGCTACAAAAAAAAAAAACCCCTTTTATAAAAAAATAGATTCCAAAGAAGATTAAAGGGGCGTTATAGATAAAAGGGAGTACTGTTTTTGAATTATAAGAACTACAGACTTGAAATTTGACAGGCAATGTTCCTTGCATGGAATAAAGATCAGCTAAAAAGGGTTTTGCAAAAATCGACACCCAAATGGGGTGGGGTGCAAGGGCTTGTGCCGTTATAGATAAATATTCCGGTTTTTGAGCTATTAGACTAGATATTTGAAATTTGGCAGGTATATTCCTTTCATGGATTAGAGAACCGTTGCAAATAAGTTTTTACGAAAATTGACCATCAAGGATGTTGCGAGGGGCCAAAGGAGCGTTATATACAAAAGACAATCTCGTTATTGAACTATTAGACCTACAGACTTGAAATTTTGCACGCATGTTCCTTTCATGCAGTAGAGATCTGCCAAGTAGAGGTTTTGCGAAAATCGACCCCCAAGGGGTATTACGAGGTTGTTATATAGTTTAAAGAATTCACTTTTATGAACTACTAAGCCTACAACCTTGAAATTTGAAAAACATGCTCAGAAGGGGGCTTTCAAAAGTCGACCCACAAGGGGGTTACGGGGGAGTTATAAATAGAAAAATCCCTTTTTTCAGCTATTATACCTACAGATTTAAAATTTGGCAAATATGATTTTTTGTTGACCAGAGGTATGTAAAACGCCTTTTCATGTTTTGATTAATTTTCAATTGTCTTAAAATTAACTCATTAAAAATTTATTTATTCTTCACAATCTCTATTGTTTTATTTATCAATTCACCCGTGTGAAGAACTGGTTTCTCAACTAGTGTATATATAAATTTGCACATTTTTTCAGACAGAAAAATACTCCAACGTTAATATAATGTTTTGATTTTGCTATCCAATAGAGAAAGAAGCGATGAGTTTGTTTAAACTATTTATTTCTGTTTGAAAGAATTATTTTTCTGTGTTTTATTTCTATATTTTGTCCTGTATGCTGTAATGTTACAAGGGCTTCCCAAATTACATATTAAAAGAAAAAACTGTACATATTTTACTTATAAAGACGGAATTTATATGTACACTATCTATATTGGGATATCTAAAAAAAAATTGAAGTACAATTATGTTTTACACTTTTATAACCCCCATCCAAATCGTATTTCCGTAAAGCCTATCTTTAATGTATCTGTTAACGCAACAAAATAAATAAGGCTTGCCAAATTTCATGTCTAAATCTAATAGTTCAAAATAGAAAATATTTTTTTCAATTAGCCCCGTAATCCAATTTGAGTGTTTATTTCCGTAGGTTCACTCTTAGTGGATATCAATTCAACAAAAGAAACGTGCTTACCAAATTTCAAGTATAAGGGTCTAACAGTTCAAAAACATGAATTTTTATCTATAACGCCCCTTAACCCCTCGCAAACTCCTTTTTCCCTCGGAGGTTGATCTTCGCAATACCCTTTCATAGTGGAACTCTACTCCATGAAAGGAATGTGCCTACTAAATTTCAAATCTGTAGTTCTAATACTTCCGGAGGTATCGTGATGAGTGAATCCTTTATATACAGGGTGTCCTCGAATGCCGTGTGCAAACTTGGAGGGGAGGTAGAGAACATCCTAAGGAGCCATAATTACATAGGGATGCCGGGGTGGAAACGTAAGCCAAACGAGATAAGCAGACACAAAGACAATAAGGCCGCAACACAGAGTGTAGTGTAAATAAACAAAATTATTACAAAATATCACATTTATTACAAAATAATAATAATAAATAAATAAAAAGTATGGGATATATAAAAGCATCACAGGAGTTCGAAATTGAGGTCATTGGCATGTATGCACTCACTACACCGATATGACATGAATTGGCGGACATGTTCGAAAATAGCGGGCGTTTCATGGATCGTAGCAGCAGCAATGGATATTCATGTCACAAGGCCTATTTCAGCATTGATAGGAGTGTCGTACACGAGGCTCTTCATGGCAACTCAGAGGAAAAAATCCAGAGGAGATAAATCAGGGGATACAAGAGGTCAAGCGACGGTACTACCAAGCCTAATCCACCCGTTTGGAAATTTCCAGTTCAAATGGTCAAGTGTACACCTTCTATAATTAGAGGGAGCCCGTCCCGTTGAAACCACATGCGGTGCCAAACAGGTAAGGAGATATCGGTAAGCAGTACCGTAAGTACCACCTGTAGAAAGTCGAGATACTTGTCAGAGTCCAGTCGAGACTTTAAGATGTATGGGCCGAGTAAACTGTCCCTCACGATACTCCCCCACACATTAACAGTGACCAGCATTGTTGTGCGGCAAATGGTCGGCGTGGTTGTGAGCTCGCATACAGCGCCACCTACCACTTTCCACCCATGCTTTCCTATGTAATTATGACTCTTCACGATGTTTTTTACCTCCATTCCAAATTTGTACACGACATTCAGGGACACCCAAAAAACGGAGAGAGAACTTGAGATATTTTTCTGTCCCTATATACACTGGTGTGCAAAAATTAAGGACGAGACGGTTTTTTCAATATAACTTTGTACAAAAGCTTTCCAAATCAACACATTTAATACCGTAAGATCCCCAATACGTAAGGACATGTGTAATGTAAGCAACACTTACTAAAAGAGAAATCAGAGGGATAAAAAGAAGCTTGATTGAAAAAGTAGCATGGAGCGCAATGCGACTGAAGGCCGAAACATCCCTGAGATGAGTGTCCAGCAAGAAACATCCGGTCTTTAGTAGGGGATATGATCTCCCCTGACTGCTAGGCAGGTTTCGCAGCGTATGCCCATGCTGAGAATGAGGGTGTTAATGAGTTGCTGAGGCATTGCTGCCCATTCGTCCTGCAGCGCCAATCGAAGCTCCCGAATCGTTACTGGTGGTAAGGTACGAGCTGCCAAGCGTCTGCCTAGAAAATCCCATACATGCTCGATGGGATTGAGATACGGAGATCGTGCCGGCCAATCCATACGTTCAATATCCTCACTCTCTAAGAGCTGTTCGGCAGCTACTGTGCGATGACATGGTGCATTGTCGTCCATGAAAAGGAACTGCAGACCCATAGCGCCTCTAAAAAGACGCACATATGAAAGAAGAATCTCGTTACAATAACGGGTCCCGTTGACTGAACCTGCGTCGAAGATGTGAAGGTCTGTACGACTATCAAGCATGATGCCTCCCCAAACGAGAACACCACGACCTCCATACCCGTCCCTTTCAATGATGTTCGAGGGATGATTGCGGCTTCCCCGCTCTCTCCAGATGAGTATGCGATGAGAATCGCTACTCTAACTGAATCTGCTCTCATCTGTAAAGAGTACTCGTCCCCATTCATTGTCTCTCCAATTCCGGTGTTCCCGGCACCACAGAGAACGCCTTCTCCGATGGGCAGGCGTTAAAGGTACACACCGTATAGGGCGTCGTGCAAACAGACGACCACCGTGCAGTCTTCTGGCCACGGTAAAACGCGATATCGGTCGTCCAGTCACCTGTGTCGTGTGTCTAGCGATTTCTCCCGCTGTCTGCCGCCTGTTTCTTCTGGCCTGTAAGACAATGTACCGGTCATATGCGGGTGTGGTTCCTCGTGGACAACCACTACTGAACCCCCAGATAGCTGTTCCTGTAGTTTGAAATTGTCTCCAAAGTCGTGAAACGATGCTGTGAGCAGTTCCGAACTCTGCAGCCACACTTGTCACACTGCGGCCTTCCTCCAACTTCCCAATGATTCGACCTCGGGTAAACGCATCCAGATGTCGTCTAACAGATTGATTATTCGCCATTTCTCGCTGAGGCAGCAACTCGGTGTGATTTTAACTGCTATACGGCGTGCAATCTCTTTGCCAGAAATACTGATCTTACAACGACAACATGCTTTATACTACTCAGACACTCCCCCATTACGTCTACTTGCATATCTGCGCATGTGCTACCGTACATCACCTTACTTAATCTCCTGATTGGTCTTTCTGTCCGCTCTGCCTCTTCGTTCAGCTGATATGCTAATTTTTCAACTTCGTCCTTAATTTTTGCACACCAGTGTATATGTATTCCTATTTTCATATAAAACGAAGACAAACTTCACAGTGACTTCATTTTTTTACAATAGGTTGGTCAATATATTGGAGAAATCTGTCGATACCTTCTAAACCAACCTGTTAGAGAAGAAGAGAAACAACATTGCATAAAACTCATGTTTGGAAATGGTCTTAGGGGACATATTTGGAAAGAATTTCAGGACAGGTTTGGAATAGAACGCATCATTGAGCTCTACGGTGCCACAGAAGGAAATGCGAATATCAGTAAGGCTGTAATTTTGGTAATCACGATCCAAACGATTGACATTAAGTTTACAAATTACTGAAAAGGCTACATATTTAATTTAAGAGTTCTCAATGTTCTGATAGTTAAATCTAATTTTTTTTTATTTATAAGAAATTAGTGTTAAATTTAGTATTAACAAGTAATATAAAAAATATTTTTAAAGTCAATTCTTAGGTCATCAAAGAAAAATTTTATTTTAGGTAATTAAATTTAATTAATGAATCACAATATTTGAAAAGATTTTACTAACATCGTTTCATCCACTGCAAGTTAAAAAAAATATATACTTGAACTTGAGGGTTAGTTAGTTGTAACTTCATCAGAAATAACGTAGAATAAATTTAAAATTGAAAAATAAAATTGAGTTAATGAATTAATACCGGTTGTTTCAAAAGTCACGCTGTTCAACCTTTGTCGTTGAGTTTTCAAGACTGATGAATTATGTTAACAAACAGAATAAAGGACAAACAAAGGTTGAATGGTTATCTTTATTGTCAGGTGTCAGACATGGTAAAATCACAATAAATGTTCAAAATGATGTCAGTTTTCCCGGACACACAGTCGAATTGTTTTTACCAGATTAATTGCAACTTAACGAAGAGTGTTTGATTTAATGTCGGATATTGCATGAAGGATGTTCACCAAGCGTTGGGGGATTATTCCGGAAGATGACATTTTTCAGATATCCCCAAAGGAAAAAATCCGTAATCGACAAGTCCTGGGAACATGGTAGCTAAAATCCTTTGGAAACGACACGATCATAGAAAAAATCAGTTAAAACGTTCATACTGTCCCGTGATGAGTGACACGTTGCGCCGTCTTGTTGCAACCAAGATACTGTTCATCACTGCTCAGCAAGGATATGAATTCCGTAATGATATTTATGTAGGAGGACGGTCTTTTCATTAGGCTTCCTTGTAAAGCGGTCTCCACATCTGCCACTTTCATTTTCACTATGGACGCTCTACCCGTTTGCTTCCTGTCTGCAACGGATCCTGTGTCACGGAACCATTGCCCTAAACGTGTTATCGTTGATGCATGTGGACCCGGATATTTCTGCTGAAATGCATTTATCACAGACAATGAGATTTTGTAGCGAAATAAAATTCAATGATGGCTATTCTTTCCTCTTGGAAAAAATTCATGCACCTGCCTTTGTGCTCAACTGACCATAACTGTCAAGTATTTTGGAACTGATGCTTGCTACGTACAAAACTTCTTATGATGGAGCCCCTGCTGCCATCTAGAGAGAGAAATCTCAACCAACCCTTTTAACTTTTAAGCAACAAGGATTACCATGTAGATGTGCGTGACTTTTGAAACACCCGGTATTTGAAAAAACTGTGTTAACATCAAGTGTCATCCTCTACAGGTTAAAAAAAATGTATTTGGACTTCAGTGGATGAGTAAAAGGTATTTTTAACGATGAAAATATGAACAAGATATATATAGAGAGAGTGTGTGTGTGAACTATAATAGTAGGAATTGAAAAATATGTTTTAAATTATTAAAATATTTATTAAAATATGAAAAAAGTTATTAAAATATTTTAAAAAGTTATTAAAATATGAGAAAATGACTATGAAACTGTCTAATGATAAAATGTAAGCATTTACTTAGTTTGAAGAAATAGATGGACGCATGATGAACCCAAAGTAGTACGTTTTTCTCCTACTTCTGGTTATAAAGAATACTTAGTTGCCTATTTCTACCTGAAACACAATTCCGCAATCCATAGCTAATAAGCTTCGTTATTCTAAACCACGGCAAAACGACGCAATCAACACCTGTGCTGGCTCTCTACTTTCCTCATTCACGTTACGCCAACTGTGATAGACTGTTAGCAATACTTTGCTTTTATTTATATATATATATATATATATATATATATATATATATATATATATATATATATATATATATATATATATATATATATATATATATATATGTGACATGCAGCCAAAAGCAAAACAGTCTTCGCGCGCAGGCGCAGCTAATGAGAACTGAAACCGTGGAAACTGTTGAACTAGTGAAAGAAAAACAAAAACTTTGAAGAGAGAAGCAGCAAAGGAGAACGCGAGAGGTGCGCAAACAGGCGTTACCTTCTGAATATCATCGTCAAACTTATCTGTAAAAACTACCTTTTTAATTAATTTTTGTTTAATGTTAAAATAAAATAGAAGATAGACCAACGTCTTGGACCCCTTGTTGTCTCCCACAAATTATGGGGGCTCGGCCGCGATAGATAAAATTTCGATTTTGAACCAAAGTCTGGACAATGAACAACAGCGTCCGTGAAGGAGACGCGCCGCCATTTTACGGAAACTTCGTTCAACCTGTGTAGAGGTTGAATTTTTCAACTTCATTCCACCTGTGTAGAGGTCGGAACAAATAACAAAATAACCTGTGTAGAGGTATATTTTTTCAACGAACCATCGACAAATATTCCGCCTGTGTAGAGGTTGGAAAACCCATCGACGAAAATTCCGCCTGTGTAGAGGTTGGAACCACTCACAAACACCTGCGAAGAGGTGACAAATCGAACAATTACAAGAACTATTTTTCATCTAACGATATTACCTGCGAAGAGGTGAAATCAGTGGAATCGAAATTTTTCTTCATTGGATACATCGTACGTGCGAGCAACAAGGGAGCCAGAAAAAAAAAAGGTAGGATCTTTCCATTTCTAAAATGTATAAAAACGCTCTTAAAGAGGATTTCATAAGAGTTGTTGAGAAGCTAGACGGTACTGTCGAAAGTACTGACACTATAGTTAAACTAAAGACTAAAATTGAGAACAGTAGTACATTTGAAAGTGATCCAGATTTCGTTAAAACTTTAATTCAAAACTGTATAGATGAGAGAGTATCGCGAAACGAAAGAGAGGTAACTTTAGGAAAACAGAAAATTGAGCTCGCGAAACTACAGTTAGCAAAATTAGAAAAAGAAGTCGAACTTCAAAGGGTTAAAAATAAAGCATTAAGTTTAAATCCTGCAGCTAAAGTCGAAGAGAAACAGTTCGAAACTTTAAATAAGGAAACTGCAACTCATATTGGCATTCGAGAAGCAGAAGATTGGTTTAGGCCTATTGATTTAGCTAAAGAGTGTGATATTTATATTTCATCTAGAAGCGGATCACATAAAGAAATTCCTATTACTTATGGATATACCCAAGACCCCTTTAAAAATAGATCACAAAACTTTAAACCAAAGATTAAAGAGAACTATCCCCAATATCATGAAAGAGAAAATAAAAATTGCTATATATGCGGTGATTCATCTCATTACGCAAGAGACTGTAAGAAGCGTTTTAAATCTAAAGAATCTAATGATCACATCCATAATAAAATAAACGTGAATACTTTGAAAGTCGAGAGCGAAAAACAAAATAGCGAAGAATGCGCAAATCTTCAATGCGTAAACATTTTTGTGGAAAATCAGCCCGTAACAGCATTGATTGATTCAGGTTGCCAGATCCCAGTTTTAAATTCCTCACTAATTAGAGTGCAAACACCTTCCGAAGAGATCATAACATTAAGTTCATGTTTTGGCGAACAGCGTATGGTAGAAGTTAAACCCATAAATATTTCTCTTAATCAACACTCTCCTAGCTTAAGTGTTGGAACGGCAATATCACCGACCTTGACCGAAGAATTTATTATACATCCCAGTGTATATTCTGAAATAGAGAAACTAGGCCACGCAAAGAGCGATGTTTTATTGAGTGAAAATGAATCCTCTTTAGGTGCTCATGCTTATGCTTATTCAAGTGCTGTTTCTTTTCCAAATGTTTCTGTTTCAAATGTGATAGAAAACTCTAGTTATGATTTGCCATATGTTAAGAACTTTAATACTAGAAATGATTCGAGTTCTCTAATTAAGGATTATAAATGTAATAAAATTAAGAGTACTAAGTTAAAATTGAGTATTGTAAGAGAAAAATGTTCTGATATAGTATTGTGTAAGAAAGCCAATGGTGCCATGAAAACGAGTTCCGTGGAATTTATCTCCCGCTCACCTAACCCTTTACCTATGAAGAGTGAACATCGACGGTTTGTGTTGCTCCGGAAAATTTTTGAGCCTTGGCAGTGGAAGCGAAGGAAAAGAGAAATCGTTTTGAACAGACGTCCAGAACTCTACAGAGGAAAATATCGATGCGTTCAACCAAAGATCAACTTGTTGAAAAAGATGTTCTTATGCCGGTGAAACACAATGTTTTCCTGTGGAACCTTCCGGATGTCGAAGAGGTGCCTCCACATGATGGAGAAACTGTCTAGTTCAGAAAAATTATGATATGTTTAATCTCTATATATTTGTCGTATAGTCCTTGTCTGTTCCGTTTTTTTTTTTTTTTTTTGTATGTTTCAGATTCTCCTCTGGTCTCCATGGAAATACCGCTGCGGACAGCGTACGGTCAGAATGGCCGTTGTGACATGCAGCCAAAAGCAAAACAGTCTTCGCGCGCAGGCGCAGCTAATGAGAACTGAAACCGTGGAAACTGTTGAACTAGTGAAAGAAAAACAAAAACTTTGAAGAGAGCAGAGAGAAAGAGAGAAGCAGCAAAGGAGAACGCGAGAGGTGCGCGAGCAGGCGTTACCTTCTGAATATCATCGTCAAACTTATCTGTAAAAACTACCTTTTTAATTAATTTTTGTTTAATGTTAAAATAAAATAGAAGATAGACCAACGTCTTGGACCCCTTGTTGTCTCCCACATATATATATATATATATATATATATATATTGTGCTTACGTTTTTTTCTTCTTTTTTTTCTAAAATGGAAACTCAAATCCCTTTAATTTTTCTTTAACCGAACATAGTATTTTGGTAACTTTTTACTTTTTTTTTTATTCTTTAACAGATTTGATCTCACTGATTTAAAAATGTATTATGTCTACGTTTTTTGGCATTAATGTTAACGAATTTAGGTTGATATAAAAGCAATCGTAATCCAAAACGGCTCCTATGTAAGACAATATCATAATTACTGGTAATTTAGAGTAAATAATATGTGTAACCTCGAAATGAATGAGACACATCGTAACTTATTCCTATCAATGAAAATAATAGAATGAGAAGTTTATTCAATTCTGAAACATATCACTCGTTTTTTTTTTCAGTTAATATGTTTGGAAAAGTCGGTGCTGTAGGATTTCTTCCTCGAGTTTGTGACAAACTGTATCCTGTATCCTTGATAAAAGTCGATCCTGAAACAGGGCAAGTTATGCGAAATGAAAAAGGTCTCTGCATTCGATGCAAACCAGGTAATTTTTCTATTTTCAGAGTTTTCAAATTTAAGTGTGTGTGTGTGAGAGAGAGAGAAATTTCTAACAAATGTAATGGAAATTCGACTTAGGCTCGTTGGTTCCGAAATCTATTATTTATCTGTTAATAAATGTTTTAAGCCATTTTGATAACTTCAATATATATATATATATATATATATATATATATATATATATATATATATATATATATATATATATATAATAAATGTGAAAGTTTGTGAAAATCTTTGTTAGTCTTTCACGCAAAAACTACTCAATGGATTTTAATGAAACTTTACAGTAGGATAGCTTATACATCAGAATAGCACATAGGCTATAATTTATAGCATAGACTATAATTTATAAAGATTTGGGGAAAGTGTCCACAATATAACGATATTTGTCAAGTAAGTAGGAAAAAATTCTGTCTTCTGCTAGCAATTCTGGCATGCGCTGCAAAAAAACAAAAAAAAACCACGTCTGCATATATCTATCTTTTGTTTGTGAAAAATCTTTTTTGTTTTGGCTACGCAAGGTGCTCGCTTCTAATTAATTCCTTTGATATAATGCCTATTTTTTTATTTCAGAATCAAACTAAGTTTTGAAGGGAGAGGTTGTTATAAATCTCTCTTTAATTTTAATGTTTTTTTATAACATCTTATTATGCACATTTGGTAGTAAGAAATTGATCTTTTTTCCAAATAAATGCTTTTATCAGTTCTTATGATTAAAGTAAATAAGCTTTCTCTTTCACACTGCATCATTTGGACAAATTTTCAAAATTTATTTGTGGTTAGTAGTTAATTATAACGCTATAATTTTAATTGAATAGGCAGATATAATTATTTGTACACTTAAAAACGCAGTAACTATTGTTCTGTATTTCTTGGAGTGTGAGAGTGAGTGAATATTAATGTTGCACTGTTCAGCTACACGAGGGCTTTTGGCAACGCACCACGTAATTTTGAACCATAGTCAAGTAACGTGGACGATATCTGAGCTGGCACCCCTTTCTCCTAACTACCACACCACACCAACTTAGAAGGAATATTCTACCAATAATTAGCAGGAATATTCTTTGAAATCCACTCTTCCAAGATATATGGCAGCACGGGTTCCATGATGAGTATTTTAGAGGAAAAAATAGTTTGTCAAAATTTAAGTGTCTTATGTTTTTGTATGTTAATGAAGACCTTAGAAAATGATTTGACTACTTATTTTAAGTGAACGGTATATATAATTAATTTTACAGTGGAATATCTTTATTTAATATTTAATTTATTAGCTCTAACGGATTATATTTCCCAAAGTGGAGTATTTTGTTTATGTATATCCCTTAATTTTCAATGTAGTGATCCAAAAAAATATTGTATGAAAAAAACTGCAGTAAATCATTACGCGGTGGATAAAGTATTAACGTGCATCGCTCCCCTACAGGGTGGGTCTTACAAAGCTCTAATAAAGCTCGAGTTATGAAAGTAGCTAGGCATTTGCCAACTTGACTCTATCGTTAACATTTCATTATGTTTTTCATTCAAACGCCATTATAATTTAAGAAACGGCGTTGCTTGCGAATATTACAACTTTAACATAAAATAAATACTACAGAAAGTAATATTAATGTATTATACTTTCAGATAAAAATTATATACACTATTTTAAGCGTTCATTACACAAAACTTTTAACAATGTGTTACTTTTGTTGAGCAGAGATCAGCTTAGGAAGGTATTTTCAAAAATCAACCCTCAAGAGTGTTACGGGGAGTTATAAATAAAAAAAAATCCTTTTTATCAGCTATTAGACCTACATACTTAAAATTTAACAAAGGTGTTTTATTTCTCTTTTTTTTTTGTTACCTGAGTTACGCCCAAAGCTTTTTTTTGTTTAATTTGCAATTCACGTAAAATTAACTCATTAAAAACTTCTTTATCCTTTAATCTGTGTTGTTTAATTTTTCAGTTCACCCGTGCGAAGAACGGGTATACCAGCTAGTATATATATATATTACAATGGCATTGGATCTTTATTTTTACTTTGCTGTTTTGTTTACTTAAAATTTAAATGCATAACTTTGGCGAGCAATATCGTGAGGTGTCTCTTTTAAAACCACCTTTGGGTTTGCTTTAATGTTATACATATATTATACGTTTTAACTGCCACATACCTTCTTACAGAGAAAATGGGATATGCTAATGAAATCAATTATGAAAAGCAAATTGAAGTAGAAAGTTGAGTGAGTGAATATTAATGTCGCATTGTGTTCAGCTACATGAGGGCTTTTGATTACCACGTAATTTTGAACCATGGTCAAGTGACGCGGACGACACGTGAGCTGGCACCCACTCTCCTAACTACCGCACCATACCTACGGGAGGACGCGTTTCAGCTCTCGACAGATTTAACGTGCATCGCTGCCCTACACGGCGGGTCTTTAGTGGTACTGGGCTCGAACTCATGACATGCCTGCCATGGTCCGATACCTTGACCATTGGACTACCACAGCCCAATAGAAAGTTGGGAAATGAGGGGATGATACTACTCGTTGTAAATAATTGATAGAGAAAAGGTTATATGACTGTTAGCCATAAAATTCACAGCTTCTTTTAACCAAGTTCCATGGTTGCTTCAGATGAGAGGTAATTCTTTAAATTAAGAACTACAAGATCTGCAATCGTGTGGATAATCATTGTTCTAATTGATCTGTGGCCTTGTTAATGATGCCAGATAAGTACTTCGCTTTGATTCTTTATGGTATGTTCTCATGTAGAGATCTTCCTATTGTTGATTTAAGTTACTGGATTAATTAAGGAGGTTAGTATATATTAAGAATGTTCATTCTTGTTCTGAGGTTTATTATAGCTGCTACAGCCACTACCATGCCGGGTTACATTGGAAATTTTTCAGGAACTGAGTCTTCGGAATAACCATTACAAATTATCCGTGATTTGAAAATAGTAATACTAATCGTCTTTTGCTGCTTTCAGTTTTTAATTACTGAAAAATGCATATTTTAATTAATTATATTTAATGTCATCTATTTTTACATTCTTTTACACAACTCCATTATTATTCTAAAATAAAAATTTCCCATCTTTTTTTCTTAATTAAAAGGTTTTTTTTCCCTCCTCCATAAAAAGAACTTATTCTCATTAACTGAATTTTTTGAAAATGAACTTTGCTTCCTTTTTAATTTTTTCTACTTCAAAAGTCTTTCTTTTTACTAATAACTATGTTGAGATTATTAAAATGTTCATATGAATATTTATATTTCGATTTGCTTCTGAATATTGGAAATACAAATCTATGTATGTCTATCAGTTTTCACATGCTGTAGAAAGCAATCGGACGCCAAAATTCTTTCAAAGATTTTAATAGGACATATAAGTGTATAAAGACACACACTTTTAATATATATATATATATATATATATATATATATATATATATATATATATATATATATATATATATATATATATATATATATATATATATATATATATATATATATATATATAATTTAGATGTACAATGAAGAAAATATTTAAAACATTTACGAGAAATACAACAAAATATATATTTAACGGGGACATAAATTCATTCTGTTGATGATTCAACAACGACTGCTTGTTTTTATGGAATGTTCCCTAGATGTCGCTGCTCTTATTTTAGTAAACGCTCACCACATGTCGATGTTCCTTTTTTTGGTTTGTTAAAATCATAATTTATTTTTCCCGCTAATTTACTTTCAAATGATTCTTAAAATAAATTTCTTTATAGCATTATTTTGTCACTAAAAAAATTACGAAAAGATACTCAGCATTTTCTTTATGTATGAGTGAATTTCAATTTTCCTCATGTTCAATGACAGACTTAAAGTATGTATTTCGCATTTCAGGAGAGCCAGGAGAAATGGTTGGAAAAATCGTCAGCAACCCGGTCAATTCTTTCGATGGTTATGCTAATAGGAATGATACCAACAAGAAGATTATTCGAAATTGCTTCGAAAGAGGTGACATGGCTTTCCTTTCGGGTACGTACTTAACTTTTTGTTATATTATTACAATTTAACTAATTTTTAACTAGTTAAAAATTGACATTTTTTTTTCAATTCCTATTATTGGCTCACACTCTTCCTATATATATTTATTTATATATTTTGTTCAAATTTCCAATCGTTAATAAAATACTTTTTTTAATCATCCACTCAATTTCTAATACATTTTTTTCAACTATTAATTTCTTAATTAAATTTTATTGTTTAATTTTAAATTTATTCTGCGTCAATTCTGACGAAGTTAGAATTAGCTGCAATACATAGTAGGTTTTTCTAACAATTTTTTTCTTGCCTTCAAATACTTTTTTTTTATTCATCCACTCAAGTTCAAACACATTTCTTAAAACTTGTAGTGGATGACACGTGACGCTAATACGGTTTTTCCTAATCGTAATTCATAAATAAAATTTAATTAACCAAAATAAAATTTGCTTTGTGTATCTAAAAAGAAATCGACTTAATTTTTTTTCATATTACTTGTTTAATATTCATTCTGTTTTATCGATTCTATTTCTACCAGAGAGCCCACGTTCATTTTCCGATGTGCATGATAAGATTTCGCTAGTTTTCCTTTTAAGCTTTTTCTCTAAATCATTTAAGGAAAAAAGATTATTAATTAGATTGGAAGGAGCAATTTATAGAAAAGATTATTCTGTTAAAGCCACAGATGGGAAGTATTGCTATTATATTGTATTGTTGGTTGATTACAGCTATTGATAGCAATAGGTCGAGTCGGTATTTGTTGTTAAACATCAATTTAGTAAACGTTGCAATTATATACTTTCCTTAATTAATTCCCCATCGAACTTTTCCTAATTATATTAAATTATATTCCGTTTACCTTAAAAACAAGCTATTTTTGTGTTATTCTACTCACACACACAAATCGAGACTGTAAATAACTTTTATAATATAAAAGAACAAGCTCATCGTTAATGATGCATGGTTTCTTCAACAACAAATGATTTTAAGACGATACAACTCATCATTAACTAGAGTCTACAAGAATACTAGACATTTACAAAGATAAGATCGAAAAATTATATCCAGATATGTAGTTAGTATGAATAATCATGCAAAAATTGCATAATGCGAATTATGCAGCATTTTTTTGTAATTTGCAAGATAGTGATTTTATGTTAATTTTACATCAAAATTGCAACAAGTATTATTTAAAAAATACTTTATATATTTTTTATATATGTATATATACATCATACTCATATGTAACCAGTAATAATATATTCAAAATTGCTACATATATATAAAGAAGTAAAGCAAAATAGAACGAGACAGTATAGGTCAGAAATAAGTTAGTCATAGTTATAACGTAGCAAGTGAGTGAGTGAATATTAACGTCGCACTGTTCAGCTACACGAGGGCTTTTGGCGACGTGGACGACACCTGAGCTGACACTCAAGGGATCATTTGCATGCTACATAATCATAAAACATGCATGCCACATAATCATAAGACATGCATGCCTACGATTTTCACATCCAAAAAATCTATCGACTCCTGCCGGTAGCGAACCCACAGCCTTTGACTTTCGAGGCTTAGCCACCAAACCGACACAATGCTATACTAGGTAACAGGGCAATAATGTTTGATACAATACAAAACCCAAATGTTGATTGCATTTAATTTCTAATACTTGTCTTTGATTTAAGAAAGCGTAACATATCATTCATTATTTTAGGTGACATTTTGGTGATGGATGAATGTGGCTACCTGTACTTCGTAGACCGTACGGGGGATACCTTCCGATGGCGAGGCGAGAATGTTTCCACCGGTGAAGTTGAAAATGCCTGCAGCACTGCTCTCGACCATGTATCTTGCGTAGTGTATGGAGTGGAAATTCCTAGTATGTATTGCAGAATGTGTGTAGAATTTATTTTGAAAGAAAATGTATTGTTTAAGAATTTTATTCACAATGAGATTCATTTGGTTTTCTTGAAAGTAGAATTTTATTAAGATTAAGGCTGTCTTCGGTAAAAGTACGAGCTTGAACTAAACGCGAAACACATTTTCAGACAGAAAAATGCCTCCATTTCCATGGAAATTTGCAATATCTTAGCTCATACCTCTGTTAACAATATAGTGTTTTTAAAAATTTCAAAATATTCTATAAATATTTTCTTTTTCGTTTTAATACGTGAAGGCGTAGCCCATTTAACATTGCGATATAGGAGAAAAAACACGAAACACATTTTATACCGGAAAAAATGAATCAACTCGGTTAAAAATGGGATGTATGATAAAAAAAAAAATACTGCTCTTTAAAGGATAGTGAAGCCAGAATATCATATCAATTTTTCATTTCTTTTATACCTGAAAAAATTTTCCACAAATTCGGGTCCTATTCCTTAACATTAACCGAAAACAGCCTTAATATAAAGAGAGTGGGCATATACTATAAGGGGCATCATAGTATAATAAGCATATATATGCTCGACATTGGACATTATATAGTCTACATTGTCAAATACTTGTACAAATGGTAAACTGTTACAAATGAATGTGTGTAACTCGCAATTTCACAAAATGACCTCCTTTTGTCTAAATCGGGGGTGGTCAACCTTTTTGGGAAGAGAGAGAGAGAGAGTGCCACTATCCGATAAAAAAACATCATACGTACCACTTAAAACAAAACAAAAAAATATGAAAAGGGAGGGGGTAGTACTTATAGATCAAGGGTGTCAAACTCTACTCAAAGGCTGCCTTGGGCCAAATAAACAAGGTTTAATTTAAAGTGGGCCACAAAGAAAATCAAAATTCATAGAAAAGTACGATTATTTCGAATAATACAATATAGTAAACACGTATAAAAGAACAAGAGAGTTTAATATGTACGTCCTGACACTTGACAACTCTTCTCTGCTACTATCTTTCCTATTTCGGGAGAAATTTCGATATTTTATTATTTATTTGATATATATTGTATGCCAATATTGACCGGGTCGCAAAAATGCTCGTTGTGGGCCGCGAGTTTGACACCCTTAATATAGACTTATTATGGGTTTTTACACAAATAGCATATTTTTAATACTAGTCTAAGTAATGGAAATTCAAATATAACATAATAAATAAAACAAAAGTACATTTCATTGTTAATGAACTTTTCGCGTGTTCAATCTGTTAGGTTAGGTATGAAATAAAAGTTAACTTAAAACATTTGATTTCAATAACCCTTTGTCTACCGCATTATGATTTAATGCAATTTTTTTCAAGTAATATTTTTTTTTTGAATCACTATATTGAAAATTAAGGGATATACATATATAAAATACTCAACTTTGGAAAATTTAATTAGTTAGAGGTAATTAATTAAAGATATTCAACTATAAAATTAATTATACACACTGTTTACTCAAAATAAACTGTCAAATTGTTTTCTAAGGTCTTCATTAACATACAAAAAAATGATACACTTGCCTATTGGCATTAACTATTTTTTCAGAACAAAAAGGACAATCTCCGCAATTCGCTGAAAATGCCGTCCCAATTTCTTCTATAAAACTATTTGCCTTCCCCGCTAAAATACTCATCATAGAAACCATGCTGCCATATATCTTGGAAGAGTGAATTTAAAAGGATATTCCTGCTAAGTATCATCAGAGTATTCGTAAAAAGGGTTTTATTCTATGTAATGTTTAAGTGAGTGGTACTTATAAGTACTGTCGGTAGATAAAGGGTTAAACAGCCAGTACTTGCTAACAAGTCATCTATATTAGGATTAGTTCTTGAAGGTACTAATAAAATTAGATTGTTTTAGGTTCATATCAGTTAATTTTGAGTAATAACGTGTTGATCTGGAACTACAACAATACCTGACAGCCAAATCGTGCAAATTTGGAAAATTGATTATTGGTACAAATTTCCAAAATTCAACGTGATTCGCGCGGATCTCCTACACTTGAAATAAGTTCCTGCGAATTGTTTTCCACTGTAGTACGGTGCTGTAGGTCAATAATTTCGATTTGGATTTCAGGTGCGAAACAATCAACGTCTTGCAAATAAATTGAAAAAGGATTTGTGAAAAAAGATCAGCATTTCTATATCATCCTGAAAACCATTAAAGCTTGAAAAATGATCCTTCAAAATACATAGTAAATTTATGGAAAGTAGCTCAGAACTATAGGGATTGCAATGCCGGTATACAGGGATACCGAATACCAGTATTTTGAGCCATTTGCACAATTTTGTAATACCGGTATTCACAAGTTTAAATACCGGTTTTTCGGTATTTTGAGACATTTGCACAATTTTGTAATACCGGTATTCACAAGTTTAAATACCGGTTTTTCGGTATTTTGAGCCATTTGCACAATTTTGTAATACCGGTATTCACAAGTTTAAGTACGGGTTTTTCGGTATTTACAAGAAATCTTTTAAAATTGTCTCCATTATATGTTCAGGGATCGCTAACAGAGCAAAATAGTATACGTTTTTGTTTGTGTGTTTCCCTAACCGGCGAAAGTAATTAGACTGTGGATATAAAGTTGCACTGTACAATCAAGAGAATTGATTAAATATGAGAATCTTTCAAGGAGGCGGGCCAAAGTATCCTATCACAGCATAGAGCGATACTGCACACGCGCAGGATTCGTAGTCTGATATTCGTATCTATGAAAACAAGGATGCGGTTGTGAACAAAGTTCGTAATATTTCGATATTTTTTAAATTGTGGAGTTTGTAATTCACATTGTATTTGTATATCATACTTAGAGTTCAAAATATTTTTCAGATTTATTATATATATAACCCATAATAATGAATAAGAATAACTTTAAAGAACATAAAAAAAATCCGTTGATAATACTTCGGTTGGGTTTCATTATTCATATAATGAAAAGAATATGGTTGCACAAAGTAAATACGATGTTCCTTTCCTTTTTTTTTTTTTGTGATTCTTTATATACTGTTATAATTTATAAGTTAGAAATTATTTTTGTGATATTTACACTCTCTAATAAAGCAACTGGCAAACAAAACAAAGAAACACATGTGTTTTCTTTCTTTTTCTAAAATTTCTACTTACTGTATACCGGTATTAGGATCTAAAAAGTACCGAATACCAGTATTGGATGTTTGATCCGGTATTGCAATCCCAATTAGACTTTATTGACTACGGTAGATGTTCCTGCATTATTGAGAAATGCGTAGATCTTTTCCCTCCAAAATCGAGACAAAAAAAGCAAAATTTTGTTCACAAAAGAAGATATGATAAACTAGGGTGAGATAAATACATGATAAACTAGGGTGGGATAAATACACTTTCTCCGTTATCTTAAGTTGAAGTTATTTAAATGACCCATAGTGTAGGTAAGAAAAGCTTAATCCCTTCTTCATTCTTGAGTAGCAAGCACTCACTGGGCAGCTCATTGTTTTCTTCCAGATATTTTAAAACACGCTCTCTTAATCCCAAAATCTCACGAGTGAATTTATTTTAGAAAGTCAGCGCATACAACAAGAAAAGAGTATTATCTACAAAACACATTTATTTTGCAATTCAATTAAAGTATCCGACTACACGTTCGTAACCGTGATTTTAAAAAAAGCGCATAAATGGATAATTTTCGTGATATTTAGTGTCACTCAGATTAGAATACATGGATAAAATTGTTTAAAGGACATTTTGACAAAGAAAATTTATTTAAATATAATATTTTGGCAAAAAATTAACTTAGAATAATCTTTTTTCCAAATGTTCTCCTTTTGTGAAAAATGGTTCTATTAGAACAATGTTTTGCCTGCTCAGACCTCACTTCAGAGGCTCAACTAGAATTTTTGAAAAATTCACATTATTTTCAGAGTTACCACCAATAGAAATAATTATTGGCGTTGTTTTCTTAAAATTGCTCCCCTCTGTTGTCGTTAAATACAGTGGGTGATCGGTTAACGAACATAATCCGTTCCAAGACTATGTTCGCTATCCGAATTGTTCGTTAACCGATCATCGATTCACCGTAGACTTCTATGTGAAATCGATTAATTCGTTCTGGAGACCCTAAAAATTAAATTTTAAAAAATGTATAATTTCTTAGTAAGTTTTTAAAAAAATAATATATACATATAGTCTTGCATATTAATCAGTCCTTTTCCTTTTTTGCTTATGGGGCGTTGTGAAGAACATGTCCAATGCCAATTGCTTTTCTATCTTTTTCAGAATTTTCCGGAAGTAATTAATAGCATTGTCGTTGTAAAGATCCCCAACCCTACTGACATCAGCTTGGTTTGGGTGCCATTCTAAGACCATTGCTCTGACAGCCTCCCACTTTTTCAAAAGATCTTTAATGGTAGATGTCGGCATTGGTCCTCTTTCGTCTTCCTCTTGTTCAGATGGAGACACATTTCGTTGTGTTTCTTGTTGTTCTTCATTCAAAATTTCTTGGAGTTCTTCTATCGTCAGTTCATTTTCATGTCCCATTATGAGCTCTTCTATGTCATCCTCGTTCACCTCCAATTCCAGATCTCTAGCAGTTGTCAAAATTTCATCCCTAATTTAAGGGGTGTCTCCCTGATCACCTCCAAATATGTGTTCGTTGTCCAAACACAAAAAATCTTTCTTGAAAGTGTTCGTTATCCGAATATGTGTTCGTTATTCTAACACAAAAATCTTTCGTGAAAGTGTTCGTTAACCGATCACCCACTGTATATGAATAAACCCACTTCTAAGTTATATATTTCAAAAATTCTTGTTGAGCCTCTGTAGAGAGGTCTGAGCTATATACAGGCAAAATATTATTATAATAGAAGCATTTTTCACTAAAGGAGAACATTTGGAAAAAAAGATTATTCTAAGTTGTTTTTTTTTTTTGGCCAAAATATTGTACTTAAATAAACTTTTTTTGTCAAAATGTCCTTAAAACAATTTTATGCATATATTTAAATCTCAGTGACACTAAATATCATGAAAATTATGCATTTATGCGCTTTTGCAAAACCACGGTTCCGAACATAGTCGGATACCTGAAGTATATTTAAAATGAATTTTGAAGGAATTTTTTTTGTCCAAAACAGTCCCATTTCAATAAAATTGAGTTAAAAAAATACTATTTACTATTATTTGTTAGATTTTTTAATTTCTCACTAAGTATTCGCGTGCCACTGTTACAACTCCGACGTGTCACACTGCGGCACGCTTGTTGAGGGTTAACCATCCCTGGCCTATATGATGGTGTATGGGCGTACTTAAACAGTACGACGGACAGGACACAGTAATGCGGTCTTGCTACTGTTGTCAGTCGGCATACAGATCGAAATTCTAAGTATTCACGTGCTACTGTTACAACTCCACCGTGTAACACTGCGGCACGCGTGTTGAGGGTTGACCATCCCTGGCCTATATGATGGTGTATGGGCGTACTTAAACAGTACGACGGACAGGACACAGTAATGCGGTCTTGCTACTGTTGTCAGTCGGCATACAGATCGAAATTCTAAGTATTCACGTGCTACTGTTACAACTCCACCGTGTAACACTGCGGCACGCTTGTTGAGGGTTGACCATCCCTGGCCTATATGATGGTGTATGGGCGTACTTAAACAGTACGACGGACAGGACACAGAAATTCGGTCTTGCTACTGTTGTCAGTCGGCATACAGATCGAAATTCTAAGTATTCACGTGCTACTGTTACAACTCCACCGTGTAACACTGCGGCACGCGTGTTGAGGGTTGACCATCCCTGGCCTATATGATGGTGTATGGGTGTACTTAAACAGTACGACGGACAGGACACAGTAATGCGGTCTTGCTACTGTTGTCAGTCGGCATACAGATCGAAATTCTAAGTATTCACTAAGTATTCGCGTGCCACTGTTACAACTCCACAGTGTCACACTGCGGCACGCGTGTTGAGGGTTGACCATCCCTGGCCTATATGATGGTGTATGGGCGTACTTAAACAGTACGACGGACATGACACAGTAATTCGGTCTTGCTACTGTTGTCAGTCGGCATACAGATCGAAATTCTAAGTATTCACGTGCTACTGTTACAACTCCACCGTGTAACACTGCGGCACGCGTGTTGAGGGTTGACCATCCCTGGCCTATATGATGGTGTATGGGTGTACTTAAACAGTACGACGGACAGGACACAGGAATGCGGTCTTGCTACTGTTGTCAGTCGGCATACAGATCGAAATTCTAAGTATTCACTAAGTATTCGCGTGCCACTGTTACAACTCCACAGTGTCACACTGCGGCACGCGTGTTGAGGGTTGACCATCCCTGGCCTATATGATGGTGTATGGGCGTACTTAAACAGTACGACGGACAGGACACAGTAATTCGGTCTTGCTACTGTTGTCAGTCGGCATACAGATCGAAATTCTAAGTATTCACGTGCTACTGTTACAACTCCACCGTGTAACACTGCGGCACGCGTGTTGAGGGTTGACCATCCCTGGCCTATATGATGGTGTATGGGTGTACTTAAACAGTACGACGGACAGGACACAGTAATGCGGTCTTGCTACTGTTGTCAGTCGGCAAACAGATCGAAATTCTAAGTATTCGCGTGCCACTGTTACAACTCCACAGTGTCACACTGCGGCACGCGTGTTGAGGGTTGACCATCCCTGGCCTATATGATGGTGTATGGGCGTACTTAAACAGTACGACGGACAGGATACAGTAATGCGGTCTTGCTACTGTTGTCAGTCGGCATACAGATCGAAATTCTAAGTATTCACGTGCTACTGTTACAACTCCACCGTGTAACACTGCGGCACGCGTGTTGAGGGTTGACCATCCCTGGCCTATATGATGGTGTATGGGCGTAATTAAACAGTACGACGGACAGGACACAGTAATGCGGTCTTGCTACTGTTGTCAGTCGGCATACAGATCGAAATTCTAAGTATTCACTAAGTATTCGCGTGCCACTGTTACAACTCCACTGTGTCACACTGCGGCACGCGTGTTGAGGCTTTACTGTTATCAGTCGGCATACAGATCGAAATTCTATGTTTTTTTAGAGAATATGCGCCATTAATATTTCATCATTAAAATTATTCGGGCAGTCATTGATTGATAAAAATTGATGCAAGTAAAAAATGAGACGAGGTCCTGGACCCCGATCTAGTACACCCCTGTTTTAAAACGTCCCTGGCGATATTCTGTTTGGATAGATATGGACTGTTGGTTTTAATTTCAAATATTTTTAAGTGATGAAGAATTTGATAAATTTTCAAACATGTATCGCTATAAGTTTAAAATTCTGCTAAATAAGACGTAGTTTAAATTTTTGCATAAGAATAAAGGCAATTTTTTTTTTTATCTTGCGGGCAAATAGGATGTATTCTGAAACATTAAGAATTCCAATTAAGTTTTGAACTCGCATTTCTCATGCTGTAAAAATTATGCGAATCCTAAATTTTGAGATTTTATCGAAACACTGTCTTTTAGACGTCGAAGGTCGAGCTGGCATGGCAGCTCTTCAAGTAAAACCGGAGTCTGTCGATTTATCCTATTTCTACCAAAAAGTGAGCAGGCGTCTGCCACCTTATGCTGTCCCCATTTTCATCAGGTTCTCTTCCAAGATCGATTCTACAGGTAAGTGCTTTTCTACTCTTCTCGACGTACTGAAAATATTCGAGAACATCAATATAGTCAATTGTGCTCAAAAATGACAATTATAATTTATATCATTTTTGAATGGTGCACAGTGGCGCACACAAGGGGGTCCGGACCCCCCCCAAAGCCCTTGATATTTTTTCCGATTGATTATAATTCTAAGTATATAGTACGTAAAATTTAATTAAGTATTTGTTATTAATGATTAATTTTATTAATTAATGCCAATTATTTATTCAATAATTAGTTTTTTACTGTGTTTTGTTCCCGAAAATCGACAAAATCAAAAGGAGCATGATACAAGAATAGTAAACTTTCCACCCCGGACCCCCACCCCACCCCCTTGAAAAATTCCTGTGTGCGCTACTGATGTTGCGTATTCTTAAATGTCGAAGAAACAATTTTCATTTTTTTTTTTTGTAATACAATTAACAACAAAGATGTTAAGTTTATTTAAAAAAAGATTTTTAAAAAATAAACATTTTAACTAATTAGCAATTACAGCTGTCTTCACCTTGTATTAAAAAACCGGAGCCAAACTCTGGAAACATACTCAGACAGAAAAGACAGTGGTGTAACATACACCCCCGCGTCGTGGGGACTCAGCATTCTAGGGAGTCCAAAGCTTACGTTATGGTTTTGCAATCCTTTATAAGGTCTGGCTGGGGGCCAAAACCTAACTTTGTAGGGGGCTTTAATATTCTTCGTTACGCCATTGGAAAAGAAGTATTAAATTTATTCCATTTAAACTCGTGACGCCTTGATACTTATATCCTTTTATTCTATACACACTGATTAGATCTTTTAAAAGGAAGTAACGTTCATAAATAGGCACTTTTTTCTTTACATATCATATAAAAATCTATTTAGTTTTACAACATTGGAAACAAATATGGATTGATTCCATAAGGATACTTATGTTATACCTCGAAATAACGAGTGATTCAAATGAAATAAAGTGGTATATTGAAATCCCTAAAGCATAAAAGAGTTAAAATATTATTTTAATGCTGACGTATTTATTATCCGAAAAAAATGTGCCAAGCCTAAGTCATGCCCTTTAACAGTTTCGATTGTAGCCTTGAACACGATATAAATAATCACACACACACATTAAACCTTTTACCCATGGAAACAGTATTTTTTCTTAATGTATGTCTTACACGATTGAGGAGAGATCAGGGAAAAAAGGTGTCCAGAGAATCGTTTGTAAATCTCGCAGAGGAAATCGTGCTGGAAAATGACATTCAGCTACACCCCTGCCCTCCAAGGTAATGTCACTAGCCGCAGCATATCATTCATATATATTGGGTCATCATTGAACCTGAATACGAACCAAAGGTAGTCGGCTATTGTGCGCAATGGGCATCAAATAATGATGCCACATTATTACTCTATGAGGCATTCCATAGATGCAACCGGATTCACCTTGTCTCCACTTCGGTGACCGTACACTGCGACTATCAATGGACAAACAGAAACGTGAATTGTCTGAGAACACGACCCAGTACTATTCCGTAGTTCACCTTGCTCTAGACCTCGGCAACCTATGGCACGCGGTACATTTTTCAGTAGCATTCCGCACTACTCCACAGATTCGTCAATTTTTGAGTGGATGGAAGTTGATAAATTTTTGTAATGGATCTTATTTGATTAACATCTTCAAAATTATGGTCATTCACGGAATTATGAAAATATCTGAAAGATAAACTCACAGCTATTTTGTAAATTATTGAATGTCATTGCTGCGGAGATTCAATTGTTTTGTAAGGGCGCCGCCCCTCTCGGGTGCCCTTCTCCTTCATTATCAGCGTGAGGTGTAGGAAGAACTAGAAGCAGACATGATCTCAATAGGACTTAATTAAGATCTTCAACTTAAACGTCTAACAGATTAGATACTAATATTATATGTGAGAGAATCTACGGTGGCTAAGCACACAATACATATAATACCGAAATAGCGTGACCCGCCTAAGCTCAATTCCTAGACAGATTCGAATATTAAATAGTGCCTCCTACCTTTAATGTCGAACGATCAATCTTTTCCTAGATGAAGTTGCGGTTTACAGGAGTGTAAAGATATGCACCTTGACCTAATGGCTCTCTGTCACGAATAACTTCTGTTGGCTGTCACTTAACCTTTCCCCAAAACCTCTTCACGCTTGAATCACTGATTATTATAACATTCCTCAAATTGCCACACCGCTTACTCTGACTTCTGATATTTAAAAGCTTCCTAATTTGCATCTTTCCTTCACGCTTCACTTCTTGGTTTTGTTTGGAAAAGAGTTGCCATTAATTCTGGCTCCAAAGAACATGTTAATGAAAAGATGCGTGAGTCCTTCACAGTTTGAAGAGAGAAAATTGTATGTACTCTGCTTTCCGCTTTTGGTTCTACATATCTAAGTAAAAAATATTTCCTCATATGAAACATATTTCGAGTGCGCACAGAAATTGTTTAACAACTGAATGCTCTGTATCGTGTCAAACTGAAAGTCACAAAATATACACCTAATTTTACGATTCGAATGTAGCGCGGTTGGTAAGCCCTAGGTTGGCATTAAAATTTTTGTCTTTTTATTTAACTATAATGAAGGGAAATACTTATATTTTATGTTGTCTATCTCTTATTTTGATAAATATGTATAAAAATAAATAACACACGTACAATTTTAATTTTTGTTGAAGAAATTGTTATATTTTATGTTGTCTATCTCTTATTTTAATAAATATGTTTAAAAATAAATAACATACGTACAATTTTAATTTTTGTTGAATAGTTATGTTTTATGCTGTTTATTTTTATGTAAAGAAATATCTTTAAATGATGCAAAATTAATATATAATAAAACTACAAATATATACATTATTGATATCTATTCTCTGACTCTTCCTGCATTATCGCGGGAATCGATTTTTTTCAAAAATGTCCTATTGTGGGGCATGCTGAATCCTATTGGTAGATACGTTTGGCACGCCATAGCCAACCCCTGCTTTAGTCCGCCACCATTGCTGACAGAGTCGCCTATGTAGTTTAGTTGATTACAGTCTTCTTGACGGATGCCATGAATGCGAGTTACAACCAATTAAAGGGTGATGGTTTTGATCGATATGGGAACATCAAAAGTGTCCTGCAAACAGGGGCGTCTTAAGACTAACAGAGGCTCTGAGCCCCTTCACAAAAGTAAGGTCTGTGCCCCTACACAATTGTAGGCCCTACCTATGACCCTAAAAGCAGACAGTACATAGCGGGGGTCAAATACCCGTACAAACAAGGACCAGATACAAATAAATGTGCATAATTTTGACTGAATGAGTAATGATGGGGTATGGTTGTAGGCCTAGGCCTATAATGAACGAAGGTCATCACATTTAGCCAGTTTACATATCGTCCGAAATTCTCAGTTTTCAGTAGAATATAACCGGAAATAACATTTGGCAGTTGGAATTCTTCGAGTCGTGATCTTATTAAGGATGAATGGAGAATGAGAAGAGGCTATCATTTTGGCCGAGGCCCATGCCTTAACACGTCCCTGCCTGCGAAGGCTTAAAAATGATAATAGAAGAATCTCGGGTGCCAGGAACCGTATAGATGCATCGATCCACGCATCCTGACATCGTTTTAAGGTATCCGACTACGTTCGGAACCGTGATTTTAAAAAAGCGCATAAATAGTTAACTTTCATGATATTTAGTGTCACTCAGATTAGAATACATGCATAAAATTTTTTTAAAGACATTTTGACAAAAAAAAATTGATTTAAATATAATATTTTGGCAAAAAATTAACTTAGAATTATCTTTTTTCCAAATGTTCTCCTTTTGTGAAAAATGGTTATATTATAATAATATTTTGCCCGCATATAGCTCAGACCTCTCTGCAGAGGCTCAACTAGAATTTTTGAAAAATTCACATTATTTTCAGAGTTACCACCCATTGAAATAATTATTCGCGTTTTTTTTCCTTAAAATTGCTCCCCTCTGTAGTCGTAAAATATGAATAAACCCCCTTCTAAGTTATATATTTCAAAAATTCTAGTTGAACCTCTGAACAGAGGTCTGAGCTATATACAGGCAAAATATTATTCTAATAGAAGCATTTTTTCACAAAAGGAGAAAGAACATTTGAAAAAAAGGTTATTCTAAGTTAATTTTTTGCCAAAAAATTGTACTTAAATAAATTTTTTTTTTGTCAAAATGTCCTTAAAACAATTTTATGCATATATTCTAATCTAAGTGACACTAAATATCATAAAAATTATCCATTTATGCGCTTTTGAAAATCACGGTTCCGAACGTAGTCGGATACCTTAACCACACCGGTACCCTTCAAACTTTCAACATTTCCTTGTTCCAAACATCTTCATACACCGTAGACGCTTGTTGGGTCAATCTGCCCTTCTCAATCCGATCCCCCAGGTAAAATCACATTTTTGTTAAAACACCTTCCATTGGCGATGGCCTGGTATGCTCTATTAATAAATATGTCCTTTTAGATGAGAAGAAAATTCCACTCTGGAAATAACGACACGCGCGGATATTAGCTATTTATCTAATATCCTACTCAACGTTTTTCAGATAGCTGTGCATTTTACGTAAATTGCATAGTTCGGATTTTTAAATGTACGAAATAAGCATATCATTGATCAATTAGTATAAATGCAGACAGAATAATATCCCACTCATAAAACGGAATAAGCTTTACAAAAAAAAAAAAAAAAAAAAAACCCATTACTAGCTTTAATTAAAAAAATAATATTATTGCTAACTTTTATTTCATTAGTGTTTTATTTAATTTTTTTCAGTTAGCATTGTGTTACTCCAGATTAGTTATTAAATATACACTGCTCAAAACAATTAGGGGAGCAAGCAAAAAAGTGAAGAAAACCGTGTGAGACAGCCACGTATTGGCATACAATGCATAGTACACGCGTATCAATGCGCAATACAGAAAAAAGGCGTAAAAAAATTTGGAATTAAGTTTTAATTCTTTGAAAATATGGAAAAAACATGAAAAGATGATTTAGGGCAACAAATTGGTTACATGTAAACGATAAAAAAAGGTACTGCTTAGACATGATGCATAAGTTTTAATAGGGCGTGTGGTCTCCTCGAACTGCTAAGACTGCTGCACACCTGTTTGCCATGGATGCGATGAGGTTATCGATCAGACTTTGGGGAATACTGTTCCACTCCTCAAGAAGTGCTATCTCCAAGTCTCGGACAGTAGCAGGCGGCCTTGGTCACGCAGCAATGCGTCGTCCGAGTATGTCCCAAACATGCTCGATTGGATTCAGGTCAGGAGAGCACGCTGGCCATTCCATACGCTGTATTGTTTCAGCTTCAAGCATATTCTCCACCAGACGAGCTCTATGCGGTCGGGCATTATCATCCTGGAAAACAAAGGAATCTCCAATGGCTCCAGCGTAAAGGATGACATGAGGTCGAAGTATCTCGTCTGCATACCTTCGGCCCGTCAAAGGGCCATTCCGAATGATATGCAGGTCCGTACGTCCGCCTATGCTGATTCCACCCCATACCATCCAACCAGCTCTTCTGTATTGTGACCTTTCACGAACGAATGCGGGGTTATTTCGAGTGCCCCTGTCCCTCCATACAAGAACACTTCGGGTGTCACACTCTAGACTGAATCGGGACTCGTCTGTAAACAGCACTTGGCTCCAATCATGTTGCTCCCAATCTCGATGTTCAGCAGCCCATCTTCTTCGGGCCGCACGGTGGTGTGGGGTCAACGGAATGCAGACCATTGGCCTACGTGCATAGAGCCCTCCCTCATGAAGCCGATTACGTACTGGTTGGCTGGACACCCTTCGTCCTGTTGCCAAGATCAACTGTCTTTGCAGTTGCGTAGCATTCTCTGTTCTGTTTCGACGGGCTGTTAACTGTATATACCGGTCATCAGTTAATGTAGTGGCGCGTGGCCGACCTGCCCCTGGTCGACGTCTAACATTTCCTGTTTCTTGGAATCGATTCCACAGCCTTGCAACAACACTTCTGGTGACTCCAACAGCGTCCGCGACACTACGTTGTGTTTTCCCGGATTCCAACACACCATGCCATGGGGATTCCGGTAAATCACGTTGTTGAGACATTCTCAAGTAACCTTGTCTCAAAAAAAAAAAAAAAAAAATACTGCGCAATCGAATTTCACAGTTACGGCAATAAAACAGACGTTTCTGCAACATCCCGATTTCTGCCCTTATCTCCTTTTTCTGGTTTTTGACGTCATGAACTTTGAGTTTTCTTCTTCCGTTTCCTGGTAGGCTTTACATTATGGATGATTCATTTTATGTTACTTATTGGTATACATCTTTGCTTACTTTTGTTAAAATCATGTGCTCCCCTAATTGTTTTGAGCAGTGTATTTGTGTCAAGTTACAACGAATTTACGAACAAATTTTTTTTCCTACTTTATATTAATTACTTTTGCGAATTGTTTATTCACTTCAATATTTCTATTACAGGAACTTACAAACTGAAGAAAGTCACATTACAGAAAGAAGGATACAATCCTGAAGAACTTTCCGAGGCCTTATTCTTTCTGGATGCGAAACAGAAAACTTATATTCCCCTTACCAAAGATATTTACTCTGACATTATAAATGGAAAGCTGAGGTTCTAAGAATTTATTATTCTTAGAATATTTCATCATTCCAAAAACTGTAGTTTGTTCGTCTGCATTTGCGGTTACAATATCATGAAACACATCAAAAAATGGATGCCATACTTTTGTACAATAATATCGATTCTTGTCATTGTAACAATCATTTGTTTTCTACAGCTATTAACGTAACTCTCTAATATCGACCATTCAGATTTTCTTTCTCTTTTTTTTTTGTTCGTAAAGAAGTTAATAAAATTCATTTGTATATTTCCGTCAACTCTTGAAGATTTATTAGCATTTCCTCTCCCTTTTCCCATCAATACTACGAAACCCTGCTCACTATCAAAGTATTCGAACATTTTTTTTTTAATTTCTACTATTAGTTCACTCTCTCTCTATATATATATGTATATATCTTGTTTAAATTTTCAATCGTTAATAAAATACTTTCTATTCATCCATTCAAGTTCAAATACATTTTTTTAAACTTGTACTGGATGTCTCTAAATACGTTTTTTTTTTCAAATAAAAAGAATTGATTAAATTTTCATTAAATTACAAAATCAATAAATAGTAACGAACAAAAATAATAGTCCAACAGCATACATAGAAAGGAAAATCGATTCTTGCGTCCCTGTAACGCAATGGATTGTGCGTTGGGCTTCCAACCAAAAGGTCGTGGGTTCGAATCCACCTGGGATGGCCGAATTTCTACGAAAATGTGATTTCTTTTTTACTATATTATTTTATTAGAATAATTAAATTTAATGAATGAATAAATAGTAACAAAAAAAAAACCAGTCTAATGCTATATATAGAAAGGAAAATGAAAAAAAATTGTAAGACAAATCGCTTTCTATTTTGTCACTTCGTATTTTGATTCTGTCATATGTATATACATATTTATGTTAATTGTAACTATTCAATAAAAGTAACCAAAAAAAATTCTTTGTTGACAAAGTATTAATAGACTTAATTTTTTTTTATATTACTTGTTTAAAATGAAGTGTAATTAGTTTTGTTAGGCGATACAGAACTAAATACTCTTGACTAAAAACATAATTTTATTTTGAGAAAAGGTTCTATCGCTAAAAAGTCACTAAATCTTGTCTATTTTTTCGCGTATCTTATTTTTTTTTCCCCGTAAAAAGTTTGAATTTAAAATTTAGTAGAATTTAAAAAGTTTCTGAAATTTTATAAGGAAAAAAGAGTCTCCTAATGGGCAGTGTGCTAAAAGAGTATGTTATACAATCGACGATATAAAAAAAATTCATACTCTACACCAGGGGTCGGCAATTTATGGCACGCGTGCCACATGTTGCACGCGGATTAATTCTCAATTTGTTCATTACAAATTTGATAAATTTGTAATGGACAGATTGACAAACATCTCCAGAATTATGGAAATTTACGGAATTACTAAAAAGTCTGAAAAAAAAATAACTAAAAATAAATTTATAACTCCTTTGTAAATTAATGAATACCATCACTGAAGAGATTTAATTGTTTGATGAGAAAATATTGCATGTACTCTGCTTTTTCCGCGTTTGGTTTTACATTTTTAAGTAAAAAACCTTTCTTCATATGAAAAATATTTCGAGTCTCCAAAGAAATTGTTTAACTAAATGTTCAGGATCGTGTCAAATTGAAAGTCACAAATTACGCGCCTGATTTTGCGATGTGAAGGTAGAGCGGTGCAGCTCAAGTGAGTGAATATTAACGTCGCACTGTTCAGCTACACGAGGGCTTTTGGCGATGGACCACGTAATTTTGAACCAAGGTCAAGTGACGTGGACGATACCTGAGCTGGCACCCCCTTCTCCTAACTACCACACCACACCATCGGGAGGACGTTTCAGCTCTCGACAGATTTAGCGTGCATCGCTGCCCTACACGGCGGGGCTTTAGTGGTACTGGGCTCGAACTCGTGACAAAATCTGCCACGATCCTATACCTATACCACTCGGCTACCGCGGCCACAGAGCGGTGCAGCACTAGGTTCGCATTAAAAATTGTATTTATCTTTTTGTTTAACTATAATGAAGGAAAACACTTTTATTTTATGTTGTCTATTTCTTATTTAAATAAATAGGTTAAGAAATACATAATATATGCACAATAATTTTTTTTATTTTTGTTGAAGAAATAGTTATACTTTATGCTGTTTATTTCTATGTAAAAAAAATATCTTTAAATGATGCAAAATTCAATAAAATAACACCGTAAATCTATATTATTGACCTCTATTCCCAACTCTGCATGCATTACCTCGGTAAAAGAATTGTTCAAAAAATGTCCCAATTGAGTGGCACATTGAATCATCTAGGTAGATTGGTTTGGCACGCCACAACTAAAAGGATGCCGACCCTTGCTCTACACTATTCGAACACATTAGTCGGTAGATACTTTTTCCTATCATAAAAATAAATAATAATAATAATATCATTAAAAATACGGGAATTATAAAATACAAATTCAAAGAAAAATTTAATTGTAACATTACAAAATTTGTTTGGATATTTAGATTCCTCACTTCACAAAAGAATAATCATTCGCATGACAGAAAAAAATCAATTTAAATAATAAACATTTTTAAAATTTTAAGCTTAAAGAAATAATTTAAATGATCTTTCAATTAATTTTTAACACAATAAGTATACGAGTGCAAGCTAAACCATCATCTTAAAATTATATTATGCTAATTGATATGAGCTTCATAAATGCTGCGATTTACGCTCATTATTCAATTAGATAATGAAATTTTGTATTCATATTAACATATAAAATAAGTATTGATATGGTTAGCGAAATGCTAATTAGTTTTTCAGTAAATGATATTTATATTGAAAAAATAATTATCTTTTATGCACAATGCAAAAAAAATGCTTTCATCAATAAACCCCTGATGATCGATTTTACCATGGTATTTTTAAATAGTTACCGTTTGCATTTTAAGTGTAACTGTATTAAGATTACGTCGCGTTTCAAAGTAAAAACTGTACCTGAAATTAGTTATAATAATATAACTATGTGTGTGTATATTTTAACATAGATTAAATCTCTTGACATCAACCGGAACAAATAATGTTCATAAATCGAAGACAAAGATGTCCACAGCATATCCAAAGAACACACTTTAAACACATTGTTCCTCAGGATACCTGCATCATTGAAATCTGGAATAAGAAAGAGAAAGATAAAAACTCGCTTGTAAAAGAGTTCGAAATTGTTTTTATTCTTCTTCAGTTAATTGGAATCGATATATGTGATTACCATAAAGGTGACGACAGGCATGCGTCAAAAGTAAATCAAGTTATCCTTAAGAAATCGAGAATAATTTCCTGCTTTAAAAATTGCTCAAAATGTTTTCTTCTTGTTCTGTTATGTGCGAAATGTGTTACTTATACGTTGCGATTACTTTTCGTATCGAATCGAGCGTTGGAATATACTGCTATCTTTGCGACGACAATATTTGCATCAATTTATGCCTCAATTTATTTAAAACGTCAAGCAATAATGCATGTCGTTGAAAACCTGAACCAAATGCATCAAAAGTTATCAAGACATCAGCCGAGGAGAAATAAATATACTTTTATAGTGTACTTTTTCTTTTCGCTAATTCTGATGGCGATATGGGGTTTCTTGCAATATTATGCTGAGGGTTCTATCAGACAACAGGTTACCAAATCCAAATCAGAAATTCCATCAAATTATCTTGAACCACACTATTTTATACTGTTGTATCGAACTATTCAGGCTCTGTATTACTTTTCTTCAGTATTCATTTTGTCTGTATTTGCCGTGTTTTATGGTTTTATATGCCAATGCATTCGAGATCTTACTCGGTGTTTGCTGGACCAGCAAAATAAAAAACGCTTTTCAGAAGAAATAGAAACACTGATCTCCTTTCATGTGGACATAATGAGATGCGTTAATTATATTGATAATAATTTTTCATATTATGCCTTTGCTACAATCTACATGAGTATGATTGGAACATTTTGGGGAGGTTACAAACTGGCGTTTTCAGAAACTCTAACAGCTGAATATTTTTGCAAAAAATTCTGCCTCATAATATTTTATTTTTCCACTCATTTATTGATAATACTTTCTGCGTCTTTCACAAATGAGTTAACTGGAAAAGCGACGAAACAAATTCAGTGCTTATTGTGTAGAATTCCAAACGATAAACAAGAAATTAAATGGAATCTGAAAAAAGATTTAACACAGCCAAATAGTTTGACTTTGTGGAAGATTTATGTAATGGATCGATCTCTGATCCTTTCCAGTTATGCTACTTTATTAACTTATGGCATTTTACTTGGCACTTTAGGAAGCACTAAAGTAGGAAACGCGTAGAGTTCTTCTCATACTTTCAATATTTGTGAACCAATACTCAATCCTAATTTTCATCGCGCGCCCCCTCCATACATAACAATGTATTGAATTCAATAATACTATACTTTGATGCTAAAGCTACAGTACAGCTTAAACTTCTTAAGTGCCACCGGCGTACATAAACGTCTCGCTCAGCCAAAGTGTTATTTCCCCCAGACGTATATTTGCGTCTTTCCGAAGTACGATCTTTTCTGTGCACTGCTATTCATAAAATTATTCAGAAGGCAATGGAATGTAATAAAAGGGCCTTGACGGTGATTGCGAAGGATTTATTGATTTCAGAGGATTTGCTCTTATTTATTCTTTTTCTCCCTCCCAATAAATCACATATGCACACCTACTTGGTTTTAGGTGGGTTTGGGGAGCGACTACAGGAACTTTTTTAATCGGCAGTCAAGGGATTAATTATAAACCGTACAGATTATCGAGATAAGTGTTAATTTGTTTATATAATTTTGTAAAGAGTGGTTTTTTCCCAGGTATAGAAGTTTAAGTTGGCATTACTTTCCAAGATGGCGACCGATTTAACAGCTGTCAAGTGATTTATTCTCAGTTTGGTTTGGCAATTCATCATGAATAGACTCACGCCTGAACAACGCTTTCAAATTGTGCAATTTTATTTCGAAAATAATGGTCGATTTTCATAAGCGAATTTTGTTTAGCGATGAAGCGCACTTCTGGTTGAATGGCTACGTCAACAAACAAAACTGCCGCATTTGGAGTGAAGCTAATCCACAAGTGTATGTCGAAACACCGTTACATCCAGAAAAACTGACTGTTTGGTGCGCTTTGTGGGCTGGTGGAATCCTTCTTCAAAAACGATGAAGGCCACAACGTTACAGTCAATGGTGATCGGTGTAGAGCCATGATTACTCACTTTTTCATTCCTGAATTGAACAATCATGATGTCCAGGAGCTGTGGTTCCAACAAGACGGCGCAACATGTCACACAGCTCGTGCCACAATCGATTTATTGAAAGACACGTTTGGTGACCGCCTAATTTCACGTTTTGAACCTGTGAACTGGCCTCCAAGATCTTGTGATTTAACACCGCTAGACTATTTTTGGTGGGGCTATGTAAAGTCATGGGTCTATGCGGATAAGCCACAAACGCTTGACCATTTGGAAGACAACATTCGCCGTGTTATTGCCGATATACGGCCACAAATGTTGGAAAAAGTCATCGAAAATTGGACGTCCAGATTGGACTACATCCGAGCCAGCCGTGGCAGTCCTATGCCAGAAATCATATTTAAAATGTAATGCCACAACATTATCTTTCGAATAAAAAAAATTCATGTTAATCGAATAATACATCGTTGTTTTATTGCAATTTAAAGTTCTATACCTCTAAAAAAACACCCTATATATAACAAACCCATGGGGTCACTGGTAATTATTAAACTTGTTCTTAACTTAGCATTACTTAATTAATTATCAAATACATTATGCAGTACTAATACATTTATAAGTGCATTATATCAGTGTGTAAATGTGTCTTATTTTTTTATGTCAGAATGTATTTTGTTTGTTTACTTCCAGTAAATTAGTAATTTTCTTAAATAATCTTTATTTTTCGATTGTTCAATATGCTCGCGCCCCCCTCGTAGTGTTATCGCACCTCCCAAGAGGGGGAGCATAGTTTGAGAAACGTTGGCGTAAGGTCAATCCCTGTTAACAGCCCAATACCTATAATATTCGAGTTTACAAGAATTTTAGTAGAAATGTAACAAAAATCTCCCTTTCTCATTTTTTTTTAAATGGTTCATGTACATGCTAATATGTGAAGAAAAAAAAAGACAATTAAACCAGCGGTTGCCAACCAGTGGTCCATGACAAATTTTTGATGGTCTATAGAAAAATAGCAGTTGGCTGTACGTGTACATTTCTTAAGATGAGGCGGTCTTCTCGACGACTGGTCTGTCGAGGGCGTCCTGAGCCTGATCTTCATGTAAATGACATCTGTACGATCCACTAGCCCCAACACCTCCTCACAACACAATCAAAGCAGCCTAATTGACGAGTTACTCGCCTAGCTAACCACCCAGCTTCCATCATGCAGATGATTACCCCCCTCTCAAAGTGCGACAGCTGCTCATACTGTCTTCGAAAACGGCGTAATGGCATGTCTACCTCAGCTCTTTCATTGTAAACGATTCAGCACACTCAAACAAGCTTTGGTTACATGTTTTATACTGAAAAAATATTATAAGTAATATAAGAAAAATATAAGTACTTTTTACTGAAAAAAATTATAAGTAATAATGATTATTGATTGATTTCTAAAAACATCTACAATTCAGATAATAATTAAATAAGGATTAAAGACAAGATTTGAATATGTGCGTATATCAGCATTTACTCGTTATTTTATAATTATTTCACATTTATCTGTGTTTTGCTATTTTTAAGCGATAATTTGGTCTAAGGTATTTTGAAAAAAATATTTTGGAATTCTGATTAGGTTGTTATCTGTGAAAATATCATTTGCTGATCACATAATTTAATTCCACACATTACTATTTGCAATTTTTAAAATATGCATCTGACAATGAAACTTTATTCTAATTTTTTAGAATTTTGAATCGTAATTGATTTCTAACGTAAGTTTAAAAGGGAAGATATAGGTTCCATTATCTTTCTCCAGCAGTAACATATGATTCTGCACGGGAAAAAAACTATTTCTGTATATTTAGAATAACACAATGACTTTCATTTGGCATCCACATTTTTGTTCAGAAATTTTGAACTCTTCACTTGCAAACGGTGAGAATAAGTTAATTTAATTAAAACTTGAAGATTTGTACTGAAATATGATTGGATAGATTTAAATATTTTTTTTCTATTAAATTAGATGTGGGATATTGATATCTTATAGCCTTCAATAATTCAACATCTTTTTACAAATCAGCTGCATGACATTAATTACAAATTAGCTGCATGGTCCGGATTTCTCGAGTGTATAAATTTTGCTTATGGAAATTTCCTTTCTCAATATCAGCACTTCCAAGGGTGGTTATGATTTCTATATTAAGATGCCATTGAAATTCCCTTTTAAAAAATTTCTTCAACTTCTTTGCCCAATCAAACAGGTTTCTTTCCCCTCCATTCAGCCCGGCTTTACACGGGCTTTTACTGAAAGTATAATTTAATCCGTATGGGAATTTCTCCTTTCCCCATAACGCCAGCACTTTAGTGTGTGTGCGCGCGATGTGAGTGATTTCTTTAATTATGTCATTAAAATTCCCTTTTTCGAAATTTGTTCAACTGATTTACCTTGTCCAACAGGTTTTTTTCCTTCCATTTAACTCAGCATTGCACGGACATTTTTGAGAGTAAAACATTTTTTTCCCCAGGGGAATAAGATTCCTCCAAATTTCTATTTTCGAAAAAAAAGATTTACAAAACACAATACTGCTTTATTAATAAAAAATATTAATTTAAAGCAATAAAGAAAATATTTCTGATATAATATACAAAAAAAACTATGCATATTCATTATTTTAACAATAAATACTTTCTTAGAATCTAAAATAATAAAACAGATCTGAAATTTTCCTTTACCAATCAATTGTTGTATATCATTTGCATAAAAATGTCATAAAAAAATTATCTAGTTTTATCCAGAAGAAAACAGACAATGTATGATTTTATTAATAAATAATTAATTTAGCAATGCAAAAGTTGAAACAATACGGCTAATTTTTTTTAAAAAAAAAAAAATATCTTAATTTAAATCCATTATCGTTGAATAAAGATTTAAAAAGTTCTTAGCGTTAGCTATTTAAAAGACTGCTTATTTCTGAAAGTTTGAATGTTTTATTAAAAATATATAAAACTCTAAAGAGAAAGAGCCACAAGGAAAAAGCCTAGATATTTAATTACAATAACTGTATAACACAACATTAAAAAAATATATAAATTATCTGATAAACACATTTCAGTATTTCCTTACATTTTTTCTTTCTTTTTTTTCAGTGAATGATTTTTTAAGAAGGAAAACAGTTGCGATGTCTTATAAAAAATTTTTTTATCTCACACTCATGATTTTATATAACAATATAAATACTTTTTTGGAATCTTTGTTTCTTACATTGTTATACAAGGGAGGGGGACTTTAAAAAAGAAGCAAATTTTACATGATAGAAACATTCTAACATTTGTTTTTATATTTTGGTTATTGTGTTTCAATGGTTTCTTTCAGTACCTCATAAATTAAGAAAATGGTTGATAAATGGAAATTTTTTTTATAAAGTACAGCCGAATCTCTATTAGAAACTTCTATATTGCAAATTTTTCTATACAGTGAACTTTTTCCTGGCTCACGATTTCCTTCATAAAATAACATCCCTATAGCGAAGTGTATTTTCTAGACAACGAACTTTTTTTCTTGAGATTCAACTTTTTTTCTCCCTATTTTCAAAGTATTTCTAGACATATTTTAAGTTATTCTCTTTTAAAACACTTTATGGTGGTCATAAATCTTGAACTGGTTTTAATAGATGAATAACACACTGAAAGCAATAGAATTATAGACGTTTCATTCAAGAAGTGAAACCTTTAGCCCCCATTGTTCAGTTCACTGTAAATATCTTTGATATCCCCTTTAACCCTCTGTGGAGTTGTATCGTGTCCCCATGTAATTCAACTAGTCTCCGTTCATTTGTAGTGTTGATCAGGTGAACTGGTAGCTTCGTTTCTTGTAGCTCGAAAATGTTAAAACGTAGGTGCTTGAGCATCAAACTAAACATTTAATTCTTCAGGAAGTGGATAAAGGGGTCAAGAAACTTTCCTTGCAGTTTTTCTCTTTTTATTTCCTTTTTTTAGGTAAGATATATAAAATAAATATGCATTAATAATACAAAAAGGTATGAATAATAAATTTAAAATTTGTTTTATGTGGTTTAGAAAGTATATTGAAAGGTGAACCTCTATAAAACGAACTTTTTTTCGGGATTTAGCGACTTCGTTAAATAGAGGTCCGACTGTAACTTAAGCATATCTGAAGTAAAAATGTGTCATACAAAAGTAAAAATATTCATCATTTTAACAATAATTTCCTTCTTAGAATTTAAAATAGTGAAATTGATTAAAAATTTTAATTTACCAATTAATCGTTACATACCATTTGCTTATAAAAATGGCATTAAAAAAAGATCTAGTTCCATCCAGAAGGAAAAGGAATAAGTACGATTATATAATTAAAAAATGTACTTATTTATGATTTAAGTGAAACAATATTGGTTTAGTTCATAAAAATATTCGTTTAAACCAATTGACGTTAAGCAAATAAAACGGCAATGAACTTTGCAAATAATACGATGTTGTACCTGGATGTTTGTGTAAGAGGGAGTGGGGTGTATTGTTTCCCCAGGAAAAAATTCCACTTTTTCTCTTTACAGTAAATCAAAATTTCCCTCTTTTAACACGCTTTTATAAGTTTCACTTGTATGTAACTGAAAGTTTGAACTCGATTTTTACCCACTTTAAAAGGTCAAATTAATTCGAGACTTTGCACACTTGTCAAGGTCCGATGACAATACAATAATTTCATCATTTTGTTCCATTATCCTGATCAGGATCATCAGGAATAACGATTTCCAGATTTGGCAACTAATTCCATATACTACTTTCAGATTTAGCGATTAAAAGATTAAGGTTTAACCCTAAAAGGTCGAATAGGCTTGTGGCTAATACAAATATAACAAAAAAAAGTGTTCCCTTTGTGAGAAAGGGGAGAATGGGTGGGTCAGCAATTTCTTACCATAATATAAACAATTGTCTAGTTTTTTCTGAAAATGGAAATAAAAAAAAACTTGTGCATATGGAAAAAAATGCATGTTCTAACTGCTAAATATTTTTTAGTTTTATAAAGCAATACGTTTAAACGGTGATAATATGATTGACATTTAACATTTCTTCTTAACACACTTTTATTATTTTGACCTGTATCTATAGAAACGGAATCTTTTAAATATAATGAAACGGGACATCATAAAAAAAACCCGACACTTTTCTGTTTTGCTGGCGATAAAGTCACCAAAAATAATATAACAGATGCCAAACTTAATATTCCTGGCAATCTATTCTGGTATGCCTAAGAAGTAAAAAATTTTTGAGCTACAATTTACTAGCACTATTTTACGAGTAATTGTCACTAATAAAGTCTGCTTGGCTAGATTTATACCCCTGAAATGGAAAAGTACCAAAAAAAAAAATGGTTAGTGTGTTGTAATATTCTTCTTGCTCACTACTTTATTTTAAATTAAACTCTTGAATTATTTTGAATAATAATTTATGAATTAAATGTTGATTTCCTTATTTAAAGTAAACTTCAGCTATCTGAAGTATGTAAATTAATTCAGCAGGCGAAAATACTCATTGCTAGAAATAATCTGAAAATATGTTTTTAAACTTTGACATGGTCATCCATGTAACAATGTGGATAGATATGTAGCAGTCATTGCAGCAAAATAGGCATCACGCGAACCCCGTCATTTTCCGACAGAATCTTAATTTTTTTTCTTCATACAAAACATGTTAGAATCTTTGTTGTTTAAATATCGAGGTGCGATTCGAGCTGCGCCAATTTTGCCACACACAGTGACACTAATAGATTACGAACCAGAAGATGTTCCAAATTACTGTTAAAATTTGCATAAAAATAAAATATGCAATAAATGATCCCCCTCCCCCAAGATTAAGCATTAGTAACACTCCTCATTCTTATGAAATACAAATATTAAACTCATAAAAATTTTCAGCATGAAAATGGTACAAATGGTAATTCTACACTTTACAGCCAGAATCTTGGTTTCTTTAACAAAACAAAAATCTTGGCTTGTAGGACTCTCAAGTCTTTTGATTCTAAAGAAATGAAGAATTAATTTTTTCTTTCAAGAGACTGTCAATGGATAATTTATTTATCCTAATTGTTTCATTGAAATTTCTTTCTTCCTAATTGTTATGAAACACAAAATTATTCATCCTTATTCAATTGGAAAGCATTTTCTTTTTTTCTAAGTTTTAAGCACCTACAAAAATTATGTTAAAAAAATCCTTTTCAGAAAATGAAGCAAGAAATCCAATCAATGTTTGGTGACTTGATTGTAAATGACACAATATTTATGCTGCAGTCTAAGTATGTATATTATGGTCCGAGGATTTTAAGCAATTTAGATAACATTCATTGATCTCGAAAATAAACCATTAGCTTAAAAAAAAAGTTTTTTTCAATGAGATAATTATTTTACAAATATCCTGTATATACAATAATTAGATATCATAACTATTTAAATAAAATAATCAAACAAAAATTATAGAAATCCTTTTTTAAAATTACATTTATACAATAGAATATTCAAAAATGATTCCAGACTTATTCATTAATTTGTTTATGGAAGACAGAATATTTCAATAACAATGAATGAAGGGTAATTTATACAAAAGAAATGATTTCAAGAACCCCAGTTTCTTTGATTTGATTGTCTAAATCATCAATAACACAGATTAAGAAACTAATGCACAATATATGAAATTTTTAGTCAATGTGAAAAACACAATACAGTAATAAAAATGCTAGTTCTAATTTTTTTAGTACATCAAATTTGAATCACAGATAACAAAAAGCAACTTAAATATATAAAAACAAAAAAATATAAATATCATAGAATTAATAGCAAAATATAACTGTAAATATGCTATTTGCATAACTCTTTATCTGCTAAAATTCACAACTCATAGTTTTTATAAGAAAATCTAAGTGTAAATAAGTGCTCAATTCCACAATGTCTTTCAAGAACTTTAGTCATCTGAAGATTATGGGCTTTCATACATTGTGAAATATCATCTGAAAAATTTAAATATCTTTGGGATATTTCATTCACAAAAATTTTTTATGATGAACAAAGCAACAAAAACATAAAAATTTATTTTTAGATCTAAAGTAGTTGATAGTTCTAATACATTGTAAGTTCACACTATACTGAATTCTTACACGTGTTATTTTTAATACTGAATGTTGTGAGAAGGATGCTAAATAGATAATATTAAATACAGTTGATTAGCATTTAAATTATAAATTTTGTAAATTTTTTCTGTAATCAATAAAAGCTTTTTTAAACAATAAAGACAACCGTTTTAATTTCAATATTATTACATACGACTTATTGAATAATTACTCAATAAGTCATATGAAACGTCTTGAGTAATTACTTATTTTCCCTCAGATTTAAAAATCAACATAAAATATAAATATTTTGAAAACTATACCTTTAAAATAATTTATTAGAAAAGAAAATTAACAGGATTTAAGAAATAATTTCATTCAAACTAAACCTTAACAAACTTTTATATTAGCATTAATAAAAAGGGACATATAAATTCTTCCGAAACATAATGAAAAGTCACAGCATTTTTTAAGTGTTAATTTGAATTTAAATTTATAAATGTTAAAAAAAAGTAAAAAATTTGTATCACAAATTTAACTTATAATATTAATATAATAACTAAACATTTTCAATCATTTAAAATGTCTTCCACAACATTTCTTATGTAATGTGTTTTAATTTCTCATTAAACCTTGCATTTTAATTTTTTGTAAAAAGATTTTTCTTCTATAGTTATATTATAATTTTACTCCACTTTGATTTCAGAAGTAATTATTATTTTTTATCTTAAACATTAAATATTCATATTCTACATTAAGTGTATTCATATTCTACATTAAGTAATTATATACCAAAATGGTATTTGCTTTTTGAAATTTAATACTTAAGTTTTTTTTATTATTATTTCTTTTTTTGTCAAGCACATTATTTTTTCAATCAATCATAAAAAGAGTATAAATATTTTCTAATAAAAAATATTTAAATTTTAATGTGTCACTAAAATTATAAACCATCATATAAGCATGCAACTGTATAGGACAACTTTAACATGTTAAGATCAAATGTATTACTTACAAAATATATCAGTCATCTCGTATTATTTACAAAAGAAAAAAACTATGACTTGAGACATATATTCAATACAAAATAATTCTAAAATATATTTTCCTATGTAAGCATTTTTTTTAGAATAGTGAAATAGAATTTATAATCACTCAAAGTAAAAGTCTTTATTTTGCATTTTATACACAATACATTCCTGACTAATTCTAACTAACACTCGAAATTTTAACCAATGAAAATTTTACTTCTGTCTTACCTCTCCACTACACAGCCAAAATTTCATTGTATTTGTAAAATATTTAAGAGAATAAAATACAAAAGTATGCCTTTAAAATCTAATCGAAATAAATTCTCAAAAAATATTTACCTATGTCATTTTGAGCTATGCAAGTTAAGTAAAACAATCCTTTTTCAGATAAAAGTTTGGGAACAATATGTAAAATTTGATCAATCACTTCTCTGCCTTTTACTCCACCAGAAGTAGCTTTGAAAGTATTATTACCCCCAACCTGAAAATGAGATAACTATTAATGCGTAATATAAAGATAATACACTATGAAATTACTACTCTTTGTACACTATACTTTTATATTCTTACAATACATTATCATTTAAGATATTGTTGCTCCGTAACTCTAAAGTAATTTTTTAGAGAAGATTTTTATTGACCATTTGCATCTTTCACAACTAGGCAGTATAAGTGAGGTTTTGATGCCATTTAAATCATGTAAACCTTTGTATTCAAATTCATATACAAAAGGGAAAAATTGTTTATGAATTGATGTCACTGGAATTAATGTCACTGCATCCTTTTATCTCATACTATTAATATTGAAATGCAGCCGGCTGGGTGGGGTGGTTGGTTTGTCGTTGGCCTTCTGCACCTAAGGTTGCAGGTTTGTCCACAGCCCAAGTCAGTGGATTTTCATGAAGCAGAAAATTGACAGCGACCATGTTGTATAATTATACAGCATGTAAAAGATTCCTAGAGTGCCTGTTTGGTTTGGGTGCTCTTGGAAAAATTAAACCCTAGTACAGGTTTGCATCATCAGAGCTCAAGTGCCTCTTTCTAGGGAGGAAACTGGGTGTCAAAATTACCTGTGGCGATTGGTATCCGCCTATATGGTGCCACACTAAAAAGAGATATCAGCTTTCGGGATCGTACTAGGTCTGCAATGATAAAACACCAATCTGCAGCCCATTAGAAATAAAAATAATAATATTGAAATGCTAACATTTTAATAAAATAGTTTTAGCGCTTATGTCTTCTATAAACATGAGTGTCTGTGGTAGCCTAATGGGCATAGTTGAAAATTCATGGTTGGCATTATGAAGTCATGGCTTCAAACCCTGGTGCCCCTGAGACTTGCTTGATGCCTGAAGAACAGAGACTGATACATATTAAATCTGTCTTGGTGCAAAGTCCACAAGTTGGTGTGGCATCAAAGTTTAGAGAGTTGGGTGCTAGCTTAGGTGATGCACTCATCACTTGATAGCAGTTCAAAATTATGCGGTCTATCATCAATAGCCCTTGCATAGATTTAGGGTATAAAAAATCAAATCAAATTAAACTCATAAACATAACTATGTATTCTTTCGCCATAGAAAGGCAATATGATTACAGATCTAGAAAATAATTGCAAATATTTTCATCATAAGTTAAACATTTATTTTTTTTCTTTTGATTATTAGTGAAATATAAAATGCAAGCAAAATCATATGAATAAAATTGGCATGTAGATACCTATATTTTTCCCAATAACTTTCAAATCATACTTTGCGCAATTAAAAGCCAATTTTCAGATTGCAATGAGGAAAAATACAGCCACTTAGTTACATCCATCAATATAGAATTTTTATCATATGTATCTGAAATTCTTTATTTCTCATTAATGGAAAATCCACACAATGATGCTTAAGGAAAAGCTTACTAAGCAGTTTTAATATTCTGAATTTTTTTCAAAAAATCAGGGGTTTTTAAATATTTGTGATTAAGTTATCTCCCTTCAAATTTGCAAATGATTCTTGCCTCAAGTTCAGAGAGTTTACTACAGTTAGCCCTTATGGTTGCCAAAAGTAGTTCATTAGAAGTGTGATTATAAATTCCTCCCCTCAAACAATGAATTCAAGACTTTCTTAAGAATTTATAATACCAAGTCGACAAACTATCAATTCATAGATCTCAAAACTGATTCTTGAAATTTTGGTCTACAGCAAAAGTTGTAAGATAGCTTGCAGATAAAGCAACAAAGTGTTCACCTCCATGTAAATATAACAAATTAACTGAGTAAACTTGGGACTTTATAGAGATTTAAGAATTACTTTCTTTTTCTTATTGATAGAAATTCAGAAGCCAATTTTTAACTAGATACTGGAAATAACAATAGTTTTCTATCCAATTTACATCACAAAAGCTATAAAACAAATAACCTGACTATTTTAATGATAATATTTTCCAAACATTTAAAAATAATGCAACTAATAATTGTTATTAAATTAATATCTCATAATATCATGCATAACTGTAAAAAAATGTTAATATCTATTTAATAAATCAAGATCTTTTAAAAATAATAAAATAGAATAGGTTAAAAACAATATATGACATAAAGAATTATTTTTTAAATAATATTACTATGTAAAGGTTCAGTACTATGCATATAACTCTGTCATATTGTTCATATTATTTGTAAGATAGTAAGAATGCACTATAATTTTCAATTATAATTGCCCCAATACAAACAGAATTACATCTAGTTTACATTTTGAAGACAAAAGTACAGTATTTATTTCAAAAAACTGTGATTAGAGATTATGTTAAATAAATTTCAAACAATCACAAAAAGTAAATGATACACATTGCACAAAGCATGTGGCATTTTGTTCTATGGCAAAATTATTAAAATGGAATAAGAACAAAAGGCAAACATATATATAAAGATATATACATATATTTTACTTACAAAAAATCTTCTCAAATATCAAATATTTCTTTTTTAATAATATTGTGTCAAATTATGACAAATTTAATAATAGTAAAATTCTATAACTTAAAAAAAAACCTCAAATAAGAAAAGTATCTTATCTGACATACTAAAATCAGCATATTTTTATTTTAAAAAATTTTTAATTGTGAATAATTTTAGAATTATAACATTTTTTATAAGCTAAAACTGTCATGTTAACATATGTTTCCAGGTGACTTTAGGGAAATCAAACGTAAGTAAAAAACAGTTAATTTTCCACAGAATAAAAGTAGTTGTAGAATGCTTACTTCATCACTTGGAGTAACAGCATAAGGAGGATTACATACTATTAAATCTACTGAACTTTTTAACCGATCTTCCAGTACACAAACCTATTAAGAAACAAAAAAGGCAAATTTAAATTTAAAAATGAAACACTTTGAGGAAGAACTATGTTGCATTAAAAATATTTAAAGTAATTTAAAATAACAATTTTAAAATTAAAAAATTAAAACACAAATACATATACACATAAATATTATCTTTAAACTAAATTTATCACAGAGCAATTCAAGAAGGCATCACAAACAGCTTTAAGTATATTCATCAGCTTTAAACCTAATTAAAAAAAAAGCTCTTAAAATTTAACAGAAAAAGGACAGTTATTAATTTCACTATATAATAATATTTGAATATGGTACATTTATTACTAAAATTGTGCATGTGTGTACATGATTTTTAAAATTTTCTAACATATGCTGTCAAAAACAAGATTTTACTAGTTGTGTATATTACTTTACTTTTACAGCACAGCACATTTTCTCAATCTTTAAAAAAATTTCATCACAAATATTTTATTGATTAAGTTATATATTCTTTATACTTACTAATTTTTAAAAATCATTTAATATTATGTGTTCTTTCAAATTATACACAATAAACAACACAAACACAAAGAAATTGTGAATTATAAGTTAACTAAATTTAAATTGTTTTGTAAAACTTAACATATTATCTTTTGCATAAGGAAATTTTTTTAAAACATTATCACGTCATTTCTTGAAGTAAAGAATGTTGTAAAAACATAAATTGTAAAAAATTAGAACAATCTACTAAATGAAAAAAATGTACATTTCAAAGAAAAAGATTTAGGTACAAGACCTTACCTTTTAAAAATAAAATCCAATTTATTCATGGAAATCACAGGAAAGAATGAAAACAATAATTAAAATTGAAAATTAGAAAAAATTTTATTATCTTTTTCCAAAAAAAAAAATTATAGTGTAATTATAGAAAATGAAATTTAAAATAAATTGTTCCTAATAATTTTTTAGAATTTTATAGCAATAATATTTATTAATAAAGAGTACTGAGTGTTTTCATTGTGCATGATTAAAAATATTCAACTTTTTCAAACCTATTACTCTTAACACATAACTATTGAATTTCATTGTCAATATTTTATTACAAATTGTAATACACTAAATAGCCATCTTCAATGAGAAAACAGCCTTTGTTGTTCCATGCATGACTTAATCATATTAAACAATTATCAAATTATCTTGAATGATCAAATAGTGCTTAAAAAAAGGTAATAACTGACTTTTCATCAACTTTTTTTTCATTTTTATATTTTTCCATGAGTGTAAATAAAGTAAACAAATTAATTTTCTTTCACACAAACTGATTCTATGACCTAATGAAAAAATTAGTACTTTTCTAATTTTTAATCTCAATAGCCATTCAATATGTTTTGACAAGCTTATAGTAATATTATAAGATATTGGACATCATATAAGTACGTATGCAATGAATTTATAAATGAGATTCTTTGGAAAGTAATCAAACATAAAATTGATACAAAATTTGTGCTTAAAATTTTAAAAAAATTATAAAAACTTACTAAATTTGAAGTAATAACATCAACAGGAACACCATTTCTTTGAGAAGTTGCTTTTGTAGCATTTGCTGCTATTGGATTCAAATCAGTACATCTAAGGAAACCAAAGCTAATCAATTCATTTTGCTGAATTCAAAATACACAAATATTTATATACTCATTTTTATATGGTGTAAACTGATATATATTTATATACTAGCCGTTACCCATCCGCTTCACTGGGTATTTAACGATGTTGTATAAATGTATACTGTTTCCATATATATGAATTATTGATATCTAGGATTAAAAATTCGATTGTATTGAAAAATAAATTTATAGCTGTAACTCTAACCTCTTGATATAAAAAAGGACAAATTAAAATATCTAGTTTATATTTATATCTAAAATAGAAGTAGAAAGATTTTTTTTGCTCGCTTACCTAATAATCAAGTGGATTTCCCCCAAAACAACTTTCAGTGGATTTCTACTCCATAAAATAAACATACGTCATAAATTTCGAGTCTAAACCTAACAGAGCAAAAACGGAATTTTTATCATCAATACCTCGTTGAGAGCATTCTTAGTGGATTCCAATTCAACAAAAGAAGCATGAAAACCAAATTTTATTATTATAGTCTTAGCAGTTCAAAAACGGTTCAATTCTTACTGGAAATCTATTCAATTAAAGAAACATGCTCAACAAATTTCAACTAAATGGGTTAAATTCAAAAACAGAAAATTTCCATAACACGCCTTAATCCCTCGCAACCCCACTCCTTTGAGGGTCCATTTTCGCAAAACTCTTTGTACAAGGAACTCTATTCCATGAACGGAACATACCTTCTAATTTTCAAGCAGGTGGGTCTATTAGTTGAAAAACGGAAATATTTATCTATTAAGGCCCCTTAATCCCCCTCAGTGATCCTTGAGGATCAATAGCGGATCTCTACGCCATGACAGGAATCTGCTTACCAAATTTTAAGACTGCACGTCTAATAGTTTAAAAATGGAAATAATTATCTATAACACCCCTTAAGCCCCCACAACGCCTCTTAGGAAACGATTTTCTCAAAACCCATCTTAAAGCAGATCTCTACTCAATGAATGGAATCTACTTATTCGATTTCAAGATTTTACGTCTAATAGTTTGAAAAAGGAGTTAATTGTCTATAACGGCCCTTAATTCTCCATAACGCCACTTGGGGGTCGATTTTCACAAAACCCATTTTGCAGCGGTTCTCTACTCAATGAAAGGAATCCGCTAATCAAATTTCAAGACTGAACATCTAATAGTTTAAAAATGGAAATAATTATCTATAATGCCCCTTAATCCCCTGCAACGCCACTTAGGAAGCGATTTTCACAAAACCATCTTATAGCGGATCTCTACTTAATGGAATCAGCTTACTCAATTTCGAGATTTTAAGTCTAATAGTTTAAAAAAGGAGTTAATTGCCTATATATATATATATATATATAACGCCTCTTAATTCTCTACAACGTCACTTGGGAGTCGATTTTAACAAAACCCATTTTGTAGCGGATTTCTGCTCTATGAAAGGAATCCGCTTATCAGATTTCAAGAATGTACGTCTTAGAGTTTAAAAATGGAAATAATTATCTATAACGCCCCTTAAGCCCCCGCAACACCACTTAGAAAATGATTTTCACAACACCCATCTTATAGCGGATCTCTTCTCTATGAAAGGAATCCACATCAAATTTAAAGACCGCACGTCTAAGAGTTTAAAAAAGGAGTTAATTGCCTATAACGCCCCTTAAATCCCCGTAACGCCCCTAGGGGTTCATTCTTTGCAAAATCCGTTCTTAGCTGACGTCTACTCCATGAAGGGAACCTACCTACCAAATTTCAAATCTGCAGGTTTAATAGTTCCGGAGATATCGTGATTAGTCAGTGAGTGAGTCGCTTTTCTCCTTTATATATATAGATGAGAATAGCATGATAATAAAAGAAAAAAGAATGTATTCCAGAAGATCTTGAAAAATATATAAACACTTAAAAATCAATGCATCTATATCGCAATTTATGTTATGAAATATATATAAAATAACAACAGAGAGATGATGAATAATCTAGTACTATGATAAAAAAAAAAGAAAAATATTATCTGAATGGTATAATAGTAAGATAGACACTATTACTGCATTATGTCAATCATTATGGTGCAAAATGCTATCTACCCAAATTCACAAGCTCCTTGAATTCCTTATGCTCATCTTCAGCAAATTAATCAGCATTTAATACATCAAGGAAGGACAGTGGAAGAAATATCTACCTTTAATGGATATCTGAGTTTGTTTACTCATAATATAGTTTTTGACTATACATGGTATACAATATTCAGCATCAGTGGCATAATAGAGAACATTAAGCCCCCTGCAAAGTCAGGTTTTGTGCCCTAAGCCAGATCTTACAAAGGATTGCAAAACCATATGTTCAAGACATCAGTTAGGCTATCAGCCCCTTTCCCATGATATGGGGGTGTAGGTTATGCAACTGTTCAGCATAGCCGCAATGTACATTCAGTACTACTACAGGCGAAACAGTAATCTAGCAATAATGAGACTGTCGGAGGGAAGATTCAATCTGAGTACCTTCTGTTCCAAACGTACGAATGAAGCAAGTACGCTAACCATCACGCCAAAACGATCGTCTTCGCGGGATGTTGGTACAAGTTCATATAGATATCACACCGCCACAAGACCAACCTCATAGACAGTGATGCTTCAGTCAGGATGTATCTTCGAATCAAGATTTCATTAAAAACTCATTATGTAGCAAGAATGTATTTTAAATTTGTAAGCTCAATGTTCTCACCATTATAAAAAGCAGAAATTAAGTGAGCAAGGAGTCAGTTCAATTATTGTCATCATAATCTGATTGTAGTTCAAAATTGGGAGGTTATACTTACCAAAAGCCCTCATGTTGTGCCTATGTGCAACATTAATAAACTATCAACCAACAGACCAAACAAGCTAATACATGAGGTATCCAAACAAAACAGCATGAATACATAGCGATTACCTCAAGAAAAATATATAATGAATTCCCTCAACTGGATGAATTTACAATTAACATACAAAAAGTTTATATTATAATGTTTAAAAAGATTCACTGCCTCAGTATAATCATAAAGAGCTGCACAGCAATAATTATTGTGCATTTTGACCTTAACAAAGACAGGTTACTTATTAACTACACAAGGCTATACACAAATCATTGCTTTCACGCTTTTTAAAGGTACCAGAAAAGAATTTAAAAGTTTACTTAAATTTACTTTTATATATTACTTTTTCCTTTGATAGTTTGAAGTAACATACATGTAACATGATGAATTTCCGAAGTTCAGTAAAAGCATCAACTATACAACAAAACCAAATTTTCTTGTTTAATCATGAAATAATACTTCACAATGAATGTTCTAAGCACAATTTTAATTTGCATATTCCTTTATTAAATCCATGATAACAGCAATGAAATAAATTATGAAATTAAATATTATTAGTAACTTAAATAAATGTTAGCTCAATTCACAAGTAGCAATATTATAGTAAAATGGATACCACCTAATACACTCATGTCCATAAATTAAGGATAAATCAGAATCACACAGAAATTGAACACTAAAATAAAAATTTCACCTGTAGAATTATCACACACATCTTGAAGAAGAATATGCAAACTACAGGAAACCACCAGATGGCGCGGATAGTACGTCACAATGACGAGAGTGTAACAGAGGGGTATATAAGGAATGGTGGCAAAGAAGTAAAATTGTTCACAAGCGCTTTAAAAGCATTTCAGTGCAATAACTGCATAGTTATGGCACAAAGGAAGCATTTGGATGATTTTTTACGTTGTAGAATTATTGAAGGACTGGAATGTGGACGTACCCAGCTGGAAGTATCCAAGGAACTTGGAATCGCCCACAGTGTCATCTCCAGGCTTTGGCAACGATTCCAAGATTATGGTAATGTGAGTAGATGTTACAGCACAGGTCGCCCCTGAGTTACAACGCCAAATGAGGACTGATATTTGTCAGTTACTGCTAAAAGAAACAGACGGAGCACAGCATCAGACCTGTCTCGTTAGCTCTCTTCAGCTACCGGTACGACAGTTTCACACACACACAAGGCAGACCGTGTACAGACGCTTAGAGCACATTGGTCTATATGCTTGTAGCCCTGTCAGATGTGTTCCACTTACCGCAACTCACTGTCGCCTGCGATTAACCTGGAGTAGAGAGCATGCATTGTGGACACCACAACAGTGGTCTTGTGTGATGTTTTCCGACGAGTCCAGGTTTAGTTTGCAGTCTGATTCTCGCCGGACTTTAATATGGAGAGCGGCAGGTACCCGTTACGGTGGTGCAGGATAGCTTATTTGGGGAGGAATTATTCTTGGTTCCAGAACTGACCTGCATGTTCAGAGTGTAGCGATGACATGCCACATCTATCAGGATGTCATTTGGAACAACATGTACGTTTGTTTCGGGGCGCCATGGGTGCTGAATTTCTGTTTATGGATGACAACGCCCATCCTCACCGTGCAAACATTGTAGACGAATATCTTCAATCGGAGGATATCACTCGTACGGATTGGCCAGCATACTCACTGGACTTGAATCCAATAGAGCATGTGAGGGATATGCTTGGCCGACGAATTGCAGCCCGTCAACCCCCTCTCACCTATCTACAGGAACTTCGGAGGGCATTGCTTGATGAGTGGTGTAATATTCCTCAAGATCAGATTGATAATTTGATACTCAGCATGCCTAGGTGTTGTAAGGCCTGTATTGCATCGTCTGGGAGACATACTCCATATTAAAAATCATACTAACCATGTTATACTGTTTTTGTAAATAGGTTCTTTTTTGAAATTTGCTACAGTGAGTAAAAAACACTATTTTTATTAATTATGTCAAACATATAGCATCTTTTTTGCTCTTCACCTTTTGTTTAATAAATAGACTTTACGAATAAGTCAAATTTGTTTTGCTTCTGTCTCTTTCTTTGCCTCAACTTTATTATCCTTAATTTATGGACATCAGTGTAATATGAACATTTAAAAATTAAATATAAAAGTTTTTAAACTTTTTACATAAAATTTTTAATAGTTGTAACATATCTTTTATATATAAGAATGCTACATAATGGGATAATTAGAGATTTAATTAAAATTATAAATTCATATGCACAAAACTCGAAGCATGTAATACTTTGCTTAATAATACAATAATTTTTACATTAAATGAAAGAAAAATAGCTTTAAAGCTTTTTAAATTGGTTGAGTCCTAGGAGGACCCACTTTTGGTCGCCAAATTTTGAGCGATAAAGGTTACAATATGGTAACCCTTCCATTTCATCCAAAAATTTGGATTTTCAAATCACCGAAAAAATGGCAACCCTAAAAAAGTGCAACGTTTTTCGCCTTTTGCGAAAAAACGTCTTTTTGACATTTAACTTCGCTTGAGAAGGTTCCACCGGTTTTTGTTAAGAATGGCTTGTGAAAGGAAATTACTTGAAAGTGAGGCTATGACAGGTTTCTTTGTGCTCCTGGGCACAAAGGGGAAGAAAGAGACGTTAGAATGGTGTATGAAAGCTAATTTAATTGCTTCTCGTTATGAATGTCCGAGGTGTAAAAAAGAAATGCGTTTGCAAGAGCGAAAGGGAACGGTTGACAGCTACGAATGGCGTTGCCGCAGCCAGTCGAAAGATAATCCCCACGACGTCGTTCGGAGTGTGAGAAAGGGCACTTGGTTTAGCGAAAGCAAACTTGCTATATCTATTATCTTGCGTTTGACGAGATATTGGTTCGGCAAGAGCATGAATGTGTTCGTGGTGAATGACGATCTAATGGTCACAAGTTGGTGGATGACAATTTTCATGAATTCCTTGCATCCATCGCAAGGGTGTATCCACCAACGGAACATGACGAAATGCAAGCGTAAGGTAAGTGCCTTTTAAAATTTTTTAAAATGATTGATTTCATGTATTTCTTCGATTTTATCTTTGCGAAACGCCCCTTTTGTCCTTTTTTTAAAAATGTAAATTATGTTCTACACACTGGTTTTAGAATGCTTTTTTAAAATGAATTTCATTGCTTTCTCCGTTTTTATCTTTTTATAATGATTAATTTAATGTATTTATTCGATTTCATCTTTGCAAAACGCCCATTTCATCCCCCCCCCCCACTGACACATACGCTTCCCAAGTTTTTCATCATTGACGCCTTTTTGAAAACCTTCCATTTGGTGCTTTTTGGCGAAAAAATTTTGGCGCCAAAAACACCAGTGGGTCCTCCTAGGATTTTACCGATTATTTTCATTACAATTAAAATACAATTTAAAAGTGAATAAAAAGGAACTTTAAGAGAAATGTATTTGAAGCTGTCTAAAAGGTTGTACTTTTTCCCTCCAAGGTTTTCTGAAACGTATAGTACCTGATCAACTAATCAAATTTGAAGAAAGAAATTGATTTCTAACATTGTAGCCACAGAAATAAAATTTAAAAAAGTTTTAAATGCATAACTAAATTAACAGTTATTAAGATGTTGAAAATATTTAACTAATAACATCAGCCTAATTTAAAATAAGTAATATGCAATATTTTACACATTACTTATACTGTACCTTTAATATACTTATGTATTACATACATAAGAACATTATGAAATATTTAAGTATTGCTCATTTACAAATAATTTTTCTTAAGATCCTTTTCTTTTTAAAAAAAAACAATTAAAACTATTTTGGAAATATATTAAACAGAAAAATTTGTGAAATCAAAATATGTCAATAAAAGTACTCACAAGAAATATGGATATTCAAGCACTTTTCCAAGGGATGTAATAATAACACCAGAGCCACTTCCAATTTCCAAACAAATGCCTGGTCTAAAATAAATTGATATACATAAATTTATATGTATGTATGCATTTAAATACTTAAAAAACCTAAAATAAAATAGTTTTTGTGAAAAAAAATTTGCTGAAAAAAGTGTAATACATAAAATATTTAATTTGTTTGAATTTTAAAGAACTATCAAACTGATTGCATTGTTTTTGAACAGTCAAGATATGAGCATCGGAAACAATAATGAAACAAGAAAAAACAATTTAGAATTAATTTTAATATAAAATTTTTAAAAATATTACATTAGAACTAATTTGATTTCGCTAAACTACTCATTTTTGGCGAGATTTAGAAATCGTCCCAAAAATAAATTTTTAGTGGCCAGCCTACTGTCATCTTATTTTACTGTTACAGCCTCAAATTGGCGAAATATTACAATCATTTGGTGGGAAAATCGGCAGAGTACCGATATCAAGAAAACTGCATCAATTCCAAGGCAAAACAAAATTATCTACCCTAAGTTCATAATGAGCTCCATGTCTTTTCCTAAAGCATCAATTAGAATGAAAGTGTCTTCAGCAGGTTCATACACATCATCAAAAACTACTCTCTTTAAAACGCTGTAATCCGCTAATTCCATAACAAATATTTAAATTAATAAAAGACTTTGTTTTCAAAGGATTTATTATTTTTTTAATTAGGAAAATACACAACGAATGAACCACTGTTTTGATTTAACCACGCGGCTTTGGCGTACCGTTAAATAAAGAGCACTTTTTGAGTTCCTCACACCTCGGGCATTCCTCTTCGGCACGGTCAAAGGAAAAGAGGTTGCTTGTCATTGGTAGATGTGCAATGACGTCATTATTCTGGGTTGCCTGGTTTGGCGTTATAGCATTTTTCTATGCCGTAGTGGTTCATTGAAACAAAGAAGTTTTGTCCCCATTTGGGAGATTGTTTTTCAGGCAGTTTTTTCTTCCGTGTCTTGAGTATAATAGCTAAATTCCCTTGCGTATGAAATTTTCACTGTAAAAATAACAATCGGTTCTTTTTTTCATTCACGTAAATCAAAATATTTTTAATGGATTCAATTTTGTAGAAGAAATATATATTTGAGCTTAGTAAATGAGGAACTCAATTACAAATAAAAAAAATTGTTATATAATTTTTAATAATCCATTTACTGTGATTAATAATACTTTGAAAATGAATTACATGTTTCGAGTTTTATCCTTATGTAAGAAAAAAAGTCACTTATAAATAAAGAAAATTTATGTTTTTTTTTTTATAATATATATTTATTGGTAATAATAATGTACATTTTAAAGGTAAATGAATTCGTTCTTATATCAGAATGAATTTGTACAGGCAAGTGATATTTTAAATTATTAGCTTAATTTCATTTTTGTAATTAGTGATTTGTTTTTTGTGTGTGTGTGTGTATATATATATATATATATATATATATATATATATATATATATATATATATATATATATATATGTGTGTGTGTGTGTGTGTGTGAAAGACTCATTTATTCACATTTATAAAAAAATTCGTCTAATACTCTGTTTCCTTTTAAATTTTAGAATTAAATTTACTGTAAAAGTTTTAGCTATTATAAACTTAACTATATAAATAAACTTATGCATAAATTTTTATTTTCTATATTTAGTAAAATACTATAAATAAAGTGATTCGTGGCTATTGTATAAGAAACACCTCACTGTTCTAAATTCCACATCACATCCATATTATTCGTTCAAGTTATCATCGACACATTTATTCACATTTTGCAATTATTTTAGAGGTTTTCTCTTCTAACATGCTCGCACATACAAATCTTCATTCAGGGTTTAAATCAAAAGTCCTGAAATAGAGTACCACTTGAATCCTTTCATCAGGAGTTTGTTATAGAGAATAGTTTGTTTTTATAACAGGCAAGTATAATGAAGATATAGTCATTAATGGAATTTGGATTCATCTTAAGAAGTATTTACTGATCGATGTTGTGTCACTCGAAGCACATCAATTTTCTCCTTTCCTAAAGTATGTTTCCTCCTGTAAAGCTACTGCTCGAAAATTAATACGAAAATATGACATAAAATAATACGTTTTCGAGCAAAAATAAAAATTAGCCATTAAATTATAATTTCCAAAAACTTATTTAGATTTTGCATATTATCTTACAAGAATTTTCACACACTAATTATTGACTTTCTTATAGTTACAATTAGAGATAATCAAGAAAGTATAATACGTAGCAGAAAACATTTAACGAAATCATTTAGAAAAATTTCTTTTTCCAACATTTTCATTCTTAGAATATATATATATATATATATAGTAGTAATTTAAAGTTTATTTTAAAATATCCAGAAATGGGCTTAATTTTCGAGAAATATATATCTTTATATTCACGTGTGTTCTGGTATCATTTTAAAATGTATTTGTACTTTCTTTCCATTTTATTTCGTTATTTATGAGCACAATGGCGTTGGAAGTATAAAGTACGCACTCGGTAAATTTTCGAAACACCACTAATATTATACGAAAATGTAAGAATTTTTTTGAAAAAATTATTATTTGTCAGTTAACCCAACAAACTAAACATATATGTCTGAAATAAAATAACCGTAACAGTTATAGAAACAATCAATTACCGTAAAAACCGGCGTATAACGCACTATTTGAACACAGAAAATAAGATCGAAATTCATGAGTGCGCATTATACTCTGGGAAAAAATTTTAACTTTAAAAATAAGAAAAAGCTCCTGGAAAAATTAGACTTCTACATATATCGAAATACTGTTCAGTTAAAAGAAATCAAATTCGGCGTTATCAAATGTAGATCTGGAAGAGTACACTATTTTTTTCTAATTTTTTTTCTTGGAATAATACCTTGAATAAGTGATTTCTAAACATATAGAGCCAGGACTTCGAACCGTAATTTTTGAAGTGAAAACTTCTTTACGCGCGTTGAGCGTTTTGGTAGAGGGTAAAATCCTCGGTTCGCGTCACCGACATGCTAATGATCTCCAGACTAGCGCACGCGGAGTAGCCTGTGTACACGTCATACACTAAACACATCGACTATTTCTGACTGTATTATGTGCGCGTTGGACGCTTTTTGATAAGTATATTTTGTGAGTCACGTCACCAATACGTTATAGTAGCAGTACATCTGTAATTGTAAATGTGACGCGTTGTACATTAAGTATTAGAGTGTAGTTATATACATAAGTAAAGTTAAATTGACCACGTGGGAAGTTCAACTTGTGTGTACTGGATTTTGTTTATTTAAGTGAATTTTTAATTTGACTATTATTGTAATTATTTAATTGAAGGATGACTGTTTATTTATTGAATTTAAATTCATTGACTTCAGTATAAAAGTGAGTATGAAACATATTAATATTTTTATACAGATAAATGAATAATGAAAACAACGAATATATTTTTAAACATTTTTAATATTTGTACGAATATTTGTATTTAAAATTTAGCATTATTCATTTTAATTATGTTTTTAATATTTAACCTCTTCATCATGAAATGAGTATTATTACGGTATAAGATTTATCTTACTAGCGTGGTAAAATAGATTTCTAGTTATTTGATAATATTTTTTCGTGGATTTTAAAATTGGAAAATTAAAAAAATGTTATAATAATTTTAGATTTTATGAAATATGTTCATTTATTGTAAAATTCAATTTTACGAAGTTATTGTTTGTTTGTGTAATTTGTTAGATATAAAAATACGTGCTTTGTTATTTTTTTGCCAAATAATTATTTATGAACTTATATAATTTAATTTCACTATTAGAAAAATATTGTAACATAATTAAAATCTCTAAATTTCTATTTTTTATACTTGTTTAGATCCTTAATCCCACGAGAAAAAAAAACTTGAAGATGTCAACAGATAGAACAATTTTTATTCGAAAATTTAATGATTTACACAAAAGAAGGTTCTGAATTACTCGAAAAAAGATTTGGCGAAAAATTTGACGACATACCTATGATATTTGCGGAGACTTTAATATTAACTTCGCAGATGACAAAAATTTATCATTAATTGAATTTTTGAATGAAACATTAGGTTTGACTATGTCTAATGATCGAAAAGTCAGTACAACAAAGTATAAAACGACTATCGATGCTGTTTTTATACGATATTTAGATAAATTTCAATCAAACATTTTTATTTCTTATTTCAGTTACCATAAACCTATTGTATCTTTTTTAGAATACAATGAAATGATTGAACGAACAGATAATCTAAGTATTGTCGAAATTAATGATGACAATGATGTAAATAATGAAAAAATAATGTTCAAACTTGAATTCATTGAAATTCGTGTAAATATAAATACTATGTATAATTAAGATAATTGTATATTAATTATTTTTTCAACCACTTTGTATTTATATTTTGTTCATGATTTGTTTAACCCATCATATGTAACTAATAAATAAAACATAAAAATTTCATATAATTTTTGCATATAGTTTTAATTACTCTCAACTTAATTTTTGTTCCAGTTCAACTATAAAAATATATATTGTTTCTCTTCCGGTTTCCGTTCTGCCAAAAATAATGGTTTTCGGTTCAGATCTGAATGAATAATTTTACTTTACGTATATTCTTATTTGTACTACAAATATAATTCTATCGTAAACAAAAATTAAATTCTATCAAAATTTGGAAGACTTTTATTTTTTTCTTAAAAGTCATCAGCAAGTTCATTTAACTGAATTAAATTTGATTTCTACAAGTAGTTGCATCAAGAACTGAATCAGAAAGTACTAGTGAACACATTGGCGTACCTACCAATGGACAAAGCGGTGCCGTGCACCAGAGCCTTCAACCTCAAGCAGGGCCCTCGCACCCTGACCACCAAGCAAGTCGAACTTGCGATAATTTCTCCCATATTTAATATATAAATATAAAAGGTTACAACATAACTGTAATCAGGCCAACTCAGTTAAAATTGCACAGTAGTGAATAAGTTCAAGCTAATCAATCACTTAAAAACGGCAGATACCTGGAGACCTTTTACACGTTTTGAGTGTAAATTATTGGGAGAGGGGATTGATCTTACATTGATTTTCAAATGTAATGGTTTTTATTGCTATGTTAATAAAGAATATTCGATTATTGTGTGAATGTTTCGATTTATTTTTGACTGGGGCTAATTTTTTTTTCACAGCTGCACATTTGGAAACTATTGTATTACCATACGTCCTAAAAGGGAAGATTGTGTTTTTAGAATTAGAATGACGCGTGCATTATATTTCTTAAAATATTTTTGAAGTTTATTTATTTTTATCACACAGAGATCAGAGCATTTATCTTAGAATTTCAGCAATGTTATACTAACTGATACATCAAAAGAATTATAATTTATTGTAACTTAAAAATAAGAAGCTAACAAGGTTAACTTCTATCCATAAAACTAATAAAATAACCTTTTTATATGAAAGATGAAAAGTAAGAAATAAATGTGTTGTAATTAGTCATAAAAGAACAATTAAACACGAATAAGAATAGTTTTTTTTTATATAAATAAGTTTACCAAGATACATGAATGATTTGCTCCTTACTGACTTAAAGATATGTGTAGTCATAATTTTGTCTTATGTCAACTAATTGTTTGCCGTTTTACTAATCAAGAATTTTTCTAAAAATTCAAAGGATTTGATATTTTTTATGCTAACGAAAGCAGTTACAGTTGAAAAATTTTTAATTTTACATTTATTAACTTGTGTATTTAAAGGATTTATTTTTAAGAACATGCAAATAAATCGATAGTTTATTAATGTCTCATTCAGAGGAAACATGAGGGATATCGCAATGAGACGGACCTCATTATTTGAATAACAATCAAGTAACGAGGATGATATCCGACCTGGGGAACCCAGTCGATTATGTTATGACGTCAATGAAAGTACTTTAAGCCTTTAGAAAGTTAACGTGTATTAGAGCCCTGCTAGATGATGGAATCCTCAATTGTGATCATTCGGCTACCACAGCTGTAAAAACATGTGGAATCTACAATGTGATACTGTTTAACAAGTAACATTTATATTTATGATTTGAGATATAGTATTAAGTTAACGCCACATTCGTGCCATTTATCACATTTACCTGTCATTGTTAATCGATTATCATAATTTTCAGCATACATGGGAACAATTAGATCAAAGATGAACATTATCATATAATTTTTAATCCTTGAAAAATGCTTGGTGTAAAATCTAAACTTAATCTTAAGATTCAATAATTATTATGAAATCTAATGCATCAAAACAGAATGAATTATCGAGGCAATAAAAAAAATGACATTTATCAATGTTTTTATTCTTTTAAGAAAGAAAGTATACAAAAAATCTTAACAGAGTGTTATATAAATAAACTAATTAATTCTCAGAGAAGCAATTATAAATTGATTAACCACAATATAGCTTAGTTGAATATTTACATATCTATTGGTATACAGATGCTCAATAGTTATAAATTTTTTTAACTCATATAGTTAATGTAATTTTGTTATTTGTTAAAGAATTATGTATGTGTCTTAAAGCAAATATTTTCCATTATAAAAAGATAAAGAGCTTCAGAGTACTATATGATTATAAAATAGCCCATTATCGATTTGAGATTTTACATTATGACATTATGAGAGACAGGCACAAATTTTTTACTTTTTCTTTCTATTTTTAAATTCATTGTATGTATCTAAATATTCAAATAATTATATTATTATTTGTTTTTTAAAATTAATTAATTTAAGAGTTAACACGATAATTTGAGTTTGTATGTACGAAATTACTGCGTTTAATAGGATAAAAATAAATCTATAACATTTTCAACATTTTAAAACATTTACTGAAAATCAAATATAAATAAATTTTACCTTGATAAATTAATTTGAATTTGCTTTAGGTTATTATACTGTGACTGTGAAATGAAATAAGCGTTTCCTTTTTTGTGCAATAGTTTACATTGTGATTAGTGTTTTATATAATAATCAATGTTTTATACTATTTCATTCAATGCCTTTAATAATACTGAAAAAGAAATCTTGGTGGAATGTGCTTTTGAATTCGTAGGAAATGTCTCCTTTAAAAGGAAAAAGAAATGTTTTGAACTGAAATCAGTAGTAATTATCACACGCGATTTTTCAAACACAAGTTTCTCTAAGAAAAGGAAAATGGGGACTTTCAAACTTGTAAAGTTATAGTATTGATAATTTTTTTATAAAAAATTATCCAATCCAAAATATTAGAAAAAATAAATACAATCAGAACGTAGTCTAACAGATAGTTACATTCAAATTAAAATAATATGTTCGTTCTCTCTTTTTTTTCGCCTATTTATTCGTGAGTCACGCATTTTATGTACAATAGTACAAAAAAGAGTGTTCGGGGGCGCTCTAAGACTTTGAACGTTTGAAACTCTGAATACAGAATAAGATGGTTCTTGTAAATGAATATGAAAAGCAAGTCGTAAAAAAAATCAAGTTTTATAAAAGTCAACAAAAAATGCTTCTCCCGTTGATTATTGTTGATTCTTCAGTTTTTGGTCATTGTTGATTATCATATGTCTGTTTGGTGTAAGAAAACCTAGAAATGCACATCTGCCTTCTTGTAAATCTTCTAAGGTTACTTTCAAGTAGCCGGAAAACTATTCTCTCTCTTATTGCAGTAATAAATCTTTGAAAGGGCATTTCATTTTCTGTTAAATTGTCGGACATAGGATAAATAGAAACTATGCCGACAAAGCCCTCTAAAAAGGCCCTCTTCTACTTACCCGGTCACTTTAGGGGACTGCTCAAACGAAGAGGAGGGGGGATATTTGAAGCTAAAGTCTTTCTTCGTTTTGAAAAAAGTAAAGAAAAATAGTGTCACAGTTATCTGCAACTCGATCGAGGAGTCAGTGCGTTGAGAAGGAAATGTTTTTGTAATTCTTTTGAATGTTGATCGAAGGAGTTGTCTTCGTAGGAATGTTTTGGCTCTACCTTACGCACAAAATCAGTTCATCATCACACAAAAATCAGAGCAGTAATCTTAAAATTTAGGCATTATGCAATTCTTTCGAAATTTTAAATAAAAAAAGTAAGGATTATCCAAAGGCTAAGAATATAACTCTTTTTTGTACAAAAGTCGAAAAAAATTAAGAAGCCCAGTATTTTTGTCATTACTCGCAAAAGAAACAATTCAGTACAAAGAAGAAGAATATAATCCTTTTTTATGTAAACAAGTTTACCGAGATACATGAAGCTCCTCGGCAAATTAAAAATGTTTGTAGTCATAATATTTTGTCTTTGATACCAGCTTATTGTTTGTACTTTTACTATCAAGTATTCTAAAACTCAAGAGCATTTCCTCTTTTTTACAAATGAAAACAATTTTAATATGTTGAAAAAAAAATATAATCTTAAATTTCTTATGTGTATTTAAAGAATTTATTTTTAGGAACACGTGGGTGCACCACGAAAAGAAATTGCTCATCCGCTTACAAATTTTAAGACTGTACGTCTAATAGTTTAGAAATGGAAATATTTATCAATAACGCCCCTTAAGCCCCCGCAACGCCACTTAGAAGCTATTTTCACAAAACCCATCTTATAGCAGATCTCTACTTAATGAATGGAATCTGCTTACTCAATTTCAAAATTTTACGTCTAATAGTTTAAAAAAGGAGTTCATTGCCTATAACGCTGCTTAATTCTCCGCAAACTTGGGGTCGATTTTCACAAAACCCATTTTGAAGCGGATCTGTTCTCTATGAAAGGAATCCGCTTATCAAATTTCAAAACTGTACTTCTAATAGTTTAAAAATGGAAATAGTTATGCATAACGCCCTTGGAGGTCGATTTTCGTAAAAATCATTATGTAAGGTATCTCTACTTTATGAAAGAAATCTGTGTACCAAGTTTCAAGACTGTACATCAGTGTTTCTCAAAGCGTGGGGGGAGCGCGAGCATATTGAAAATTTCAAGATTTAAAAATAACTGGAAAGAGAAGTAAAAACAAAATACTTTTTCCATAATGAAAAAATACACAACAACACTGGTATAATTTATGTTTACCATCTGGCGTTTTTCCATCATCAAATAGCTATCTTTGATCCCAAAACCAAATTAAAGAAGAAAAACATTTTTTGTTTAATTTGCAGTATTTCCTCAATGAGAGATTTTTTTATTACGTTTTAACATAAAATATTACCCGTTAAAAGAAAACGAAACCCAGACCCTAAAAAAATTCTAAGAAGATAAACAATTAATCACTGTAATTATTATTGAAATACTGTACATTAGTTGTAGAAAAAGAAAAGGAAGATATGATTCACTTTTCAGCCAGGCTACATACATTTGTTAATCATTTGATTTGACCTTTCAAACTTACTAGTATGGTTATTTAGATCATTCGTATTTTTCTTTCTGAATACAAAGCGGTGGCGTGGATCTCTATTGAGGGAAATTGAAACTGATCAAGCAAAGAAACACCTTCTGAAAGAATACATATTATTCATGATTGAGAAACGCCATGAACATGAAACGAAAGGAAAAATTTCAAATGCTTCCTAAAGAGCTCCATCAACCTCTAATATATGAAGCTGTAAGTGTACCACAAGGTTCAGTTCACCTTGTCAAAAAGACACAAGAAAGAAAAGTTCAACTTGCTATTTGTTGATTACCAAAGGAGTCACGAGCTCGAGCCCAGTACCACTAAAGACCCTCCGTGGGGAGAGATGAACGTTAAATCTGTCAAGAGCTCAAACGTCCTCTTGTTGAGTGGTGTGGTAGTTAAAAGAGGACAGCCAAGTATCGTCCTCGTCACTTAACCATGGTTCAAAATTATACGAGGTAGTCTCCAAAAGCCCTCGTGTAGTTGAACAGTGCGACGTTATATTCACTCACTCGATCATGAAAGCTCATTAAAACTACAATAAATTGGAACAAATATGACAGCTTTGCCAGCAAATAACATTTATGAAATAATATAAATGAAAAGTGTCTGATTTGCGCCCTTTATTAAGGTCTTGCACTTTTGAATCATTTTAGTTCAGTGTTTTATTGGATTTTTTTCTCAAATCCTCAAAGAAAAATTGAATAGTCCTACGAAAGCCGGTAAGTATACTTTCTCTTAATTAAATTATTCACTTGAATTCCGATTTGTATCTCGTGTACAGTAAAAATTTTATGATTGGGGTGACTGAGTCCCCGCAGTACCATTAGCGTTAGTATCGAGTGCGCGTCTGCTCCTGGATTAAAAACATTTTGAGAAGTCTACTCGTTTTAAATATTAAAAAATAACACAATTATTTTTCATCGGAATTTTATATTCTTTTTCATTATTTAACATTAATTCTAAAATGCTAATTCTGCGAGGTTTAAAATTTACAGTTCTTTTAAACAGTTATTTACAATTATAGCATTTATCTAAAAAAAATCATTTTACATTTTTTGTATACAATGTCGTGCACGCAGTTTTACTCTCTTTACAGTTCAGCTATTATATCAATACAATGTT